>ONZH01027719.1:0-341096 GCA_900303285.1 Rhinella marina
AAGACTTACCCCAACCTGGCAGAGCTACTGGTGAAAGTGCGGCGCTTGTGCGCTCACTTTCGGAAGTCAACTGTAGCTGCTGCTAGCTTTAAAAAAACTCCAGCAACGCCTCCATTTGCCTGAACATCGGCTGTTGTGCGACCTGCCGACTCGCTGGAATTCCACCTATTCCATGTTGGCCAGGGTGTGTGAGCAGCAGAGAGCATTGATGGAGTACCAGATTATGAATCCACGCGTGCCTCCAACTCAGCTCCCTCAGTTTGCCAACCACGAGTGGCCATGGATGGCAGACATATGCGATGTACTGCGTATCTTTGAGGAGTCCACCAAGAAGGTCAGCAGCGAGGACGCTATAGTGAGCGTAACCATCCCGCTCCTATGCGTCCTTAAAGAATCGCTCATCGCAATAAGGGAGAACGCATTGCACGCAGAGGAGACGGGGGTAGGAGGAGACGCAACGGAGCTACACAGTCAGACCACACTTTTGTCTGCTTCACGGTGGCAGTTGCAGGAGGAGGAGGAGAGGATGAGGAGGAGGAGGACGACGTGGAGGTGGCTGTGGAAGAGGAGGAGGATGCTGGCGGCGAGGGTAGCAGTCAGGCTGTGTGCGTCCCATTGGTTCAGCGCGGATGGGGCGGAGAGGAGGCGGAAGAGGAAGAGGAGGAAATGGCAAGTGATCCTTCTGGTGGGGGCAGTGACGTCATGCCTATTCAGAGTCTGGCACACATGGCTGACTTCATGCTGGGCTGCTTTTCCCGGGACACACGTGTTGTCCGGATAGTGGAGAACAAACTGTACTGGGTCTTCGCACTCCTGGACCCCCGGTATAAAGATAACGTCTCCTCTTTTATTCCGGTAGAGGGAGAGGACGAATCGATTGCTGGAATACCAGAGGGAACTCGTGCAGAACATGATGGAGATTTTCCCACCCACCATCGCTGGCGGCAGAGAGGAGAGGGTCTCCCAGAGTCCCACAACATCGATCAGGCCCACAGCCACCAGGGGAACACTCTCCAAGGTGTGGGACACGTTCATGGCACCCCCTCGTGCAACTTCCATCACTGCGGGGGCCCGCTATCAGCAGGAGGGACAAGTATCGGCGGATGTTGCGGGAGTACCTGGCAGACCGTACCCCTGTCCTCCCCGATCCCTCGGCGTCCTACACTTACTGGGTCTCCAAGTTGGACACGGTGGCTGGAACTGTCCCTGTACGCCTTGGAGGTGCTTGCCTGCCCTGCCGCCAGCGTGCTATCAGAAAGGGTGTTCAGCGCAGCCGGGGGCATTATAACCGATAAGCGCAGCCGCCTGTCAACCGAACAGTGCCGACAGGCTGACGCTAATCAAAATGAACAGCAAGTGGATTGACCCGGACTTTGCTTCTCCAACAGTGGAAAGCAGCCAAAAGTGAAGTGCCATCTGTATGAAGTGCCATTTCCTCCTCCACCTCCTCCTCCTCCTCCTTAACCGCCGTAGAATTGCTCCGTAAATAAAAAAATTTATTATATTTATGGCTCACCTCTTGGGCCTCCACAAAATTTTTTAAGAGGTCTCACCTCTTGGGCCTCCACATAATTTTTAAAGAGGTCTCACCTCTTGGGCCTCCACATAATTTTTAAGAGGTCTCACCTCTTGGGCCTCCACATAATTTTTTAAGAGGTCTCACCTCTTGGGCCTCCACATAATTTTTAAGAGGTCTCACCTCTTGGGCCTCCACATAATTTTAAGAGGTCTCACCTCTTGGGCCTCCACAAATTTTAAAGGTCTCACCTCTTGGGCCTCCACATAATTTTAAGAGGTCTCACCTCTTGGCCTCCACATAATTTTTAAGAGGTCTCACCTCTTGGGCCTCCACATAATTTTTAAGAGGTCTCTTGGCCTCCACATAATTTTTAAGAGGTCTCACCTCTTGGGCCTCCACATAATTTTTAAGAGGTCTCACCTCTTGGGCCTCCACATAATTTTTAAGAGGTCTCACCTCTGGGCCTCCACAAAATTTTTAAGAGGTCTCACCTCTTGGGCCTCCACATAATTTTTAAGAGGTCTCACCTCTTGGGCTCCACATAATTTTTAAGAGGTCTCACCTCTTGGGCCTCCACATAATTTTTAAGAGGTCTCACCTCTTGGGCCTCCACATAATTTTAAAGGGTCTCACCTCTTGGGCCTCCACATAATTTTTAAGAGGTCTCACCTCTTGGGCCTCCACATAATTTTTTAAGAGGTCTCACCTCTTGGGCCTCCACATAATTTTTAAGAGGTCTCACCTCTTGGGCCTCCACAAATTTTTAAGAGGTCTCACCTCTTGGGCCTCCACATAATTTTTAAGAGGTTCACCTCTTGGGCCCACAAACAATTTTATGGTCACCTCTTGGGCCACATTTTTAGGCTCACCTCTTGGGCCTCAAACAATTTTTATCATGGCTCACCTCTTGGGCCTACAAACAATTTTTAAGAGGTCTCACCTCTTTGGGCCTCCACATAATTTTGAAGAGGTCTCACCTCTTGGGCCTACAAACAATTTTTTCTCATGCCTCACCTCTTGGGCCTACAAACAATTGTTAAGAGGTCTCACCTCTTGGGCCTACAAACAATTTTTATTATGGCTCACCTCTTGGGCCTTAATACAATGTTAAGAGGTCTCACCTCTTGGGCCTACAAACAATTTTTTAAGAGGTCTCACCTCTTGGGCCTACAAACAATTTTTATTATGGCTCACCTCTTGGGCCTTAATACAATTTTTAAGAGGTCTCACCTCTTTGGCCTCCACTTAATTTTTTCGAGGGCTCACCTCTTGGGCCTCCATATAATTTTTTCGAGGGCTCACCTCAAGCTAACTTTGCGCACTCATTAAAATATTTTCACAACAAGGACCTAAGAGCCCTCGGTGGGAGAGCTTTGTGTGGGGGCCTGTTATAGGGAAGAGATGCGGCCCTGCGGGCTCTAGCCTGCCTTCTCCATGAGCCTCTGGCCAGCCCACGGCCTCTTCCTGCCTTTTGCGGTCCTACGCATCCCTCAACATCCCCCACTGCTTACCTGCTAGACATGACACTGGGCCAGGTCGGGTCACTGACATCTCAAGCGCCAACAATTTGGCATTTTAAGCTTCTGCATGTGTTTGAGTTGTTTTTACATTTTAAAGAAGACATGTCTGACCACATCTCACACACACACACAATGACAATTAGGGGTGGGGTCTATTTGCTTTCCCCTTTGCCTATGACATCTGTGGTTGTCATAGGCAACGTGATTTTAAGGGGTGCAGAATTTTATCTTCTTTTTTGTCTAGTTTGGCTTGGGGTCCATGGCAATGTAGAGGAAAGAAGGTTTCCTTGTATGGTCTCACTTTACAGAGAGGTTACATTGTCTTTGGAGTGTATTGTTGAGAGGCTGTGATAGTGGCGTAATAGTGCGACTTGGGCGCGTTATATGCACCCAGACATGCTTCCCCTGCTGTCCCAGTTGCATTCCAGCAGTGTTGGCATCCTTTTCTGAGGTTTCAGGGTGGACTTGGTGACCTCCAAGTGGTCGAATTGAGATTTCCAAGTGGCGAGCATTTTTTTCCCATAGACTTTAATGGGATTCGATATTTGGTCGAATAGTCGAATTTCGCGGTCTATTCGAATCGAATTTCGAACTTTCGAATATTTCACTACTCGCTCATCTCTAATTATAATCCATGTGAGGTAATTTTGCAATCCAAACAGGTAACGTGTAATCCACATGGATAATATAAAATAGCAGCAAATAGAGAACCCTCTTTACAAAGGGGGCTCCCAAAAAACCTGAGAGGGAGGGGAAGGAAAATAGGCGCCCTTAGGCGCAACTGGGAATTTTCTGCAGAATGTGTGTGTGGGGGGGGAGTCCTGACAAGCCATGTCCATCTGGGTGAGAGTCAAACAGGGGTCAATACAAACTAAACAAAACAAGTGCCAACTAGCTCTCACCCGTCAGGTGCAGTCCATGGTGTGGCTCCAATAGGTCCTCCAGAGGTGTCCTTTAAATCACTCAGCCAGTAGAATGGTTCCTCAGATGAGGGAGCTGAAGTCCTCCTCGCTTGAGCTACTGCTGAATTACATCAGAGGACGCTCCTGCCTCCTGTAGGCCAAGCTCGCTGCCATGGTGGAACTCCACTGCCCTCTTCTTCCAGAAGTTGGACTTGACCAGGTCTGGGTGGTGGTCACGCTGGTGAGCGCTGCAGCCACTTGCGCCTTCACTTTTACTGCCAAGACAGCAGAGGTAAGGACTACTGGCTGCAGCGGTTGAGGCAAGGTTGCACCCAGGGAAGAAGCTCCAGCTCCCCTGGCTGCTGCTGGCTTCATCTTCCAGGGTAGTTGGTACTGGTGGATCACTGTGGACTGGAACGTAAACGATGAAGTCGTCAGCTCGCCCAGCTGAAAGGACTGTGATGGTGGTGGCACTGGCAGTCCAGGGATCAGAGGCTCTGGCTATGGCTGTGGCTTCTCCCTGAAACGGAGGGTGCCATCTGGTGACTCCTGAAGGCAGCGCACTGGTACTTCGCCTGGTGGTTCCTCCGACCAAACTTCAGGTTTTGATGCAGGTACCAGGGGCTTTGATAATACCATTACCCCGGTAGCAAAGGGGCCTTTCAGGGATGCCATGGGGGTGTATTCCACCTGATCCCCCACATACAGGCTGTGACGGGTTTGGGGCAGGTACGGCCGTTTCACTGACCTGTGGCCCACAAAGTATCTTTGCCATCCTTGTCATCCGCCAGGAAGCTAGAGCCTCGCACCACAGAAAACCACAGGACGGTTCCCTTTCGCCGCTCCAGTGTAGGGTCTCCTGGCCTTGGATGGTCCAGTACTTGGATGACCCAGTCCTCTACTGCATTCTTGTAGTCCCATAGGGTCTGGGTGTGGGCCATCACCGATGTTGGCACAATCGGGTTCTGCCGAATAGAAGGTGTTGTTCTCCTCGTGGGCGGCGAAGTGGACGCTCCAGCCACCTTTGCCGCACCAGCCGCACCAGCCATACCAGCCGGCAAGGTGAATATGGAGTTAGGAGCCGGTGAGACTCTCTTGCACAGTTGTGCCGCTCTGATCTCTGGAGCGGGTGGTGGTTTGGGGTACTTGTCCCCAAAGACCATCTCTCACCACTTGGGTCGCAGTTCTTTCGCAATGCTGTTTGCTGTGGTCTAACTTTGGATCTTGTTCACCGCTGACTTGAACTGGAGAGGGCGGAGTAATGAGGGAGGAGTCTTCACTCCCTATATGTGCAAATAGTTAGTTCCCGGTGGGCCGGGCTGGTTTTCCCCGCTTCTGAGGGGGGAGTATCTTCACTTTCCTGCTCTTGAGGGGGTGTATCGTCATTTTTCTGCTTCGGGGGGCCGGAGGAGGGGGCAAGAAGAATGCGTACATTGCGTACGTTGCTTACGTTGCATACGTAGAGTACGTAGCATTAGCGTTCAAAATTTTAAGAACATTTATGAATAATACGAAGCAAATCTGACAAAATCTACGAATCGGTGAATAGATTCGCTCATCTCTAGTCAAGACCCTAAAATGCAAGTATATTTTGCCTGCACTCCCCAGAATTTCAGGGCTGATTATAATACTCCTTTTATATGAAGGCCCTTAATGACAGTGCTACTGGTACGGAGGATTACTCAAGCTTTCTGTAAACAGTGATGGATGTTATGAGGTCATCTATGAGCAGCACTTCTCAGGCATATATCCCCTTACAATGCTTCAGTCTGTCTGCTAGTGGTGAAGTTTATAAGCCAATATATTTTTTTTACACTCTAAATTCCTTCAATTCCTCATTGAATAGGAATATGTATGGAGAGTGAGCTGATTGTGATCTTTGATCCACATCTTTCCAAAGAGGTAGAACGTATGAAGATTTGCATAAAAACGTTTCTGGTAGTTTGAGGGAATTCCTGGTGAAAATGTAAAGGTCTTCAACTTATTAGTATTCAAATGCCTTAACTTGGTATTCGAATGGTATGCAGTCACCATTAGACCACTTGTGAATTGGAAGTTCAAGAGAAAGTACCACTTCTGCTACGAATATTAATTTGTCATCTGAGAGGTACTTTTTTCATCAATAGTTGTTAGACAATCATCACTTAGACACTGTTAAGGTCAGCCAAGAGCTATCTCTCTCTACTCTCCTCATACACATTGATATTGGTTTGGCTGAGTATGTATGTATTTCTTTTCATTGAGGAGAGAGGAGTGTGAAGGGTGAACAAAAGGAATGGGAGAAAAAATTCAGTTCACCTTCTCTCCACCACCATGAACTGTCAGTGAAGAGTCCGAAGCTTCCAAACATATTAGATTGTCAGGAGGTTGGCAGATTTAGCAGGCAATAGATTAACGTGTATGGGGGGCCCTTAATTTGGAATCAACAAATTTATTAGCTAATAAAAGATACATGTAATAAACTTTAAAATAATAATATGTTGAATCAGATAAATAAATTAAATTAATAACATAAAGGATCTCATTGCTAGGCTTCTTTTCACTAGAAGCAAAAATTCAGATCACTGCCCTAACCTCATATCTAAATATCTTGGGTAGAGTAGCTAGTTGATGTCCCCTTTTCCATGCAGCCACTTCAGTCCTTTCCATAACTGTGCATCTACAGTCAAGCATTAATGAAAAGTTTTGCTGAAGCTAAATGATGGCAGCCAAACTTTGAATTAGCTTACACAAGGACAGTAAAAAATAATAAAATGAGCGCCAAAACCATAGGGAATAATGAATAAAGCAGGAAAACTACATTATGCATTTGTAACCTCAAATGAAATTACATAATGCCCTTTTACCACATTAAGTCTCTTCATGCCCAGTCATTTACAAAGAACCTAGAAAGAACTGGGAACTTTAAAAAAAATGATGTGTAAATGTTAATGCTTGATTCTCTTTTAACCCAGCAATAGTCAGGAAAATTTCATTAAAGGGACTCAGTCATCTCGCTTCCTTAAAGGTGACCTGAAGTGTCAAATCATTGATCCAAAACTGCTTTTTCCTCTGTTCTATTTTCCTGTAAATGGTAACTCTAGCAATATTAAAGTAATAAAATTGTTGATTACCCCGAGGAATCTCTCGAAACGAGACCATTAGATACTGTTCAATTTCAATACAAAGTTTTTGTCTGTAATTGAAACCATATTAATATAGTGGATAACCATTATGTATAATGAGGCATCTAATGTGAAACTCGGTCAAGTGGTAGAGCTTTACTATATGTATACGTATATACACATAGAGCTAGAATGTCATCCCTGGATTCTGTATTATACATCTGCTCCATTCATTTTTTTACTCTTATTGCAGAAGAAGAAAGTGTTTTAAATGTGTCTGCTGATCATGTCCATTTTTTACGCAGAATTCTTCTGTTGCTTCAATAAAAGCTTTCCCAATCTCTGACAAATGGCTCATTCTTTAGACCCAATGTAACTAAACTCCAGGGTGGCCCACGAAAAAGTAGACTGTCTCCAGTGATAGTATGACAAGATGAACGAGAAGTGGATTGTTTTTTTTTTAACTACCTGTAAGTCACAAAAGATGCTGAAATTGGTCCCCGTTCACATTAATGCATCTTTGGGCAGGTTGGATTATGTGGCTGATACTGCTTGGAGCTCTTCAACAGTAATGCTGCAGAATGTGTTTTTGCTGTTTTCCGACAAGTCTGGGGAACGTGGTGGCCATAACCCCTTGCTCACAGTTCGCTCCTCCGTAAAGAGTTCAAGAACCTGTGTCTGTGAGGTGTGGCATGTTCTCCATCTTGTTGGAAAATGCAGGACATTTTTTTCTCCTGCAGCATCACTGTTGAAGAGCTACAATCAGTATCGGTCAACATAATCCGACGTGCCCAAAGATGCATAGGCATGAATAGGGACCACTTTCAGCATCTTTTTTTTTGTTGGTAATTAAAAAATCCACTTGCTCGTTCATCATGTCATAATTTCGTTGGAGATATTGTTGACCACAATGTACTAACGTGACGTACTAATCCATTAACCTTTATATCACTACATTATATAATGGACTTCTAAGGCCTTACAGCAAAGGTCATGATTATAGATAAGCCAGATATGAGTTCTATCATCATTCATATTGGGGGTCATTTATTAAGACTGGTGTTTTAGACTCCAGTCATAATAACCCCTATATGGCAGAAGTTATGAAGAGGCGCCGGGGAGTGCCTTTTTTGATGCAGCTAAGTGGGCGTGTCTCAGCTCTCCCCATCATAGCTCAGGAGGCAGTTGAAGGATGAAACTGAGCATGTGCAGCCATTTCAGTGAGCAGGTCAAAGAAATAAGAAAAAGAACAAACAGCAGGTGGTGCTATACATATACATTTTATTGAATAGCTCAGTGGCTATGCTAAATTTTTAATTACATACAATTATAAAACAATTGAGAATCAGACACCTCTGGCAGCAACTTATCTTCCCAGGAAGAAATAGATTGGGCATTTTGAAATCAAACAATCTCAATCGTATTTTAAACAACATGAGTTGTAGGAGAACTCAGTAGGCTCACATGTACATTAAATGGTAGGTCGTTCCTGACAAAATTGGTGGGTTTGGGTGATATACAGTACATTTAATATGGCCAGATATAGACCCTCATCTAACTGTATTAACAAGAATACAGAACAGCTACAAAAAATATCTCTCACTTTGAAGAGCCTGTCCTGTATGTCAAAAACAGCCCACTGATTAAAATGAGAATTGTGTGATTATTCAATTCACCTGTTGTGGCGCTGCAGGGAAATTTCACACTTGTTGCCAGGTTTCGGTACAGATTACAATTGATTGATAAGAGTCACAGCACACCCAGTGATCGGCTTATCATCAACGTACCCTTCTAGCAAAAAGAGATTGCCCTAAGTGGACAACTCTTTTAAGAACAGACACAGTGCCAGCTTCAATCTAGAGAACCCACGGTGTACTGATGAAGTGAAATGCCAAGCAACAAATGCTTTTAAGAGAAGTCAGTGCATTAGGTCTCTAGATAAACAGAAAAGCCTGAGCAACATTTAATGGATCCTGGTGATTCATTGAATGTCAGGACCATTTTCATTAGAGACAAGTAAGGGTAAGCGAGAGACCCTTACCAATGTCCTCTAGTAATCAATACAGAATCCTTAGCAAGTTTTTCCTTCAAAGGAGAAGCTTTCATGGAAGACAGAAGAAATTCAGAATAACAAGACAAAAAAACAACAAAAGTAGATATTCTTAGAAACAAATAATCAAATAATGAATTAAGCATCAAGTGTGCCGTTTTCTAAAAAGTTGCTGCATTACAAGTACAAAACAAAAGAGCATGGCAACGGCAAATCATTAGCAAACTGTTCTCTAGCAATTTGTATTCGTAATAAGAGCAGCAAAACTGGTGTGCACCTTTAAGTAATCATACTCCCGCTGTAAAGACATTCATTAGTATTCTAAAACCAGCCCTTCTTGTGAATGTTTACTTTACTGTATCAAATATTTTATTTGGATCCAACCACGAGGAAGAAGCTAATTATAAGTAAACTAATCCTCTTTTGCTTGTTTTTTCCCAAAGGGTCTCTGGTAACCATCTGAAACCATTAACTCAGCTTAGGGATAATAGATAATAGAATTGAAGGTTATTGTGACAAACTGTTTTTTCTTTATTTAAAAGGGCAAAGTAAAGATTAGTAGGAGTATGTTATAGTACAGCAAAGTGTTTGACTGGCCATACACATTAGATATAGTCGTTGTCAGCCGAGCAGTCATTAGGACGACATCTATTTCGAGGGGCGGACTGGGAACTTAAAATGACCCTGGAAAAAAGCTAAAAGTGGTTGTATGTTGTAAATTGATCAAACTTAACAGAAATCAGGACAGGTAGACAGCTCCAACAGTCCCATAATGCAGCAGAAAATACTATCCCAGAAGAACTAAATATACTGTAAAATATAATATACTATCCCAGAAGCTGTCCCTCCATAGTGGCCACCAATAACTGCTACTGTATATTCTGTCCTCCTCTAATTGTTTTAAACTAAAAAATGGAGGAAGGGGCTTAGGAGGTGAGATGTGGGCTACAGTGTCATGTTATCCCTACCTTCAGAATGCTTCCTGAACTTCCTCTAGTAAGAACAACCATAGTACGCAAGTGATCAAAGAACAAACATAGAGAAGTAAGGGTGCCATAGCAAGGATCAAACCAGGCCCCCACACAGGACAGAAGAATTTCCACCTAAACCCCTTTCAGTGACCCCAATGTCTCTGGTCCTAATTACCTCTAAGAGCATCAGATTATTATATACCCAGTTAACTGCATTGAAGAGGGCTTGGATGGCTCCCTGGCAATTGGCCCACCAGGAAATATCACTGTAGAGTCTATTGCCTATTTCTGTCTATTGCCTATTTCTCCATACCCCCACCAACCAGCTTGGTTTCGCTAAGTGTGCATGCATTCTCAATCAGACGAATGGGGTAACCCAATGCCAGTCCCAATTTCTAAACTCCAGATAACAAAAGGATTGGGCAAACCGAAATCCTAATGCTTCCCTCCTCTGGTGGGACTAGTCTTTTACACAATAATAGGACCCAAAGATCTAGTAGAAGACAATCTAATTTGGAGCTTCCTTTGGAGCCAAAAATTTTGCTAATATGATCTATTTCTCATAGGTTGGCTTACTAAGCCTTGTGTGTGCAAAAATAGCAACAAAGATCATAAAGAAATTTAAAATGGACATGTACTTATTTTGTATAGATAGCGTGTCAGCTATCATAAGCATTTCTTATGATTGGTCAAAGAACTCCAGTAGAGAAAAGTGAATTGATTCTACATGAATCCAATTCACTACAATTTTCCCAAAAGATTCTAATTTTGGACATTCGACCCTCACTAATTTCTTAAAATGGCATCTACCACTTTACAAAAAGAAGACAGAGAAAAAGGCATCTTTCACCAAAAAGGGATAATTTTTTACCTTTTGTAATAAAAAAAAAAATCTGACAGTGCTGTGTGGTATTAAACAAGCTGTTTGTTAGTACTGGCTAGTTATATATGTTGCTGTTACTGTAACATTACTAATGCTGTCTTGGCCGTAGGGGGGAATGGGAACTTAAAGTAGCCCTGGAAAAACATACTAAAAGTGGCCCCGTTTTGTAGTTCAGTCCAAATTGATGGATGGCACGGCCAGAAATACCATATTGTGGCACATTATACCAACCCAACAGAGCCAACAAGAGACCACAATCCATCACAAAATACTGCCAGCAGCATAAAATACATCCCCAAAAATTTCCACTGGCCGACTGTGAGGAGGGCCTAGGCACTTCCCTGGGCATCAACCCACCAGGAAATTTCCCTGTAAGGTCTATGGCCAATCGGCTCCTGGTCTTTGCAATAAAGAGTTTGAAGGGGTTGGATACAGCTGTAGGAGACCCCAGAATATTACGCCCTACTTTTTAGGGTAACTGAGGCACTTTCGATTTGGGCCAAATTTATTCCGAAAGAATCAAGTCTGATGTTTTATTCTACCAAATCTGGACCTAAAATAATGTTGGGAAATTCGCTCATCTCTAAATTCAAGTTTGATGCAAATTAGTTAGATTGGATTCTTTAGGTTCTAAAATCTTTTATGAGTAGTGCTACACTGATTTTTGCATGTCACAGGTTACAGAAACAGCATTCTATGCTGTCCTATAACTTCACTTCTACGGCACAGTCTACTTGGCTGTTTTCATAGTCCTCATCCCCTCTGGCCTTCACCTCTGAGCCAGATAGGGTAAGGGTATACTATTTTAGATATACTGTAGGTCTCACAGGTGGGACCTGCATCTATCAGACATTTATAGCATATACCATAGATACATTCTGGGAAAAGAATTACCCTATAAACCTGTGCAAAGCTCTTCAGTGTATTACCTTCCAATAACTTAATGTGTTATTGGCACCTTCCAATAACTTAATTACACAGTAGCAACCATTTTGCATAAAGAAACACAATTAAGCATCATGTATGTAGATACAAGGAAGTCATATAGTATTGTATATAGAGAGCGAGCACTAAAATGCTCGGGTGCTCGTTATTCGAATCGAATTTTTCCCGATGCTCAGGTGCTCGTTTTGAATAACGAACCCCATTGAAGTCAATGGGAGACTTGAGCATTTTTTGCAGGGGACCGGGGCTCTGCATAGGGAAGGTTGCGTGAAAACCTGGAAACCTCAGAAAATTATGGAAACACCACGGAAATAGACAGGAAACAGCAGGGGCAGCATACATGGATGCCTCTGAGGCTGCCTAATCATACCATTATGCCAAATTCTGGGCAACAGCCTGGTGGTGACCCTCAAGGCAATTGTGCTGACCCAGAACAAGATGGGCAAGGCACATGTGCTGGCACATGTTAGGAAAGCACCCAACTAGGTGCAACGAAGGTCCATCACCGCCTGCAGGTGACACCACTGCTCATGCTGGCACTGCTGTGCTACCCCCGCCCCACGATGCAGGCATAAGCCTGACACAGCATGGTGACAGCCTAGTGACACCAACAAGTGACCAAGTTAGATTGAGGTAGCAGGTGAACCACCCTAAAATGTAGCCTGACACAGCATGGCGGTGAACCCATAGTAACCAAGTTAGACTCAGATGGCAGGTGAAGCACCCAAAAATTTAGCCTGAAACAGCATGGCAGTGACACCACCAATGCCTTGGTCAGACTGAGATTGCAGTCAAATGTCTGTAGGTGAGCCAAAAATTTGTTTTGGAGTGTCCAAAGTTGACCCTCCTAAAAAATTGTTTTGGAGTGTCTGTAGTTGTCCCTCCTGTAAAATATATATATATATTTTTTTCCTGTTATTAGTTTATGTACAACCCATGGCTGGCATGGTGGGAATATATAGGTTTGCTTCACAGACGGTCCACTGCACTGTTACATTTTCTTCATCATTGCCAATTACTTTTTCACCAACTGTTGTCTAGCAATGATAAAGGGGAAGGTGAATCCACTGCGAAGAAAAGTGTCATCCTCCTACAAGTCTCCACTTGTTCTCAAAAGAAAAGGGGATGTTCTTGCCGTGGCCTTCCTCATAGTGGCCGCTTCTGCGGACGACAGAGGAGGTGTACCTACGGACAGCCTGACCGAACATGATGGCAGACGGGGAGACACTCCCTCATGTAAAATTGTTTTTTGAGTGTCAGTATTTGACGCTACTAAAAAATTTATTGTAGAGAGGGCCTGTAGGTGGCCCTCCGTAAACATTGTTTGTATAGAGCGCCAGTTGGCCCTCAGAAATATTGCCTGTTGGCTCAGTGTTTCTGTGCGAAGAGGAGGAGGAGGAGGGGTTGGAGGAAGAGGCATAATAAGTCTGAGAAACCGTGACCGAGGTAGGCCCCGCAATCCTTGGTGTGGGCATTACATGAGTGGCCCCAGGGTCAGACTCAATCCCAGCCTCTACCAAGTTAACCCAATGTGCCGTCAGGGAGATATAGTGTCCCTGCCCGCCAGCACTTGTCCACGTGTCCGTGGTTAGGAGGACCTCATCACTAACCGCGTTGGTCAGGGCACGGATGATGTTCTGTGACACGTGCTGGTGTAGAGCTGGGACGGCACATCGGGAAAAATAGTGGCGGCTGGGGACCAAGTACCGAGGGACAGACACCACCATCAGGATATGGAAAGCCTCAGTCTCTACCAGTCTATAGGGCAGCATTTCCAGGCTCAACAATTTGGAGATGTGGACATTTAGGGCTTGTGCATGTGGGTGGCTGGAATTGTATTTGCACTTGAGCTCAAATGTCTGCTGCAAAGACAGCTGAACGCTGCGCTGGGACACATTGGTGGAGGTTGTGGAGGATCGTGGAGGTGAAGGGGTGGTTGTAGGACGGGAGGCTCTCGTGCCGGGGTCCTGGGCGGGGGGTTGACTCGCCGAGCCAGCATGTGACACAGGGGAAGGGGCAGTGGTGTGACCCGCAGGCGGAGAACGGCTTTGGTTCCACTGAGTCGGGTGTTTAGCACTCATATGCCTGCGCATGCTGGTAGTGGTTAGGCTGGTAGTGGTGGCTCCCCTGCTGATCCTGGTGTGGCACAGGTTGCACACCACAGTCCGTCGGTCATCCTCACTTTCTTTAAAATACCCCCAGACTTGCGAACATCTAGGCCTCGGCACGGGAGCTGGACTCCATGAAACAGTTGCTGATCTACCTGCTCTGGCCCTGCTTCTCCCTCTGGCCACCCCACTGCCTCTTCCAACCTGTTCTGGTGCAGCACTTGCCTAACCCTGAGAAGCACTGTCTTGAGTTGGATTACCAACCCAGCTCAGGTCAGTCACCTCATCATCCACCAGCTCTTCCTCCGATTCCTCACTCTGCTCCCCCCTCGGACTTACTGCCCTAACAACAATGTCACTGTCTGACAACTGTGTCTCATCATCATCATTATCATCCGACACCTCTTCACGCACTAATGCACTCTAGTCCACACTCTCATCACCCACAGACTGTGAAATTTCTAAATTTTGGGCATCGGGACAGAGCAACTGCTCAGGTTGCTCTTGAGCAGTGGTTTGTGTCTCTGGGTAGAGTCCTGAAAAGAGTTTCTGTCAGTATGCCTGATCTGAATCCATACTTTCCGGGGGGGGGGGCAGGCTGGGGGGAAGGAGGTTGAGCTGGAGGAGACAGAGGTCTACTCCCTTGGCTAGCATGGGTGGACTGCGTGGAAGACTGGGTGGTGGATAAATTACTGGAAGCATTGTCCGCTATCCACGTCATCACCTGTTCGCACTGTTGTGGATTCAATAGTGGTGTACAATGTGACCCAGTAAGTTGCGAGATTAAGCTAGGGAGCGAAACTCTGCGGCGTTCCACTGCTCCCTCATCAGCATGTCCAGTGTCACCCTGCCCAGGACACGGCCTCTGCCCCCTACACTACTTGAACGCCCACGCACTCGTCCTCGACCCTTAGCCCTTGGGTTCAACATTTTGTATATTCACCAAACTGTCGAGTTAATATCTGAGGCCAAAACCGTATTCAGTAGACAGTAGAATTACTATCTGAGGCATGTAGTCTGTAGTCTTTAGACTTCAGCTATTGCACCGCAAACCACTCAATTTTGCAATGGACTGTAGTTTATATAACTGAGAATAAAAACGTATTCTCTAGACTGCGGCAAGTGTATCGCACACCTCACAATTGTTCACTGGACTGTAGTTTATATAATTGAGTGAAAAAAATTATTCTCTAGACTGCGGCTAGTGTATCGCACACCTCACAATTGTTCACTGGACTGTAGTTTATATAATTGAGTGAAAAAAAATTATTCTCTAGACTGCGGAAAGTGTATCGCACACATCACAATTGTTCACTGGACTGTAGTTTATATAATTGAGTGAAAAAAAATTATTCTCTAGACTGCGGCAAGTGTATCGCACACCTCACAATTGTTCACTGGACTGTAGTTTATATAATTGAGTGAAAAAAATTATTCTCTAGACTGCGGCAAGTGTATCGCACACCTCACAATTGTTCACTGGACTGTTGTTTATATAATTGAGTGAAAAAAACGTATTTTTTAGACTGACGCTGCTGTACAGCACACCTCAGAATTGTTCACTGGACTGTAGTTTATATAACTGAGTGACAGACGTATTCCCTAGACTGCACTACAGATCCCAGCAAGCCAAGGTACAGCAGCAGCAAAAAATGAGTACTGAGAGGACTTTGGGCAATTTCATTGGGGTCTGTGTGAACCATGTGCTGTCCCCTTTCTGCCACCAGTGCACAGTGTGCAACCAAGATGGCGGTAGCTGCACTACAAGTCCCAGCCAGCAGCCGAGAGGAGGACAAAAAAAATGTTGTTGTAGCCCTTAGAAGGAGCGTTGGGTTCATTGTGGATGATTCCTGCCTAACCAGATTCTAATTTCACGCCCTAACAGTGTGCAGCCAAGCTGGCTGTAGCTGCACTACAAGTCCCAGCCAGCAGCCAGGAGGAGACCAAAAAAAAAGGGCTGTTGGGTTCTTTGTGGGTGATTCCTGCCTAACCAACAACTAAATTCAGGCCCTAACACTCTCCCTGACAGACAGTAGCTCTATCCCTAATCTCATGCAGACGGCGTATGACGCGAGTAGCGCGGGACCAGATTCTTATATTCCCAGGTCATCTGATCTGGCCAGCCAATCCCTGCTATCGACTTGTAGGGGCCCCACGTGATGCTAGGAGGTACCAAAGACTCTCCTGCATGTTGATTGGCTGAAAAAAGGCGGCTAACATGCAGGAAGAGGAAGTTGCCATTTCCTCGAGGATCGCAATATGCTTGTCCGAGTAGCGAGCATATGCGAATACCCTAATGCTCGAACGAGCACCAAGCTTGGACGAGCATGTTGGCTCATCTCTAATTGTATATAAAGTTAGAAAAAACTTAATAATAAACTTAAACTTAAAATAAAGCCCATTCAGTGCTCACACATCACCAGCATATTTTATAGCGTTCCACAGACATTTAATCATTTGCATTCTTAACCTGTCTGTCATTTATTTTGTATCTGACATAGAAAGATAACAGAAATATAATCTAATGTGTGGACTAGATACAATTTGAATTTTATACAAGGTCATCAACAAACCAGAATTCACAGGTTTCTGATATTTCCACAAATGGAAATCAGATTAACAACAATTTCCAATAATAATGTGTGTTATGCAGGTAATAACCACAAAAGAAAAAAAAACTAACATACTGTCAAGGCAGAAATGAACAAAACTGGTAATGTTAGGTATTGTATCTAAATTTCACCATATTTATTGAAGAGTATGATAACTGGCAGCTCCAGAGGGGTCAATGCAAAATCATTAATAGGGCCCCCACCCATCATTCTTTTGTTATGGTAATCCACTCCTCATATGAGAAAAGAGACCTTAAAGGTACTCTCAGACTCAAAGGGTTGGGTGCAATTCACTCTCTGCTAATGTTTGTTAGCTTAAGATGTGTAGAATGCCTTAATAAAAAATGCCCCAAAGGTGTTTAGAACCATTGGAAAGTAGGAAATAATGAAAATTAAAAAGCTTATATAACAAATTACAGTATATGTTTAGACATATATATAGAATGATATTTAAAGTTTCATCAAAACATTTGATCCAGACAGTTCTGACTTGAGCTGTCTAATTGGGAGAACTCCTTAAATAAGGTGTGAGCAGTTCAAACAGGTCCCACGGCTAGGGGAAAATTTTTATGTGTGTTTTTTATGTGGCAAGTGGAAGGCCAATCGGAGATGCAGTCTTTGCATCTCCAAGGTCTACACATCACTGTTGGCTGGAGCCATTCTGTCCTGCTATGCTCATCTCTGTCTGTTCTACTAACCATCTCTATGTTTGTGGAAGAAGCTATGGAGGGAAAGTTTATATAGGACCCACGAAGGGTGTGGGATGTACACGGTCAGTAGGGGTGTAAGGTGGCTGACGTTCATCAATAGGATATAGGTGACCTATCTTGAGGATAGTTCATTAATATAAGAAGCCTGGAAAATCCCTTCAAAGGTCTAAAGATCACAACGAAAAGTGTGGGAAGCACAATGACGGTATCCGTATTTTGCATGCTTGCGGTTTATGAACCACAAAACACATATGGTCGTGAGGCCTTTTATAGGTTATCATTTTGCACATTAAACTTGTAATAACATTATCCATTGAATTGTACACATGTCACAATAGACTCAACCAGCATTAAAGGGGTTGTACATAAAGGTGTTTATGTGTAACATATCAAAAAGAGGTCTCTTCGTAATGTAAACCTCACTTTTCTTCTGGTTGCCATGGCCACATTCAGGGTCAGGTATATTTGTGGAACAATTGTGAAGATTCGTAAGCATATCAATGATTTTTCTCTATTAACCAGGGAAATAAAAGAAATGGACTAGTGAAAGATGTCCCTGGACGTCCCATGGCAAGCACTGTAAAAACATCTATAGTTTACATTGAACGTTGGATACAGAGAACTGTAAAATAATACGGTTTATGTTACAAAGTTAACTCTCTATTTTAAGACTTACCACCTTGAAAAATACAAAAAACTACACATGTAGCATGTGTCAATTAAAGGGATTGTCTCAACAAGGTCCAACCCACACTCTTTTTGGAAAAAAAAACAGGTCTGGAGATTAGCTGAATGCCACGGTTCAGCTACTTAAGGGAATGATTTAAAATGGCTACCAGCAACATGTCCTAGAATATAAGCAGGACTAGTTGCCTCCACTTGCAGAGCTAATAGGGCATGATGTTAAATACTTTGGTTTAGAAATGACTAACCAAAAAAATAAGTTGCTTTCAGGCTTTCAGAGCACAGAGACTTCTTCATCAGGCAATATACAAATGAATAACTGTGAGAAAGACATGTTAAAGGTGTTTTCTGATAGGTCATTAGTATCTAATCAGTGGCAATGCTGGCTGAATCTATTGTGACATGTGTACCATTCAATGTAAAATGTCATTACAATTGCAATGTACAAAATGACAACCTATAAAAGGCCTCTGTCACGAACCAGAAGGTGTGAATCCACTGTTCCATGCATCCTACCTCCTCTAATGGTGTTAGTAAACCCCTAAGTGAACCCCTTGTTCTTCACCGTACGCCTGGTGGTGGGGATAGGCTTTCCCAAGAGGAACACCAGGTTGCTACCTTTTGAGAAGGATTGACACACAAAGCAGCTGGCCCAGGTGGACCAGGTGGTACCTGAGCAAGGTACCAGAGGTACAGATGTAGTCAGCAGGCCGAGTCGTAAACAGAAGCAACAATGCAGGACCGAAGGATGAGGCAGAGGCAAAGTCAAACAAGCAATTGGTCAGTGCAGGTGGCACAGGTACAGGTCAGGCAGTCCAGCTCAGCAACAGGAGAGTCAAGGCAAGCAGGAAGGGATCAAACAGGTAGCAGAGTCCAGAAACTCAAGCACGGGTCAGGTACACAGGAATACAAGCAGATAAATAAGCAACCTTAGCAGGACATATGGACCTTGACACTCAGGCATCTGGGAAGGGGGCTGAGCCACTTATATACATGCAGGAGGGCTAGGATTGGTCAGCTAGGTTACGTGATCTAACCCATAAAGCACAGGAAGTGAAGCAGCAAGCATGCTGTGGCCAGGGTTGAAAGGGGAGCGGATCCCAGAACAAAAAGTACCTGCAAGGACAGAGCCCAGGACTGCAGCGGTGAAAGGGGGTAGCACAGGCAGCAGATCACCGCTAAACATGGCGCCCAGGAAAGTGGCGGTAAGCAGGAGAACAGCGGCGCACAGCAGCCACTGTTACAGCCTCACAAGTAGCACTTTTGTGTACGGCATGGGATGCTGAGGAAGACAGATTCGACATGAAACACAATGTAAGTCAATGGTGCTGAATCCTTTTTTTTCCTTGTCCGCTCATTGAGTTTGGTTTTAGTGCTGGTTAGCGCCCATTGACAATGGTTTTAGTGCTGGTTCCGGCTTGTTCATTTTGGAGATAATACAACCAGATCCGTTTTGAACAGATGCAGACGGTTGTATTATTAACCAGATCCACTGCCGGATCCAGCAATAACGCAGATGTGAAAGTAGCTTAATAGAAGTTATATGGCATTTTTATTTATTGCATTTTAGTTAGAAACGTTGGTGGAAAATCCATTTGTACAATAAAAAGCTAAGGATCTAAGGCAAATGAGAAACAGACTGATTAGCTGTAAGCTCATTTCGAACCAACCTAGAAAATAAACAGACTGCAAAAAGGTTTTTCCAAACTATCTTTCTCTTTTTGGGACGCTACTGCAAGAATAAAGTGGCAATCCACATGCGATTCATTGAGTAAGACCCTAAGTTGTTAAACATTGCTGTGATTACTTTTAGCACAAAATGATAAGCTTTGCCTAACCACATTTTCTGCAGTGGATCACATGCTGGTTTTATTCTCTCTTCGTAAAGAGTAACTTCTGATCTAAGCCTCAAGTAGTAAGGCAATCAATGCTGATGAATGACTAGAAACGGTTTCTTTATTCCAACCCTCACTGAATAGAAAGTTTCCATTATCTAGTTCAACATCTTCACTCTATCAATTTGACAGGGGCGGGCAGGCCTACACTCCACTGGATTCTCTGTGCAAGTGAATGCCTTTTTCTCTTCTCCATATAAAAGAAAAATCAAAGTGCTAAAGTATACGGCAAATGTCTATTTTAACAAATGCAGACATTTGTCTGTTTTGGTTTTCTGTAAGTTCATGGTTGGTGTAAATAGGAGAGCTTAAAAGGGCTTCGGGGGCAGCAGTTATCATAGCTGCATAGTGCCATGGAGGAAATAACATTAGATAATTGGGTTTTATTGCAAACATTGCGTGTGTTATGTACACCTACTATGTGCTGTGCATGAGAGGCAATCACTGTAGGCATACTTTGTGTATTTGTTTTATTACTTTTATTCACATTTGTAGCATCGACATATTCCACAGCGCTTTACAGTAGAGATGAGCAAATATCTTGCAATTTATTTTGTGTGCAATTCAGAATTGTTTTTTTTATTAGTCATTTCTACATGAATCACATATTCACCAATTGTTCTGAAATTCTAAATATAAAAGCCTCTGCTCTCATAAAGCTCTTTTTTTTCTGAATAGACTCAGAGAATAAAAATGAATCCAAGAAAAGCAGAGAGAGAGACTGGCAGAGGGAGATTGGTCATAACCCCTACAGGGAAATCTCCCGGTAGGCTGATGCCCAGGGGGCCACCAAAGCTCTCCTGATAGCAGCAGGCCAGGTACATAATGATCTGCTGATCAACAGCTGCAGTGGCCCTTCTGAACTCAACTGTATTACCATCCTCAGAATGATGATACAGTTGAACAATGTGGAGAGGGTGGCAGGATTTTGTGATGTACTGTGGTATTTGATTCTGCTGAGGCTGTACTTTGTGCTGCACTATGGTATTACAGGCCCTGTCTACTCCGGTTGTCCCTCCCTACTTGTGTTGGCCTTACCTATGCCCTGTCTTCTATCAATTTAGTGCCGCCTACAAAATGGGGCCACTTTTAGGTTTTTTTCCAGGGCCACTTTAAGTCCCCAATCGGCCCCTAGCAACTGGCACATAAAGCGCCTTTCACTCGAGCATGTCCCACGCATTGGACTCGCAGTGTGCGTCAGGGAGAGCACTCGTCCTGACTTCCTAGCACTGACGGGGATTACATAGTAACATAGTAACATAGTTTATAAGGCCAAAAAAAGACATCTGTCCATCCAGTTCGTCCTGTTGATCCTGCAAGTTGTGAGGTAGAAGCCAATTTTCCTCACTTTAGGGGAAAAAATTCCTTCCCGACTCCAATCAGGCAATCAGAATAACTCCCTGGATCAACAGCCCCTCTCTAGTAACTATAACCTGTAATATTATTACCCTCCAGAAATACATCCAGGCCCCTCTTGAACTCTTTTAGTGAACTTACCATCACCACCTCCTCAGGCAGAGAGTTCCATAGTCTTACTGCTCTTACCGTAAAGAATCATTTATATTTTTGTACAAACATTCTTTCCTCCAGACGCAGAGGATATCCCCTTGTCACAGTAACAGTCCTGGGGATAAATAGATAATGGGAGAGATCTCTGTACTGACCCCTGATATATTTATACATTGTTATTAGTAGTGATGATCAAGCACCGCGATGCTCGGGTGCTCTGGCCGAACATTAGGTGGTGCTCGAGTGCTCGGCCGAGCACCCGAGTATAATGGAAGTCAATGGAAGAAGACCAGGCACCCCCTGCTCTGCAGAGGGGAGGGTGTCTGGTTAATAGGGAATCGTCAGAAAATGGTGGAAACACCACTGAAATGGTTAGGGAACAGCATGGGGAGGATGTCTGGATGCATCTTGGACAACGAAGTTGCTGCTATTAACGATGATGTCCGACTATTAAGCCACTTTTATGGAATGACAATAATACCTCCCAAACCAAATATAACATTGATTTTAGAGGAAATATTTTTAGGAAACATATTTACTTGTATATAAAACGCAAGCAGTAGCAGGCCCTCACCCCTAATATTTTACACGTTCAGATCAGCAGCAGGCACTCACCCCGAATGTTTTACGCAGTCAGCTCAGCAGCAGGCACTCACCCCTAATGTTTTAGACGGTCAGATCAGCAGCAGACCCTCACCCCAAATGTTTTTGAGTGTCAGCAGCACTGAACGTCAACTTGTCAGGATGAGGACCAGAGTGAAGAAGTAACATAGTAACATAGTTTATAAGGCCGAAAAAATACATCTGTTCATCCAGTTCGGCCTGTTATCCTGCAAGTTGATCCAGAGGAAGGCAAAAAAACCCTGTGAGGTAGAAGCCAATATTCCTCACTTTAAGGGAAAAAATTCCTACCCGAAGAGGAAGAGGGAATAGTGGACAATGAAATCACTGGTCCAATATGGGAAGGAGGCAAGCTGAGCGAGGACAGCAGTACAGAGGGGGAGGGATGCACAGCACCGCAACAGGCTGGAAGAGGCGGTGGGGTGGCAAAAGGGAGAAGGCAGGCCACCCTAACAAGTGTGGACGATAAAAGAATTGTCATTTGCAACCTGTGCCGTACCAAAATGAGCAGGGGCATGAACACTAGCAACCTGACAACGACCAGCATGATCTTCATGGCAGCAAAGCACCCTAATAGGTGGGCCAAACGTCTGGATCCACAATCTGTGTCTGCGGGTCACACCACTGCCTCCTCTTCCCTGTGTTATTTGCTAGCCAAGACGCAGGCCCAGATGCCTCCCCCCTGCACCTGGACCCTCGCAAGCACCATTAGCGAGCACATCCACTTCTGTGTCCCAGCGCAGTACAGATGTCCATACCCCAGGCCTTTGAACGAAAGTGCAAATACCCAACCACCCACCCACAGGCACACCTTTACAAACTGCTGGCGCTGACAATGTTGCTTGTGGACACTGAGGCTTTTCACAGTCTAATGGCGTTGGCTGTCCCTCGTTACTCAGTACCTAGCCACCACTATTTTTGCCGGTGTGCCCTCACCGCCTTACACCAGCATGTGTCACGTAACATAACCCGTGCCCTGACTAGTTACTGGAAAGGTCCACTTAACGACTGACACATGGACAATTGCTTCTGGCCAGGGATGCTACATTTCCCTGACGACACACTGGGTGAACGTTGTGGAGGCTGGGAGCGAGTTGTACCCTGGGATGGCACAGGTGCTACTGACACAAAGGATTTCGGGCCCTACTATCATCAGGATTTCCGCCACCACCTACATTAGCAGCTGCAACCCCTTCTTCTCCTCCACCACTTCCATCTAGGAATTCTCATCTTGCAGCACCAGTCAGACTTCAGTCAGTAGCTGGAAGCAGTTTAGCACAGCGGTGGGGAAGCGTAAACAGGCTGTGCTGAAACTTATTTGCTTAGGTGACAAACAACACCCCACCACAGTGCTGTGGCAGGGTATAAGGGACCAGGCTGAGCTGTGGCTCTCGCCACTCAACCTACAACCAGGAGTGGTTGTGTCTGATAACGGCCGCAACTTGGTGGCAGCTTTGGAGCTTGGCAAGCTCACACACATACTGTCACGCTCAGGTGTGGGGGGAAAACCACACAGAGCGTAGGAGGGAAAGAAGATTAGGCCTGGAAACTAAGGAAGGTAGATGGACACCTCCTAAAGGAAACCATAACTCTAATCCTGATTGACTACCAGTATGAACAGGCCTCACAAGTAGGCGAGTTCATACACAGGAACCTAAACCAAACTGACCCTATAGGACCCTGGAACTAATGACATGAATGAGTCTACCTGTTCCTCCAACAGGAAGGACGAACAGGAGTCTCCCTCAGGCCAAACAACTGCTTCAACTTAGTGGTTCAGCGGTTTCTCAAAAACTACACTTTCTTGCTGAGCTGCTGGTGAAGGTGCACATTTCCGAAAGTCACCTACAGCTTCCGCCGGTCTGGCAACGCTGCAGCAGTGCTTACACTTGCCAGCTCACTGACTGCTGTGCGACCTGAGCATGCACTGGAACTCTATCTGCTCACAATAAAGGTGAACAGCGCTGCATGTGGAAAAGGTTCTGATAAGTTGCCTAGTGTCACAACTAGGAGGGAAAAGTTTTGTAAAATGGTAAAGGAGTACCTAGCTGACAATGTCAACATCCTCAGCAATCCCTCTGTGCCTTATAATTATTGGGTGTCTAAGCTGGACACGTGGCACGAACTGGAGCTCTACGCTTTGGAGGTTCTGGCCTGCCCTGCTGCCAGCGTTTTGTCGGAGCAGTTATTTAGTGCCGCTGGGGGCATAACTGCTAAACGCATCCGCCTGTCAACTGAAAATGCTGAAACTAAACAAAAAGAACAAGTCCTGCTTTACCCGGACTTCGCTACCCCACCAGAGGAAAGCAGCTGAACACAAAGGAACTTTAAATGTGGCTTTTAAGGTGTATTGAATACACTGTATTTCCATGCACCCCTTCCTCTTCTCGTCCTCTTCCTCCATCATATCAAACTGCTTATTAGGCTGTCCTCACCTTTAACTATTTAAGAGGTTCACCAGCAGGCCCTCACCCCTAATTTTTTAACCTAAAAAATTAACCTCACTCTGGTCCTTATGCTGGCATGCTGACCTAACAAGAACCTGTCTTGCGCCGCCCTCCAAACTGAGACATGAAGCTAGGAGTTTTGGATGACTTTGTTTCTTGTGCTCTGCCAGCAGACACTGTTTCAGCACTCCCACCGTGCACCATCAGCAGCACTTACTGCTCGCCTTGCACATACTAAATGGTATATATGTAAGTTTGTCAAAAGTACAGTTGCGCAGATTTTTTTTAGTGTATGAGCAGAAAAATTTCACCGAATGAGCAAAAGTTATGCAGCAGATGCAGCGCAGGTAATGTCACATACCTGTGCTGCATATGCAATATAACCTTTCCAGTGTATTCTTTTCTGCCGTTATTCATATAATGTATATCGTTTGCGCAATCAGGCACAGATAGTGTAGGGATAGGATTTGGCTAGGCAGGGCTAGTTGTTCTGTTGAAAAGACCCCAAAGTCCTTTTAAGGACGTTTTTTATATCTGGCTGCAATATTGTTATTCTTGATGGTCAAAATTTGCGCAAGTTTGCCTAATCTTAACACCAGCTGTGCAGCGTGTGCAGGACAATGTATGTTTCTCCTATATACCTGACATTTATTGCGTTTCTTTCTGCCGCTAATCACGGTGACATTACATGTGCAGGACAATGTATGTTTCTCCTATGTACATGACATTTATTGTGTTTCTTTCTGCCGCTAATCACGGTGACATTACATGTGCAGGACAATGTATGTTTCTCCTATGTACCTCACATTTATTGCGTTTCTTTCTGCCGCTAATCACGGCGATATTAGTAATGTCGCCTTCAATAGCTGCAGAAAAAAATACATCGGATTTCTGTTATTTGGGATACACAACTGTTAGACAGCAGTCGCTGAAAAGGTGGTGTTAAGGTCAGGCAACCTTGCGCAATTTTTAACCCATCACAAAAATAATATATTGCAGCCAGATATAACAATGGACCTTTGTGTCTTTTGAACAGAACAACTAGCCCTGCCTAGCCAAATCCTATCCCTACACTATATGCGCCTCCTTGCGCAAATGTTATACAGCAGACACAAAAGAGATACTGTGGCCTTAATTAACGGTAGAAAAAATAGCAACGGATGTCAGATATATAGACTACAGAACGGTTCTAATGCACACTCTGTGCACGTGGTATTAGCGTCAGGCACACTTGCGTTCATTTTGCCCCAAAATAAATAAAAAAATGCAGCCAGATATAACAATGGACTTTTGTGTCTTTTGAATAGAACTACTAGCCCTGCCTAGACAAATCCTATCTCTACATGTATATATCCCTCCTTGCGCAAATTTTATACAGCAGACGCAAAAGAGGTACTGTGGCCTTAATTAACGGTAGAAAAAATAGCAACGGATGTCAGGTATATAGACTACAGAACGGTTCTAATGCGCACTCTGTGCATGTGGTATTAGAGTCAGGCACATTTGCGTTCTTTTTGCCCCAAAATAAAAAAAAAAATGCAGCCAGATATAACAATGGACTTTTGTGTCTTTTAAACAGAACAACTAGCCCTACCTAGCCAAATCCTATCCCTACACTATATGTCACTCCTTGCGCAAATGTTATACAGCAGATGCAAATGAGGAACTGTGGCCTTAATTAATGGTAGAAAAAATAGCAATGGATGTCAGGTATATAGACTACACAACGGTTCTAATGCACACTCTGTGCACTTGGTATTAGCGTCAGGCACACTTGCGTTCTTTTTGGCCCAAAATAATGGGTCTTTTCAGAAGAAATACTATCCCTACCTAGTGTTTTTCTCTCCCTACACTATCTGTTCTTCCTTGCAGCAGCTCTCCCTGATTCGGTATGATCCGGTCACATGTCACCGGGTGCTTTATAGCACCCGATGACGCGTTCCCGGCCATCCAATCAGTGTAATGCCAGTAGCAAACATGGCTACTGGCATTACAGTGAATGCCAGTACCTTCCCGCGCGCTAATTGGCTAATTAGCGTGCGAGGAGGGGACTCAAGCATGGCGCTCGAGCACACGCGGTGTTCGGTCTAACACTGCGTGGACCCAAGCGCCGCCATGTTCAGCCAAATACTATGTTTGGCCGAACATGTTCGCTCAACACTAGTTATTAGATCACCCCTCAGTCGTCTTTTTTCTAAAGTGAATAACCCTAATTTTGATAATTTTTCTGGGTACTGTAGTCCACCCATTCCAGTTATTACTTTAGTTGCCCTCCTCTGAACCTTCTCCAGCTCTGCTATGTATGCCATGTTCACAAGCCCAGAACTGTACACAGTACTCCATGTGTGATCTGACTAGTGATTTGTAAAGTGGCAGGAATATGTTCTCATCACGAGCATCTATGCCTCTTTTGACGCAACCCATTATCTTATTGGCCTTGGCAGCAGCTGTCTGACACTGGTTTCTACAGCTTAGCTTGCTGTTCACTAAAATTCCTAGGTCCTTTTCCATGTCAGTGTTACCAAGTGTTTTACCATTTAGTATGTACTGGTGACTTGTATTATTTCTTCCCATGTGCATAACCTTACATTTGTCAGTGTTAAACCTCATCTGACACTTCTCTGCCCAAGCCTCTAGTCTATCCAGATCCATCTGTAGCAGTGCACTGTCCTCTTCTGTGTTAATTACTTTACACAGTTTAGTGTCATCTGCAAAAAATTATATTTTACTGTGCAAACCTTCTACAAGATCATTAATAAATATATTGAAGAGAATAGGGCCCAATACTGACCCCTGTGGTACCCCACTAGTGACAGTGACCCAATCTGAGTGTGTAACATTGATAACCACCCTCTGTTTTCTATCACTGAGCCAGTTACCTACCCACATACAGACATTTTCTCCCAGGCCAAGCATTCTCATTTTATATACTAACCTTTTATGTGGTACAGTGTCAAATGCTTTGGTGAAGTCCAGATATACGACATCTATGGATTCGCCGCAGTCAAGTCTAGAACTTACCTCCTCATAGAAACTGATTAAATTAGTTTGACATGACCGATCCCTCATGAAGCCCTGCTGATATGACGTCATTTGCTTATTTTCATTGAGGTATTCCAAGATAGCATTTCTTGATTTATGTATCCATGTAACCCTTACAGTTCTGGAATGTATTGGCTAACACTGACGGCATTATGTCAGTGTTAGCCAATACATTCCAGAACTGTAAGGGTTACACAGCATCATAAATCAATATAATGCTATGCAACCCCATCATTGCTGGGAGGTCAGGACGGGAGCTTCTGCATACTCACACTGCAAATCAGATGCGTGGGACTCGTTCATCTGAAAGGAGCCTAATACTCCACTGAAAATGAGACATGCAAGCTAGTTCTCCTTGTAAAAGGACAAGAGAACTGGTGGTAGCCTTTAACTGTTCAATCTGTACTTTTATAATAGTGTCTCACTTCATCAAATGGCATTTATTATGTAGAGAAAGTTAATACAAGGGACATAGTAATGTATTGTGATTATCCATATTGATTCCTTTGCTGGATTGATTCATTTTTTCATCGCACTAAACACTATTCATTTCCATGGTTATGACCACCACTGCAATCCAGCAGTGTGGGCCGTGCTTGCACACTATAGGAAAAAATGTCATCCCATGCACACTCCATGTTGTCAGAAAATCTAGTGCTTTTTCTTATACAGGGTGGGCCATTTATATGGATACACCTAAATAAAATGGGAATGTTTGGTGATATTAACTTCCTGTTTGTGGCACATTAGTATATGGGAGGGGGAAAACTTTTCAAGATGGGTGGTGACCATGGTGGCCATTTTGAAGTTGGCCATTTTGGATCCAACTTCAGTTTTTTCAATGGGAAGAGGGTCATGTGACACATCAAATTTATTGAGAATTTCACAAGAAAAACAATCATGTGCTTGGTTTTGTCCACATCCACGGACAAGAAAAGGCATTTCTATTATAGAGCCGGCCATGTGCGGTCCGCAAAATGTGGAACGCACATGGCCGGTGTCTGTGTTTTGCGGATCCGTAATTTGCAGATCCGCAATGACATACGGACGTGTGAATGGGGCCTTAGACTTTTAAACTTTTGAAACTATGGATACTGGAAGCCTGTGCTAGCATTTCTTCTGCGGTGTTACTATCAGTAATGTAGTGTAAAGAGTGGGAGAAGAGGGTTGCATTGACAATCCAACACAATGGGCAGCACTTTGAACACATTTTATAAGTGGTCAGAAACTTGTAAATAACTCATGAAATAATAAAGTTACGTTAAAACCAAGCACACCATTGTTTCTCTTGTGAAATTATCAATTATGAAGTTTGATCCAAAATGGCCAACTTCAAAATGGCCAACTTCAAAATGGCCGCCACGGTCACCACCCATCTTGAAAAGTTTCCCCCCTCCCATATACTAATGTGCCACAAAAAGGAAGTTAATATCACCAATCATTCCCATTTTATTTAGGTGTATCGATATAAATGGCCCACTCTGTAGTGTGAAAACACGGCCCCTGCTGCTGGATTACAGGGTGGTCATAATCATGGAATCAAGCAGTATACACTGCAATGGAAAAATGAATGAAGTCAGCAAAGGAGGCAACATGGACAATCACAATGTATTAGTAAGTGACTTGTATTAACTTTGTTTACATGATAAATAGCATGTGCTGAAGTGAGACAACCCATTTAATAACAGTGCTGGCGGGAACTCATCATGAATACTAGGTGCTCTCCATAATGAGAAAGAGTACCTACCAGATAACACAGATATTTATCCCAGAAACCCAGAGTAGCTTTGTCCAAAACAAATCACAAGAATATTCAGGACAAATTCTGAATTAGTGAAATCAATTCACTAATCTCTACTTTACAGCAGATATGAAGGTGGCCAAAGTAAAGTGAATAAATAGTCTTCAAAACAAGTGTCATATTTACATAGTCCCAATTTCACTTATTCCGGCATCTTGGTAAAGTAGGCCAATGCATAACTCTTTATATCACCCCTGAAACCATGACATGAGTTTTCTAAAACTCTCATTTCAGATGTTTGTTTGGAAAATGACTGTACATCATGCTAATAGCACAGTATAAAGAGTTAAGTTGTCACGTCAAAATATTAATTGCTGCTTCCAAAACTACATGACATGATTCTGTTGCTATGGAGATAAATTTCATATTTCTTTCCCTGTGTTAGCATCAACCAGTTATCTACATCTCTTTTGTTTGTATGGAATGTTATTTCTTCTCAAATAGCCAAAATAGAAAAAGAACATTAATTACAGTGTCCAAAAAGAACATGAATTGCGTTAACATCATTAATTACTAATGTGAAAAAAACTTCTGGACTTTTACTTTTTGTAATTTAAATTGGGCAAGTGCACCAAATAAATTATTATTATTATTATTATTATTATTATTATTACTTTTGGATTTGAATGATGGGCCTCATTTAACAAACTGCCTTACTGTAAAACTGTCTTTGTTGTCCACAGAAACTAATTAGAGCTCAGCTTTATTGTTTAAGAGTAATTTAAGGAATGAGATCTGAACTCTGATTGGTTTCCATATGCAGCAAAGACAGTTTTATTGTTAGTCACTTTTGATCAATGATGACCAATGTTTTCGGAAATTGTATGCATTGCAACTATGCCTATATACAGTAACACTATTGTTGCTTCTCCAGGAATGTTATCAATATGGCTTACGGTAACCGATCCTAGAATATGACTAGGAAGGGTCGTCCAATTTTTACAGATGCTTAGATGGGTAAGGGTGGAAAGGACTCCCAACATTTGCCTCCAGCGCTGTAGGCACTTCATACTGCTGAGATGTGCTGTCAGGCTGCCAGCATAGAATATGTATGAGTGCTCCATTACTATCCACTGTTGAGCAGGAACTCTATTCCAAAATTGATAGCAATGATGTGGTTCCCTGTCATGGATGAGCAGCCTGACCAGAATGGGGAGCAGTATTTGTATCATTACTATCTATTGGAATAAAGTTCATGCTCTACAATAGATAGTAATGGAGCGACTGTACATGAGATATGCTGTCAGGCTGAGTCGCCTGACAGCATATCTCCGCAGTGTGATGTAAATGCAGGCCTGGTGCAAAGTGTAAGGAGGTCCTCCCCCTCAACCCCTTCCCCAAAACAGCTGTAGAAGTAGAGGCAACCCTAATCAAATTCTAAGACAGGATGCTGGAGGACATGTTGATAACATTCTCACTTACACAAAATATTTCAGAGCCTTATTAAACAGAGAGCTGAATCAGTGATTAAAGTCATAAAAAGTTCCTGATTGGTTATTTATATACTTTATTTCTGAAATCTTTATGGATATCTCAATTTAAATGATCTCTCATTAGTGGGGATTCTTCTGCTGACCTGTGATTTTCAGACATAGGGAGAGTGTTTGGAAAAAACAATGTTTCAACATCTGGTTTTAAATAGTCAATTAAAATATACTCATACTCAAGTTATCTGCAAGATTTAGGCCTCTTTCACACTTCAGTGTTTGGTCAGTGATTTCCATCAGTGATTTATGAGCCAAAAGCAGATGTAGGTCAAAACCACAGACCAAATACAGATCTTCCTCTTATACCTTATCTCTCTGTTGGCTCCACTTCTGGTTTTGGCTCACAATCACTGATGGAAATCACTGACCAAACACTGAAGTGTGAACAAGGCCTTACAGAGGATTTAATAATCTGTAGCAGAAAAATGGAGCACCATTTATAAAGGTATATTATGAATTGGACCTATTCAGTAAATTGATTGTGTGGGACTTAAAGGAGTTGTTCACTTTTTACTATTGATGACCTATACTCAGGTCATCAATGTCAGTGTCAATGTCATATTTCCTCCACTTCCAGCACCCCCGTCGATCAGCTGTTTGAAGAGAAGGCAGCACTCATACAGGCACTGCCTTGTCTGCTCTGTTATCTGCTCGCAGCAGCAATTGCAGTGGTGAGCAGGTGTAATTACAAGTATGGTAACCCTTACATGAACTTACATGAAACGAGGGTATTGTAAGTTTATACTAATAAAGCCTGAAGAACTTAGAAGATCCTGGTGAGTACCGCTTATTTCTTCTTCCTATTTAACCATATCACAAGCCTTTCCTGGATTGGGATGCAGAGCACCCCAGAGCAAGTCATCTCCCAACTTTTGGTTGCATTTATCTGAGAGTTTTCGTTGTTGTTGTAGACCTGCATTTCGGTAGTGCCATCTCCCTTTGCTCTTCTTGTGTTACATAGAGTAGAGTAGGTAGCTCTCATACCAGTTCTGCCTTCTCTTCAAACAGCTGATTAGCTGGGGGTTGCAGTGAGTCAGACTCTCGCCGATCTGATATTGATGACCTATCCTGAGGATAGGTTATCAATGGTAAACAGAAGACAACCCCTTTAACTATTGAAAACCTCTCCATAGGATAGGTCATCACTATATGATTGATGGGGGTCAGACTTCCAGCACCCCTGCCGATCAGTTAATTGAGCGTTGTGACCTCTTCCTCAGCCATTGAAGTTACATCCATCAGTCACAAAGCCTTTTTGCATTTTAGTCCCATTCAAGTAAATGGGATAGAACTCCAATACCAAGTTTAGCCATATACAATGTATGGCTATGATTGATACGCTGTGAAGAGGCCGCAGCGCTTGAGATGATTGGCAGGAGCACCATGGTTGGACCTCACTGATCTGATATCAATGACTTTTCCTCAAGAAAGCTTATCAAAATGTAATTCTCAGACAACTCCTTTAACCCATTCTTGTTAAAATTAGACTATATCCTAGGGTGAAGTTTTCCTTTAAATATCCCCCACATGCTGTGTACGTCTATAACAATAAGTAGTGTTCATACAGAAAATAAGACACCGTAACCTTTATACTGTTTCAATTATTAATAACCCTTCTTATGAATTCTAATTTGCTACAAAATGGTCGTTGGTGTTGCATCCGTGGAATCAGCTGTCACTGTTACATCTGTTTTTGTATGATAATAAAAAGACAAATATGTTTGCCGCCACTGTGAACAGGAGAAGGAGATTCTACAAAGCGTCTCCCAGCAGGGGGAGAAAAGATGTTGCTAGAAGAGAAGGTGAGGTGATCTAGGAAAGACCTGGGAGGGGGATGGAAACAACCCAACCCAGGAGACATGTTTTTGGATACAGGAATCAAATGCATCTCTGGATGGTAAGTTGGAAATGTACAGCAGAACGTCTTGTAAATAGACACAAGCGAGGAGGAACTACAGAACATACTGTATCTGCAGGGAAATCAAGAAGCTGCTAGGCCTGGAAACAGTGACAACGATAACAACACCCATGGAAATCTTCTGTATGATAAGAAATGCAAAATGTCCTTCAAGAATCAAGGTTGCAAGGTTCTATTGGTGCTGTGAGTATTGGAAACTCAGTATTATATAAAGCCATGTAAACAGCTATTTATTCTTCAAACAAAATTAAAATGTATCAGTTCAGTAAATATGTTGTCCATTAATATCCTGGCCATAGTAAGCTACTTACTGAACATTGAAGCTATGGAACTGTCATGGGATACAACAATTACTGTCTCTGAACACCTTCAGGGGCAATTTTTCTTTATGTTTGTATTTTACTAATTTTAGGCTAAAAATATTTTTTTCAGTTGGTCCTAATAAAAAAAAATTCAATATTTTTTTTTCTGTAGGGTTAAGTTCTAGTCTATCTAAAGAGTGTCTGCTTTCAGTTTTGCTCCAACGACTTCATATGTATCCCTTATCTCTGAATTCCTGACATCCCACAAACACTTATAGCTAAATAGTTATCACACAGATAAGAATATGGCTTAAATGAGTGTTTGTGAGCTGTCAGAAGAGAAAAGGGCTATACAGTCAGATCAGCAACCTGATGGGTTCAGTTTGAATCTGAAAGCAAGATACTCTGAAAGTAAGATAAACTGTTGAAAGTTTGGTCCTGTCGCTATTAGGGTCCTGTCGCATCCCTCTGCCTGACCTCACAGATACCGCAATCTCTGTTGAACATGGCATCTGAGAGGTTAATTGACGGGGTTCAGTGTGATTGCTGGTTCCCCGTCATTGCAGCCGGGTGCCTGCTGTATTATACAAACCACCACCCGCCATGTATCGATGGGCTGCTGTGCTTTCATACATGTACGGCATTATGAGTTAAAGGGTTAAATTATGAGTATGTTTATAAAGTGTGGAGGGAGGGGAACAGAAGTACCTGGAGTAAATGTGTGCAAGCAAAGGGAGAACCTACAAACAATGGATTTAAAACATTTCAAGATGCTATTTAAGTACCAATTAAACGTAAGCTTTAGAGTGTTTTTGATCTTTCCCTCAGTGATCACAGACACAAGTTTAAGTAAGCTAGTAGATCAAGTGGCCTCGTTCGTGTGATCGCATTGCCAAAGAAGTAGTTGTCATACGGGTAGCTTGCTAAGGGTCCGTTCACAGTTGCGGTTCAAATCAGCAGGCTCTTTCAGTAGCCTGTTTCAGCATAAATAGTGGCTGTTGGACGAACAATAGAAGAATGAGGTTATCTTTAAGAAAATCAAAATGATAAACTACACAGTTATTATTGATTAAAAATAACAAATGTTAGTTCTATTCTAAACCACACATTGAAAAAGACATATTGTGATAAAACTTTCCCTTTAAGCATTTATATAATTACTACCGATTTGCTCCTGCCTGTGCCATCCCCTTCAGTACACGCGCAGGCGCAGTGAGTGAAGGGCGCTAGCCTGCTCCCAGCTTCCTCACTGCACCTATGCTGAATACATCACAGTCAAGGCGCAGTGAGGAAGCCCTTCACTCACTGCACCTGTGCTGAATACTAAAGGGGACGGCGCAGGTGCAAGATATACATGGAGGACAGGGCTGGCAGGAGGAGACCAATACTGCCTGGCCCTGGGCGTTACAAGAGGTGGGCGAACAGAGCCTCTAGGAGCAGGTTTAACGCCCCCCCCCATGCTCCTAGAGGCTAATTAGCATATAATAAAAGTTAGAATTATACAAAAATGAGGGCACTAAGGAATAAATACCATAGTTAAAATCAGGTGACATTGGCACATGTGTAATGTCAGCCTGTTTGATAGCGAAAAATCTGGTGACAGAAACCCTTTAATTGTGATCCTTCCATTTGGGCAAGTATGATTGACAGCATATCCCCCTGGATCAATGACAGTGAACTTGCTTAAACAAAGTTAACAAAGTTATAAAGAAATATGGAGAAGTATCGAAAACCTCATAGAACCAAAAAAAATAAAAAATAAAAACCTCCAAATAATGCTACAACAAATCTATTCAGATGAAGAAGAAGAAAAAGAAAAAATGGAAAAGAGAGCACAAATCTGTTCACACCATTCTGTACCAATTCAGTGGAGGATGGGAAAATAACTAAAGCGGCCATGAGAGCAGCTAATATATTGTCTGAAGAAATGCAAATTAGCATACAAATGAGCTGTCTTAGCAAAATTAAGTATTGGAATTATTGAAGTGTGGAGTCTTTGGCTTAGTTCACATAAGCAAAATGGTTTATATTGCTGCAAAAAAAAAAAAAAAAAGTTAAAACAGTCAATGAGTGTTGGGCACAGAGAAACCTAATTTAGTTGCTTGTGATAAAGGTATACCACTAGTGAATGAGGTTAATGGCCCGTCAATGATTATTAAATGAAGAAAAAATTGTAATTGAATCTCATAGAAAGGAATATTACTAGTCATGTGACTGTTCTACGGACCCTGCATCCACAACAGAAAAAGATCTATGGATTCTTCAGGTAGCTACCTATTGATTGGTCCACGGAGTAGGTGTATTTGCAGTCAAAAGAATTTTAAAATGTATCTATAAATTCAAAAATTGTGGCAAATAGTTATTGATGTAATCAAAGAGGCATTAAAGGGGTTGGCCACTTTCTGGCTACTATTGATCAATGTGTTTGCAAGATGACTATACAGCACTTACTAATACAGCCTTTGTTGATATTTTGCACCATTTTATATATTTTAGAAGGAAAATATTCTCCCTTTTTGGGCTGTCCTCACAGAGGTCCTATCCATAAAATGGTCACTGGGGGTGGGTCATGTGACCAGGCAAATCTGTCAGTCTCCTCCATTCAAATACACTGAACATACACTAAACTACCAACAGAGGCAGTTGTGGTGTATTTAAGTGGAGAAGGCTGAGTGATGTGTCTGGAGTTATTTTTGCCTGATCACATGAGTCTCCATCAGTGGTCATTTTATGGACAGGTCTACGTTGTGGACAGCACAGAAGATTTTCCCAACAAGGGGACATGACTTATGAAATATAACAAACGACACAGAATATCAACAAAGGCTGTATTAGTAATTGTCATATCATATGAGATACACAGTGGACAAAAGTATCCAAAAAGTGGCCAACCCCTTTAAATTCAGCATAGACAATAAACCTTAATATTTGCACTTCATAATTCCAGTGACTAGTTTTTGACATGTAATTTTCTGTCCAATCACCAACTTTTATCTTCTCTTCTTTCCTACTAAGTGGCATGTTAGTGGTCAGGCAAGAATACTACAACACCCACAATGCACAATCGGTGACACTAGCAGCTCCAGCAAAGAGAAACAGAATGGGAGCAGCAGGGAGGGACTATTTAGCATGTCTTACTAAAGAACGCCAAAAGTCAAGGACCCGAAAGAAGACTTATCTTCCATGAACCCAGCGACTGCTTAAGCTGAAGGGCAGTCAGAGTAGGGGGTGACATGATGCAATGAGTGGAAATGGAAGATTATTGTACGTTATAATTCTAAAAATCAGCTTAATGGCCCAATGTTTACCACTACTGCCTTGCAGAAACCTTAAATTTTACTCTATTTTCTCAAAATACAAATTCAAATATTGTGACATGCTAGCAAAACCTTTGACAGGCAGCAATGATCATGACAACCAATGGCTGGCCCCATATAGACATATATATAGCATAGACATCTCCTGACAGAGTACTAAGAATCAGGTGCTTTTTCAAAACTGGGTCCCATGTGCACACATCTCACGATAAATCGAAGAAAATATAAGTAAGGACACAAGTTTAGATTGAAATCCAATAAGAGTTTGTTTTCCTTTTATTTGGGGATGGAGGTGCTCTGGTAGGTTTTTTAGCTTCTTCTGAAATTGATCAAACTTGCCCAACTATAAAAAGTGGTCAGATATCAACCAAACAAAGACAAAAGCAATTGAACCAGTTTCATATGTACATGATTGCCCCTTGCTGCCTTAGAGCTACTGGGCATTACCAGACCAATATCACAAAGCAGAGCTTTTTCCCAACTGGAAAAAAGTGCTGTTGCTACACTGGACTTGATAGGGCCTGCACTGCCAGATGAGGCATTTAATATTGACGGGAACAGACCTCATCATAAACTAAATGCCTCCAATGGAAGTTCATGCACCATACTAAACTTCACTCCATCTCACAGTCGGCATATATTTTGGTCATTTACACTAGTTTCTGGTGTAAATGATAGTAAGTGTTCCATGGCCTATGAACCCTACCATACTCTTGTTCACTTGGGATATTTTGGCATGTCCCCTTTTGGCTAAAGACATTTGCATAGGATGATGATAATTTCTCCCTTAAATGTTTATTGCCCCAGAGAGATGAAGAGAAGTGTTGGCCAGACGCTTCTGATGACATCTCCTGGTTGATCCGTGGACCTAAAATGCAAAATGTTGCATCTTGCATCCCAAAACAGCAGTCATTGAGGGACAGTAGGACTTCCCCTTTATGTAATGCTCAGGGGAGCACTGGCCATAAACCCTATAGGGAACTTTCCAGTGGGCCGATGCCTAGGAGGGGCGCTAAAACCCTCCCTATTGCTGCTGGCCCACCACATACCGTAAGGATCTGATGCTTTGAGAGATAATAAACACTGGGAGAATTAGGAACTCATCTACCTGGCCTGCGGTTGCGGATGCCCTCCTGAATTCATTTATATCGTGGTCCTTAGGATGGTGATACAGTTGAATACTGTGGCAGGGCATGGGAACCGATGGCTCCATACCTTAATTAGACACAACTGGAGGAGGACAGCTTCTGGGGCAGTATTTTGTGCTGCACTATGGCATTGCTGAACCTGCCTACTTGTGGCAGCCCGATCAACTTGTGTTGCCCCACCTTCTATCAAATTGGACCGCCTCCATGGGGGCCACTTTAAGGTTTTTTTTCAGGGCCACTTTAAGTTCCCAGCCCACCCCTGGTAATATTTTGTCAGCATAAGTTACCCATGCATTATAAGAAATGTATACCAGTGTGGGAGCCCTCAAAACATTTTTTAGCAAGGAGCCTTCACCCATTATGATCAAGTCTTTAGTGTTTTACTGAATATTTATTTTCATGAAAGAAAAAAGAAAAAAACTGACATTCTCTCGAATTACTTTCCATAAAAAGAGAATGCACACAGTTACATAATGCATTTCTTTGTTGGATTTTATTTGCTGTTTTCTTACAGAAAACATAACTGTTTTATATTCCCTCAGTCCATAATGGCGCTACATTAGCCATAGTTACAGCACAATCATTTTATTTCACAATTTTGTAATTAGTTTGGGCCTAAGCCAAGAGAAATAATTCTATCAGGACTGAGAGAATAAAATCTGAAAAAAGGGGACGAGGGAAGATTATGAACTCATAGGCTATTATATTTAGTGAGGAATTTTCATTTGTCATCTTCTTGGCTCTTGTAATCTTTCTGAAAGATGAAACAAAATGGTACATTCATACCACTCAGCACATATTGTGCAGGCCATATGGTATGCAAATAATAAGCAAAAAAAAACATTTTCAAGGTGAATAGGAAGGAAATTATGAAGTAGAAGTCAGTGAGAGTAAAAGTGGTTTAAGTAGATGTAGTGATGGAACAGACACCGGTAGTCATGTATAAACCTGTTCTAGCAGTCACGCTCATAGTAACCAATCAGATTTCAAACCTTAAAAACGCTTTAAAACAAGAAAACTGGAATCTGATTGGTTGCAATGGACATCATCAGAAAAACATGGCTGATTTCTTCCAAAAACAGTGCTGCATCTATCCAGAGGTTGCGTGTAGTATTACAGTTCAACCCCGCTCACTTAGATAGAGTTGAGCGGCAAAACTAGACAAAACCATTGGGCCAATTTGGCTCTGTTACTACAAGAAAGCAAAAATCATTAGAGAAACATGTCTGATCTCTTCCAAAAACAATACCACATCTGTCCAGAGGGTGTATGTGCTATTGCAGCTCATCGCCATTCACTACAATACTAGGAAAAAGTATTTGGGCAGGTGTGGTGCTGTTTCTGCAAGAAAGAAGGCATTTTTTTTTAATCCTGGCAGATTAAAAGCAGCCAAACAACCTTATATATAATTAATGTTCAGTGAAGCAAAGCATTAGAAGCGGAATTCGGTTAGAAGTTTAGGAAAACTTTGATTCCTCACGCTTCATGGTAATGATTCAGGTTTTCCTAAAAAAAAAAACACCCATAATGCCGTGCAGACAGCAAATCCACAGATAGCCCTATAAAACCCTCATCTTTCATGGTCTCCGCCATTGTCATGTGAGCTGAACATAGGGAGAGACGCTCATGTGCTAGGGAAAGTGTTGCTGCAATAATCCAGCAGCCATATTTGATCCATCCACCATGTTTGGCATTTGGTTTTAACCCTAATTATTAACCAAAATACTATTAGGTTCATAGTAGGGAGGGATCCTTTATCTTATGGAGGTGATCCACATGAGATTATGGTAATCCGTGTTTTGAATGTTATTGCTTTGAGGAAGGTTTCCTGCCTAAACGGTGTGTACCATCTTTGGTACCATCACACATGCATACATGGTTCAGCTTCCCAGATCCTGAATTTACCGTCAGCGATCTGGAAAGGATTAACTTCCAAGCCTTCACACTGACATTGGGGCCACTAAGTGGGAGGAATATGTGTAGACAGAGTGGCTGGATATACCTGATTCATGGAGATTTGTGACAAATTAATTCAGAGCAAATTGAATTTCTTGGTGAAATTCGGCCAAATCAAATTAAAAAAAAAAAAAACTTTGCTGATCTCTAAATATAATTTACTAGGAGCATGTTTTTTATTGGCTGGCAAATACCCCATTTAATGTCCTATATAGTGTAGATGTATCACAGTGATTAATAACCAATATCATGCAATGGTGCCAAATGTGCTAAGCTCTAAACATTTTTTTATTTACTGTATTAATCTTTTTACAAATACAGTAAAACTACAATGGTTTATATGGTGTATTCAGTCTTTCAGTGTTTAAAAGGAAAATGGCCCCACTATTCTAAATTATGCCAGGTAAGACCCCGTGGTAGGACACTGAAATCTGCAGAATTGAGGTAGTCGCACCATATTCAATGGCACAAGTGCTGTGTTAATCAATATTGCACATGTGACGCAGAAAATGAATAACAGGGCACCACTCTGGGATCACTAATATTAATAAATATTAAATCTTTTTTTTAACAGAGGATAAAAATAAATGAGTAAAGAACAAGCTACACTTTGACTTTGGACTGGTTTTTGTTCTGATGCCATAATGAGGCCTGAATGCTTCTAATTTAGTATACAATGAAAAACCATCACAATGCAAAACGAACAAAAGGCCTAAAGATGATGATTATTATTATTATTATTATTATTATTATTATTATTATTATTATGTATGACTTAAAAAATCTTGAAAGCCCTTTTTTTTTTAACAATGAACTTAGAGCCAATAGCATAGTGGATGTACACAGGTAGACACATATAATCAAGGAGGATGCTGGAAAAATTACTAAACGTGGCCCCTACACTATACAGGACTATACAGGGCTATACAGGCCTAGCTATACCATATTGTGGCACATTATACCACCCCAACATAGCAAAATACCACAGCCCATCACAAAATACTGCCAGAAGCACAAAATACATCCCCAAAAACGTCCACTGGCCACACCCCTGGGCATTGGCCCACCGGGAAATTTATCTTTCCTTGTTAACATTCAAATTCATAAACTTGTAGTTGGAATCACAGAGTAACAGCACAGCATAGAGTTATGTGAAAAGATGCACCACAAGTTTTATTAGATTGTGAATGCAACTAGTTCCTAAAACAGACAAGTCAGGTGAGGTGAAAAGTTAGCCAACCAGAGTGTTAATATTATAGTTTTATGACTAGAAACTTAATAATAATAATAATAATAATAATAATAATAATAATAATAATAATAATAATAATCCAATTACTTGTAGGAAATAGCCATAATCAGATGCTAATTATAGTTTTAAAAATAATACAATAAAAAGCATAAATACCTGTCATATTTTCAGAATGTATTCCCTTTATAACATAAGCGTCAGCTTAGGTGATCATTTTAATTAATATGAGTCATCTGTCATGCATTGCATTATGTGTTCTCTCTTTGCTAGCATTCTTATCCTTCTTATATGTCATCTGGGGTAATAATAAAATAAAGCTCTAAAAATATGATCCATTCACTTGCTCACAGCCTCTCAATAAAGTATCTGGGTATTATAGGATTTGGAACAATAAAAGGTGTACACAGAAATCATAGGGCCCCATGTAACACGGTGGGTACCCAACAGAATAAGTCACAGGGAGTTAAAAAAATAAAATGGGTGAAAGGCAGTAATGGTGTTAAAATTATAAAAGCATATTAACTCACTACTCCAATCCTCTCTGGTACTGCAGCCATGACATCACCTTCTTGGCTGTAGGAGAATTGGAGTAGCAGCTCTGGAGTAGAGGTGGGTTTTATGTTATTTCATTATTTTAACACCATCCCTGCCTTTCACACTTTGACAACTTTTATAATGTTTATTATAAAATCGATCTTGGAGAGCTCTGATAATACTAATGAACCACACATGCTATACGCCAGTATCTCTCCCTGGTGCAGTATGTAACAGATTTATTAACAGGGTGCACATACTGTCGATAAATCAGCCTTAGGCTAAAATGTCAAGATATACATTTTCAAGCAAAAAATGCCATATTTTTTTAATAAACAAGTAGCACTCCTCACCGCACTGTGGTCTTGTCCACACTGACTTCAGAAATAGTTGATTCAGTCTGAACATCATATTTTTCAATGAATTTATACCAGACACCTGGTATAAGTACAGGGTGGGCCATTTATATGGATACACCTAAATAAAATGGTTGGTGATATTAACTTCCTGTTTGTGGCACATTAGTATATGGGGGGAACTTTTCAAGATGGGTGGTGACCATGGCGGCCATTTTGAAGTCAGCCATTTTGGGTCCGACGTTACTTTTTTCAATGGGAAGAGGGTCATGTGACACATCAAACTTATTGAGAATTTCACAAGAAAAACAATGGTGTGCTTGGTTTTAACATAACTTTATTCTTTCATGAGTTATTTACAAGTTTCTGACCACTTATAAAATGTGTTCAAAGTGATGCCCATTGTGTTGGATTGTCAATGCAACCCTCTTCTCCCACTCTTCTCACAGTGTACCGCAGAAGAAATGCTAGCATAGGCTTCCAGATAAAAGTCTAAGGGAGTCAGATCGGGAGACCTTAGGGACCATTCAACTGGCTCACGATGACCAATCCACTTTCCAGGAAACTGTTCATCTAGGAATGCTCGGACCTGACAACCATAATGTGGTATATGGGATACAAAGATAGTGGGGCCATTCTTCATCATTCTTCATCAATGGAAACCTCAAGGCCACTGGATATGTGAAATTGTCTACATGATGATGTGTTTCCCTCTTTATGCACTGAAGCTGGCACGTTCCCTGAGTTTTTCCAGCAAGATGGTGCACCACCACATTATGGGTGTCAGGTCTGAGCATTCCTAGATGAACAGTTTCCTGGAAAGTGGATTGGTCGTCGTGAGCCAGTTGAATGGCCCCCAAGGTCTCCTGATCTGACCCCCTCTGACTTTTATCTTTGGGGTCATCTGAAGGCAATTGTCTATGCTGTGAAGATACGAGATGTGCAGCACCTGAAACTACAGTCATGGCCAAAAGTTTTGAGAATGATACAAATATTAATTTTTACAAAGTCTACTGCTTCAGTTTTTATAATGGCAATTTGCATATACTCCAGAATGTTATAAAGAGTGATCAGCTTAACAGCAATTACTTGCAAAGTCAATATTTGCCTAGAAAATGAACTTTATCCCCCAAAACACATTTCAACATCATTGCAGCCCTGCCTTAAAAGGACCAGCTAACATCATTTCAGTGATTGCTCCATTAACACAGGTGTGGGTGTTGATGAGGACAGGGCTGGAGATCAATCTGTCATGATTAAGTAAGAATGACACCACTGGACACTTTAAAAGGAGGCTGGTGCTTGGCATCATTGTTTCTCTTCTGTTAACCATGGTTATCTCTAAAGAAACACGTGCAGTCATCATTGCACTGCACAAAAATGGCCTAACAGGGAAGAGTATTGCAGCTAGAAAGATTGCACATCAGTCAATAATCTATCGCATCATCAAGAACTTCAAGGAGAGAGGTTCCATTGTTGCCAAAAAGGCTCCAGGGCGCCCAAGAAAGACCAGCAAGCGCCAGGACCGTCTCTTAAAAGTGTTTCAGCTGCGGGATTGGGCTACCAGCAGTGCAGAGCTTGCTCAGGAATGGCAGCAGGCAGGTGTGAGTGCATCTGCACGCACTGTGAGGCGGAGACTCTTGGAGCAAGGCCTGGTCTCAAGGAGGGCAGCAAAGAAGCCACTTCTCTCCAGAAAAAAATATCAGGGACAGACTGATATTCTGCAAAAGGTACAGGGAGTGGACTGCTGAGGACTGGGGTAAAGTCATTTTCTCTGATGAATCCCCTTTTCAATTGTTTGGGACATCTGGAAAACAGCTTATTCGGAGAAGACGAGGTGAGCGCTACCACCAGTCTTGTCTCATGCCAACTGTAAAGCATCCTGAAACCATTCATGTGTGGGGTTGCTTCTCAGCCAAGGGAATCGGCTCTCTCACAGTCTTGCCTAAAAACACAGCCATGAATAAAGAATGGTACCAGAATGTCCTCCGAGAGCAACTTCTCCCAACCGTCCAAGAGCAGTTTGGCGATCAACAATGCCTTTTCCAGCATGATGGAGCACCTTGCCATAAAGCAAAGGTGATAACTAAATGGCTCAGGGAACAAAACATAGAGATTTTGGGTCCATGGCCTGGAAACTCCCCAGATCTTAATCCCATTGAGAACTTGTGGTCAATCATCAAGAGACGGGTGGACAAACAAAAACCTACAAATTCTGACAAAATGCAAGCATTGATTGTGCAAGAATGGACTGCTATCAGTCAGGATTTGGTCCAGAAGTTGATTGAGAGCATGCCAGGGAGAATTGCAGAGGTCCTGAAGAAGAAGGGTCAACACTGCAAATATTGACTTGCTGCATTAACTCATTCTAACTGTCAATATAAGCTTTTGTTACTCATAATATGATTGCAATTATATTTCTGTATGTGATAAAAACATCTGACACACACACATAAAAACCAGAGGGCAGCAGATCATGTGAAAATATAATATTTGTGTCATTCTCAAAACTTTTGGCCATGACTGTACAGATACTGGAAGCCTGTGCTAGCATTTCTTTGACAGGACGCAAAATCATGTTTCCAAATACTGCCCATGTCCAACCAAGAGAAAAGGTAAGGAAGAATACAGGTCTTTTTTGGAAGGAGGCAAAAGGGTTCAGTGCTGGACCCCTTCTTAACACACATAGCAGTGGCTTGGCCTGTCTTCATGTTGAATACACCACTGCTTTAAATATGCTGTAATACAGTTGTGTGCATGAGTCCTTATGGTGAGATATGGATACGATAAGCAAATGTGACACACAGGTGTCAATGTAAGGGAAGAAATGACATCATATGGTGATAGGTACAGGGTTAAGAGCAGTGGTGTCCAAGGTGTGGCTCTCCAGCAGTGCCGACAGTTTTTGTCCTATGCCAAAACCCTTCACAGAATTAAGAGACCATTTTTCATCTATTTGCCTAAAGGCCACTTTACACTGCCTAAATTCAGACTGATTATTACTAACTAGCATTCATATTTATACGCTTAAATAAGATCACTTCTAAGATGTCTTGCTTCCCATCTGAAGAAGCTCACCTTTGAACCCATTCTAGCTCTTCTACATCCAATATAGTATATGAAGCCCATTTTGTGCCTTAGCAACGCTCCTTTGTCTTCTGTTTACATAACACAGTCAGTGTAGAGCAAGTCTCCATTGTTATGTAAACAAAAGATAGAGGAGAGGAGCATTGCTAAGGCACAAAATGGGGTACTTTAGAGCTATTTTTCTGATAGAAATGTACAATTTCAGGAATTAAAGTATATCACAAAAATGATCACTATCGCAACCTCTACACATTATAAAAATAAAAAAAGAAGGACAGTTATACTTTAAATATGAATTTTAAGATCTCTGCTGGAATTCCCCTTTAAAGGACCATCTATTTTCAGAGAACTATTCGCTATATTTCCTGTTAGATTTGGTTACATTTATGAGCAATGGTCCCCTACTTGGGATGTTCACCAACAAGTATGTGGACAATCAGTTCAAATAAGGAACATCTGCTGATTTCACTCTGTTCATCCATATTATACTAATTTCCTTAATGCATGAAAAACAAAAGCAAAGTTGATAATCCTGCTGCATAACACTATAATTAAAATGGAAAATTTACTTTTAAAAAGCCTGGATAAAAATTACCATGCAGATATGACACTAAGTGAACACAATATACGTGTAAATGAAAAGCCTCAACAATACATCTGAAGACCCCCGAGCTTTCAGTGTAATTAGCATCCTTGTAGACAGTACACTCTTATTTCTGTAATGCTTTGTCCATTTACCCTACACTATAATTAAAGTTATTCCTCAGACTTACTGTGAAATAATATACTTCATTGTCATATCGCATATAACTACACACATGACTTGTATGCTCCTGTGTGATTCATCTCCTGCAAAGTACACTGAGATCTTTACACATGGACACATATAAAGCAGAAAGTAGAAACTTTAAACCTTGTAATCAATAGTCAGCACTAATCGTATGCTGTTTATACTGCACTGCGTGAGCTATACATGTCTAGGACTTCATAGGCCTTCAAAGAACTTATAGGAAGAAAGCACTTGTTATATAGTAAAGGACTTGGATCACTGCAGACATTGCATCTAACTTCAACCAGTAAATGTATTTATAGAGAACTAACCAGTAGAGCATTGAATCGCTGCAATATATAGGTTAGAAAAATCATACATCAATTACCTGTTGTGTTGTAAAACATCTGATTGGTTCTGTCCCCTTTTAATATCACCTTCTATATTCTTTGCAATGTAGTGAGTTAGAGACAGTTAGACATTCATAACCATAACCCCCTCCCCACACACACACACACACACACACTGCGCTGAGAAGGCCACGTTCCTTAGTGCTTATCTGAGACATGCCTGCTGCACACTGGACATCCGTAGGAGGAGGTGCTGAAAGGTATACGCTTTTCTGTACACACAAAGTTAATTGGAACTAAACCGAGAACACCATCCAGGAAGGATGTTGTAAGGTCACTATCTCTACCTCTTGTTTCACCATGGGGTGTCAGCCATGTGCTACAACATGGCGACAGGAGTCGTCATCCCCATATTGTGTTGTGTAAGCCACGTGAATGATTACTATTTATTCTGTATGTGATTTGTAATCATACTTAGTAAATATTTTTATCACTAAACCTGTTAAGCCTATGTATTCTCATCAAATTCACATTAAAACACCTGTAGATGATAAATACAGTCTTGAAATCTCTTACTTTTTTTATTAAAGGGTCATTAACTTTAAAAAAAACTTTTTATATCTCAAAGATGCCCCCACAATCTTTAGAACGAGTGGAGAGAAGTGTGCGCATATTGTGCTCTCCCTCCACATTCTAGATATTGTGGGTGTATTAGCGCTCAGACCCACAACGATCTAAACGTTTGTTATGTCTCAATGACATATAACACGTTTTTTAGTTACCCTAAAGTTATGGTTCACCTTAACATTCAATCTTGCCTGATCATGTAGGACTGTCAAGTCTCCTAGCTCTGCTATCTTCACCCAACCCCATATACAGGATGTCCTCTCCTCTGTTACATGTACATATGACTAATTACTCGAGACAGACAACCCCATGAGACTGGAGACACGATTATAAATCCTGCAAGAGGTTCATCTTGTACATATCGTTTATTTTGTCTGTGCTATAAATCCCATTTGGAGCAAGGAGTTTTGCTTTCTTTTTTTCTTTTTTTCCAACCTTGAAGTCATGGTGAGTGGTGACCATTAAATATTAACCATTAGCATGTGTTAGCATTTTTCTTTGACACGGTCTGATATTGCTCAGCAAAGAGAAGCACAAATTCTATAATCTTCTAGATATAAGTACATATCATAAAACAGTGAGTAATCACATTTATGGAAAGTAATTTGTAGAATGAGGATGAACATCAATGCAAGGAGTCAATTATTAAAATTTAAATTATCCTCCAGTTTTCTGATTTGGACATCCAAAATCAGGATGTAATTCCTAGAATATTTTACGTGAATGTCTCAAGCCATATTACACTCTTTACTCTGCCGAAAAGCTGGGCTGTATGTAGAGACTTAGCAAGTAACCAGTAGGCTCCATAACAAAACTTGGAATAGGATGTCAGTCCATCATGGCCACCCTTTATAGCATGTGAGGTAAGGAGTCAGACATTTAAAGTTTTAGGACAATTTTGGTCTCCACCTTTTCCAACTTTAAATATAACTTGGCTTAAACAGTATGAAAATGTGGAATCAGTTAAAACATGCACTGAATCATTAATTGGAAGGGTACTCTACTACATCTTAAGGCTCCATTACATGACTGGGACAATTACTGGCCCCTGTATAGGTGCCACCAATCACATGATGATGATGGGTGAAAGCAATGTTGATGTGGACATCAAAATCATCATTTCTGTGCAGCAGACCATCTTGTATAAACGGGGACCTGCTGCTAAGATTCAACAAATCTCTATGGGGATGAACAATCACAGTGCTGATTGTTGTTTCTCATACAGAGATGATTGCTGCATTCATATGCATCTCTCACCTCCTCTGACCAGCATTCAATTATCAGGAGTGAACAGTTTGTTCCCGATAACTGCATGCTGAGTTGGTCTGTATAAAAGGGCTTTTAAAAGGGTCTGTTGACAATAATCTGATTCTGAAATGTCCTCCTGCTAGGACCCAATGATCTGTAGTCTTGAGAATATCTGTTACAGGTTTTTTTTTTCTGCAACAACCTTTCTTTTTCAAATCAATATTCTGTATAATGCAAGAAAAGACAAGTCCTCTAGAGAGAGACACTCTTTATAACAAACTCTCTTGTAGCAATGAGATGAGGATCATGAACAGCAAAGTAGCCTCTATTTACTCCAAATTCCCTTTAAAACACCCCTTTAAAGCACCACAGTGCTTTACAATAAGCATAACAAACTCAATAACAGTATTACAATGCTTCAGAACTCACCACAGCAGATCACTGAGAAAGCACAAGAAAACAGGAATGTACTCACCTAGGAGGAAGGAAACAAAAACAAATTAGAGCTAGCAACATATTACAATACTGTACATAGTTGGGAAACAATCAAGGTGGTCATTTACCAAGTGATATACTCCAGTTTTTTGGCGTATATCCGTCACAGATTGCAGCTCAAATGTTAAATGTGCCACAATTTACTTTTCCCCGCTGACACGAGGTCTAAAAGAGGGGATGTGGTGTGAGCAGGGGAGGGGACAGGCCAGGAGGCCTGTCTCATTTGTCATTTTCTATGCCTGTTTTAGGCGTAGAAAATGGTCTAAATTTTAGCTAGCAGAGAAGCTGTCTTACAGAACGGGTGGTGGATGCGCCAAAAGTATGTAGAGGCCTTTGACTCTACATAACTTCAGAAGACCCACCGCCAGGGCAAGGGGTTATTAAGACCAGCATCTAAAATGCTATTCTTAATAAATGACCCCCAAGTTTACATAATGTGTCACTAGTTATATCACACACTATACACAAATGTGTAAGTCCACTTAAGGACAACCGGTCATCATGAAATGCAGTGAAATCTCCAGACATCAGGATATAGAGCAGAAGGAGCTGAACACATTGAAACATAGTTTTACAATGATCAGTGACTGACAGCTATCTCTGTATACACACTTACACACAGAATGCTATCAATCACTGATAACACCTCCCCATGTAAAATTATCAGTGACTGACAGCTATCTTTGTATACACACTTATACAGAGAATGCTATCAATCACTGATAACAACTCCCCTGTGTATAGCTATCAGTGACTGACAGCTATCTTTGTATACACACTTACACAGAGAAGGCTGTTGATCAATGATAACACCACCCCGTCTACAACTATCAGTGACTGACAGATATATCTGTATACACACTTACACAGAAAATGTTATCAATCACTGATAACACCTCCTCCATGTAAAGCTATCAGTGACTGACAGCTATCTCTGTATACATACTTACACAGAGAATCCTATCGGTCACTGATAAAACCTCACTGTGTAAAACTATCAGTGACTGACAGATATTTCTGTATACACACTTACACAGAGAAGGCTATCAATTACTGATAACAACTCCCTCATGTACAGCTATCAGTGACTGACAGCTATCTCTGTATACACTCTTAGGCTCCATTCACACGTCCTGTTTTTCCTTCCAGATTCGATCCTGATTTTTTTCAGGACCCATTGAAATGAGTGGATCCAGATCAGGATCAGGATCGAATCAGGAAAGAAAAACAGGACGTGTGATTGGAGCCTTAGAGTGGGAAATTCGAGTACCTGGAGGAAATCATACAAACACGGGGAGAACATACAAACTCCGTGCAGATTTTGTCCCTGACCAGATTGAAACTCAGGACCCCGGCGCTGCAAGGCACCAGTGCTAACCACTAAGCCACCGTGCTGTCCAGTTGTTCCCTATTGTCTGCCAATAGGTAAAAACAGGACATCTGTTGTTGTTGTTCCCTATGGTTGGCCATTTCTTGTTGAGGATAACCTGCAGAATTATTTCTATACACGTTCTGGTGGATATTAGCAGCTAATATTATAAAGTGGCACATTTGTACAAATGTTTGCCCTTTAAAATGGACAACAGAAAAGGTCATACTACAACCGATGATCAAGATATGGAAGTGGTAATCACATCCTGTATGTGTGAGTGGAACTCATTCCCTCCATTTAATCAGGATAAAATAGAAAATACACTCTGCCCAACACAACCACCTCCATGAATTGCGCTAAATAGGCAAGATCCAATAAAAATATAATCAGTAACTTTGTTACATTGGTAAATTGTATTTGAGGCCCTGGACTCCTGTGTGTAGGAACATGACTTCTTACAGCCTCACATATGCAGCCCTTAATCAGTACTGACCAAATCATTTTAAACTTGTCAGAAGTATTTTCCAGTCATGCGTACCAAGGGGATGGAAATATGCACTGAAGTTTCTGTGCAAATGAATATCATTAGATTATATATGAATCTCAACAGTATCAGCTAAAGTGTTTCTTCAGATTCAGTTGGAGAGGAGTAAAACATAGTATCACATTATTTCCAGATAACATTTCAAATTCTGTATTAATGTGAAATCTGAGGTGTAGATTAAACAGTTCATGCTGCTTCAGTCAAGCGGAATTACTCAAAGCAGCAGCAAATCTTGAGTTATCTACATAGATGGGGCACTTGTATCAGACATACTCCAAAAACCGATAGGCTGAAGAAATGGTAGGCTGAAAAAAGGTTCATTCATAATGTTCGCAATCTTAATGAATGAAAAACATAGCTTTCTAGGATACCTACTGACCTTTTTGTCCTTGTGTGTTTAGACAAACGTAAAGAAGATTTTGAATACTATAATGATTTATAGCTTTAAATAAGTGAAACAAAAAGTAGTTGGAGCACATAAGATCGCACTTCACAATGTTCTCCATGTGTTACACAGATGACAGCACTGATCTATGTCCCCATGACTTTTCCCACTCTATTACGTTTTAGTTTGATCAAAATATATTACCACCATATATCAAACCTTAACACCTTAGTGACCACCCATATGCTTTTTTACAGCGGTGACTAAGGGGCCTTAGGCTGGGCCACCACCAAGCCTGCCTTAAGTGTTTTCCGCAGCCTGCTGGTCAATGTCAATATAGCACTGACAATAAAATGCAATGCACTATAGGGATAGTGAATTATATTTTAAAAGCAATCTAAATATTGACTTGGGACTATTGGGTAATAGTCAATATTTAGATTGCTTTTAAAATATTTTTATGAAAAGCATTGGAAAAAAGCATATTTTTATTGGAATTGTTTTATTTATTATTAAAATGTAATAAATCTCCCCCACATGTTTGCTTTTGCAATGTCTATATTAACCTGCACTACATAAATATCATGTAAATAATCCACTACAATGAACACCATAAAAAAGACGGAATTGCAAATTTATTGTTAGTCGCCACTGAAAAAATGTAATAACAAGTGATTAAAAAGTGTAATTTACACCAAAATTATACCATTGAAAACTGAAAGTCTTCCTCCAAAAATTAAGCTCTCACATAACTCCATAGAAAGAAGAATAAAAAAAGTTAAGGGTCTTGGGAAGCAGCGATGCAAATTACTTTCTACCTCTTAGAAAAAGGGTTTTTATTGCACAAAAGTAGTAAAACGTAAAAAAATAAAATAAAATTTATTTGTAAAAACTCAGTGGCAGCATTGCTGTTTTTTTCCCACCTCCCTCCCAGAAATAGTTAATAAAAGTTAATCAGATAGTTACCCCACCAAAAGCTACAATTTGTCACGTAAAAGACAAGCCCTCGTACAGCTGCATAAATGAAAAAATAAAGTTGTAGCTCTTGAAAGCGACAATGAAAAAAGGAAGAAAACACTTGGTCAGTAAGGCCCAAAACAGGCTGATCAATAAGGGGTTAAACCCTTGCAATTCTCCTTTCTCCATCTAATAGAACCAATGGCATTGAATCATGACTTGATCTTCTTAAAAACTGCCACCAAGTTTCAACTGCTACCATCAACGTAGAATAGCATTTCCTCCATTTAGATGTAGACTGTACACTCCTGCTCACAGATTGTATTGTAAAAGTTTGATCTACTAGAATACAGTAGTGTTACTTCTTACCACGGCAATCAGATCATTCTAAAAAAATTCATGTCCATAGAAACACAAAAAGGATGAAAAAAAAGATAAGTTCAACTTGTTCTCCTTTAATGCCAATGTAGAGGAAGGAAAACAAAAACCTCCATGAGTCTGATGGCAATTTTCTTCATTTTGGGCGTACTTTAAGGACTTTAAAAAGTAAAATCATGCATTGAGCAACATTTCCACCCGAGGTAAAAAAACAAACTAAGAATAATTGCAAATTCCTAATAAATATGACTTTCTGGTTTCACTTCATCCATCCAAATTTTATATTTAGCAATTTCTAATAAAGCATATGACCACAATTACAGTTCCCAAAAGAGCTTAAAGTTGTCATCCCATGTAAAGGTGTAATCCCATTATTAATGTACAGAATGTCTCATTTTTGCTGCTGCTTGTGGAATTAGTTTTTTCTCAAGGGCATGTCCTTTATTCTCCAGCTTTGGATGGAACTGAGCATGTGCGACCACCTCAGCAAGGTGTAAATAAAAGTACAAGCAGCAGTTAATGATATACAGATAGATTATGTTGAATAACTCAGTGGCTATACTACATTTTTAATTACATGTAACATACATATATTCAGATCTGGTGCTGGTTTAAAAAATGTATAGTGTGAAGTGAGGCTCAATTGATGCTCATTGATGCTCACTTATATCCATGATAGAACTAACCAGATATTAAATTGATGTACTGTACTCAGGAGATATATATATATATATATATATATATATATATATATATATATATATAAAAGCTTGCACTGTATTCAATGTACTGTAACTGTAACATTTAGCAACGACATTATGTATTGTGTAAGGCTGTGAATTCATGCAATGTCCCTTATGAGGTCAGGAAGAAATGTTGCAGCCCCCTGTGGGACACAATAAGCTACCACTGCCCAAAAGATTTTATTGTTCCACCTCTAAAGAAAACTGCTATAGATTAGCACCCTGACAAAGAAACATCTCATCTATCTGTGGAAATATCTGTCATTAGACAGGCGGAGGTCTCTTAACACCCCGTTAATTTATTAGTAATAATCACTAGTGGACAGAGCTATTTTACATTTTTGCAACAGCTTGGATTATAAAAGAGCTTTTAACATTTAAAAAAAAGCTTTTAACATTTAGAAAATAAGAGCATTGTCTGAGCAGGGAAAAAGTCAGCATGAAAATGTTAAATATAATTTGATGGGATCTTGTATGTATGAAATAAATGTTCCAACCTGACTAGTAAAAAATAAATACATCCATTCTTAGTCTGTGTGATCTTTGACTGGATTTGAATCTATCTATCTATCTATCTATCTATCATACCTATGCACCAACCTACGTATGAGCCACATGAATGACAATACAATTCCTACAATAAACAGATGTATGCCCAGATCATAAGTCCAAACGATCATAAAGTATCAAAAAATCTTTATTTCATATCATGATTAATACAGGATAAAAAAAAACATACATAGAAGTTCACATTACAAGATGAGTTAAATAAAAGAGGGACCACTGGAAAAGGCTAGCGAATAATCACTATATATCTGAGTAGGCCAACGCCATAGTGGCGTGTTAGTACCAATAGTATTACACAAAACAGTCATGTGATCAAAGTAATATGGACAAAATGCCTAAAACAAAGATCTACCTATACGAGTCAATTGTATACAATGTACCTATCTAGCACATCCCTGCCATACCAGTGTCCCTTACTTACCCAACGCGTTTCGCCCAATGGCTTCATCAGGGGAAGATCTATCTATCTATCTATCTTTCTATCTATTATAAGTGGACTTCGATCCAAATTTCAGGATCAATATGATTTGCCATGAAGCTGAATTTCCTGGTGCTTCGTGGTAGCAAATCGATTTAACCTGAAATAGTGCAAAAAACAAAACAAAATTATGCTTACCTCCTCCATTTGCTCTTGATGGGCTGGCCACCGCCATCTTGCTTGAAGATCTTGGCCAACATCCCATGCTCGGTGACATATGGCGTCACCACATTGACATCATCACAGGCTGCGGAACATTTCGCACCAGATGTTCAAGTAAGATCTCGGTGGACGGCCCATTGCAAGCAAATGGAGCAGGTAAGTATAATTTTTTTGTTGTTTTTCTTTTTAATTTTACACTGTGTTATGTACTTAAGATGCCATGATTATGTATGAGGGGTACAATGATGAGGAGTGGTGCAGTCGCCGTTCCCTCTCAAATGCGCTTCGTGACAAAGCAAACATTTTTGTAAAAGTCGTTGAAGCAGCCGATTCAAAATGTTTCCACAAGCGGGGAGCGCTCTGTAAGATGGATTACAGCCGCTGTTACATTTCAGTCTTATTAATTTAAAAGTTTGTGCAACTGCGCACATCAAAATGGAGATAAGTCAAGCTATACATTATTTAAAAAATAATCGAGCCTTACTTGTTTTGGGCTATATTAGTTCTATTATAGTCCTACCTGCAGCTGATCCCAGTGGGTGCTTGGCAAATACCTGCCTAATGCATCTTTTTGACATAAATCCAGGGTAATGTTTTAGTTTCAGCGGTTTTATCAATCACCCACACATAACCTTTTGTGTATGCAGAAAGATTTCTATTTGTAATACATAGATATCTGTCTTTTAGGATTTGCTTGTTTCCAGGAGAATAGAAAAAAAAGAAAGTTCCACTGGAAACTATGAAACAGGTTACTGTATTTTTTTTTCTTAATTTGCAAAGCTTTGGTTTACATAGATTGCGAGAGCCCCGCTGAGATGTGATTTATTATGATTGTTACATTTAGGAATTATTGTTGCCTTTACGTTCTCTTAACATTATTCCTATTTATCAGCTCCTTTACTGCCTGCTAACTTTCAGCATTTAGACAAATACGGGCATTGTTTAAGACGCACAAAAGAAATGTTTATGTAGAAGGTCATAAAATGGCAGACTTTAGTAGAGGTATAAAAAAGAAACTTTAATTTTAAGAAAATGATTACTTTTGTGATAATCCCAGGTACATTCGCCAATTTGTATTGTGTTTTAATGAAAGATTGAGAGATCCTGTGTACTTAAATTAGGTTTTACCCATATATTTGACGACTATATTCATGTTTTTCACACCGGTTTCCATTCAACAGGAACATCAATTATACTTTACTGTTTGAGATTATGTGAAGGGGAACAAAATATATTCTGACATGCAACATTTAAGTTCAAGATTTAACAGAGTCACTTTGTATGGAATTATAGAAAATATAGGGGAGATTTAACAAAACTGTTTTAAAGGAAAAGGGCTTAATTGCCCATAGCAACCAGATTCCACCTTGCATTTATAGGCGCTCCTCTGGAAAATAAAAAGTGGAATTTGATTGGTTGCTTTGGGCAACTAAGACAATTTTCATTAATATCAGTCTAGATAAATCTCCCCTAGGCATAATATAATTGAAAGGGACTATGTTTTCCTTCTTAAAGATGAATTTTACACAAATGGTTTTTGCCCATACAATTTTAACAGGTGATGGCTGACAGCTATTTTTCCTGACTCCCCTATGCACATACATGCTTAGCTCAGGCAAGCATACAGGTGTTTTCAATAGGAAGAGGGGAATACATTGCCAACAGACACCTTTGGCAATAGCTTATCTCCTTTAAAGTAGCACTCCCACAAAACATTTAATTCTCTGACCTGTTAGATGATGCATGATGTAATCTGTAGTGAATGTAATCTTCTCACCAGTGACTGTATTTGTGAGTTATGACCTCCCTTCTGTTACTCAGCTGTGTCTTGTGACCAGCACTCTGATCTCCAACTGACACATGACAGGACGTCAGTTACTTCTCTATTCATTCCTATGAGACTGACTTCCTGTCCACACATAAGATGCTTTGCTATTTGGAGTCTGATTGCTGGTCACATGACACAGCCAAGAAGCAGAGGGAGGGGATAGCTCACAAATACAGACACTGGTAAGAAGATTACATACACTACAGATTACATCATGTACCTTTCTAACAGGTCAGAGAATAACATCTTTTGCTAAACTTCTCCTTAAAGATCCAAAGGATGAGGCATTAACATTTAACATATCCATTCCTTCTTCCCATAACATAATCTGTTGGTTAGAACTGGCACCAATTATTATTATATAATAATATAGTCTACTGTTCCTGCCAAAATCACCAGATTTGGCTAAATTTACTCTTATGTGTATATATACATTTAGACTCCTAATCAGTTTTAAGCTTATTAGCCTCAGAACATTTAACACATCCATTCCTTCTTCCCAAGGCATCATCTGTTGGGTACAACTTGCACTTAACATATTATACAATATTATAGTCAACTGTTCCCACCAAAATCCCTGGATTTGGCCAACTTTACTATTATGTGTATAGACACATTTAGACTCTTCATCAGTTATAAGCTTTGTAGCCTCAAACATTTAATATGTCCATCCCTTCTTACCCCGGCATCACCTGTTGGGTAGAAGTGACACGTACCATATTATACAATAATATAGTCAACTATTCCCACCAAATTCACTGGATTTGGCCAACTTTACTTTTATGTGTATTGACACGTATAGACTCTTCATCAGTTTTAAGATTTTTAGCCTCAGAAGACATGACCACCCTGGTATACTGGGACAGAGAGTAAGGATTTCCACTCTTCTGCCCAAAAGTGAAAAAAGTACCTTTTGTTTTTGTGAAAAGGAATGTGAACACAAGACAGCATTGCTTTATTTCTCATTTTGCATTGCTTTGTTGAAGGGATTTTTTTTATCTCAAGACATCATAACCTTATTATTTATAACAGCAAATAATAAATATTCATTAACCACATGTCCCAAAATATCTCTAGCACCACAGTAGTTCTGGACTGGTATTTAAGAGAACATGCAAATTGAATTATTCCAAATGAAACTTTAATGTGTTACTTGATCAAACACTTAATAATGCAGTTCTGTTATGCTTCAGAAGTTAGAATACTGATGTCATATGGTAAAGTAGATACTGCTTTTAGAAGGTGTAATGTGCTCAGCAAGTGACCCATCTGTTTTGTGCTCATTCTTTTAGTAATGTAGGGGACTAAAACTAATTGCCGAGGATTATGACGCAAGGCCCACAGTAGCTCAAGGGTTAATGAGTGCTTTCTTTACCAGATGCTTCATTTTGGATATTAAGGCAAAATTATAATATTAATAAATGAAAAACTGTCAAGGCTTGTTATGTCTCAGACTCACTTATTGAACCATAAATGCAATTTCATTATTCTTGAAGGCAAAGTAACTCATTAAAACAGGATTTGTACATGAGCTTGTGCACCAATTAAGTTATAAATATCCAATGTTTGTCAAAACTGAAAGTTTAAAAATGAAATCGGAAAAAAAAACACCCTGGATACATAGCCTAATTTGAATTTGTAATATGCAAAAAAAACTGGGAAAATAAAGAAAGAAAATGGAATGACTTCACAATAGCAGAATGACTTGACGCACAATGTTCAGCAGAGACCACACACAAACACAGAATCTTCAACTCGACAATAACAAAGTACCATTAATAGAACATTGCTGAAATGAATACAAATGTAACCGCTGCCTGAGAAGGAAATAAAAAAATTCTGATTCAATGGCTTTTATTTAGCAGAGCCAAAAGCCCATTATACAGGACTCTCTGTTGTTTAAGAGTGTTTTCTGCTACAGATAATAATAAGCCTAGGTTTCAGATAGAAAACCCTATAAGATAATTTTATCTTCATACAACCAAAACTGCCCAAGACTTGGAAAGGTAATGGCAAAAATTATTTAAAAAGTAGAGGAAAAAAATGAGATAAATAGCTTTAGGAAATAACATTGTCTTGGGTCTGGGCCCCTTTTACAGCTATAACAGCCTAAACTTGTCATGCACTTTAGTGCTCGGTAGTCCTGCTCTGAGAACTTGCATGATGGTCTACAGTTCTGTGCCTGAGCTGTTCTTACTGATAGATGCATCCCCCTCAGATTAATAGCTGATGGGACAAATCTAGTAGATTAGAAATGAGAAGAACTGATTTCTGTCAGGCAAAATCCTATAACAGTGTGATTTGTAAATTCACTGAGCTCATCATCAGACCAGTCAGATACATTGGCCCTTAAAATCATGAAATGAGAACCTCATGTCTAAAGGGGCTGTGTCACTTCAGCAAATAGCGTTTATTATGTAGAGAAAAAAACGTATTAATGTATTATTATCCATATTGCTTAGGGGTTGTTCACATATCAGTTATTTGATCAGTTATTGCCATCAGTTATTGTGAGCCAAAACCAGGTGCGGGTCAAAACCACCAAACAGGTGCAAATTTTTTCATTATACCTGATCTCTGTTTAGTGTCCACTCCTGGTTTTGGCTGACAATAACTGATGGAAATAACTGATGAAATAACTGATATGTGAACAACCCTTTACTTTGCTAGCTCGATTTATTTTTCCATCACATCATACACTTCCCTTTTCCATGGTTCTGACCACCCTACAATCCATTAGTGGTGGACGTGCTTGCCCACTATTGAAAAAAGCACCAGCCTATATGAGCTCCCATGGCCCTCGCCACTAGACAGGCCAGCACTTTTTTTCTATAGTGTGCAAGCACAGCTACCGCTGATGGATTGCAGGGTGGTCAGAACCATGGAAACAAACAGTGTATGATGTGATGGAAAAATTAATCAAGCCAGCAAAAAAGTAATATATACAATCACGATACATTAGTTAAGTGCCTTGTATTAACTTTCTCTACATAATAGGGGTCAGTATTGGGCCCTATTCTCTTCAATATATTTATTAATGATCTTGTAGAAAACTTGCACAGTAAAATATCAATTTTTGCAGATGACACTAAACTGTGTAAAGTAATTAACACAGAAGAGGACAGTACACTGCTACAGATGGATCTGGATAGACTGGAGGCTTGGGCAGAGAAGTGGCAGATGAGGTTTAACACTGACAAATGTAAGGTTATGCATATGGGAAGGAATAATGCAAGTCACCAGTACATACTAAATGGTAAAATATTAGGTAACTCTGACATGGAAAAGGACCTAGGAATTTTAGTGAACAGCAAACTAAGCTGTAGAAACCAGTGTCAGACAGCTGCTGCCAAGGCCAATAAGATAATGGGTTGCATCAAAAAAGGGATAGATGCCCGTGATGAGAACATAGTCCTGCCACTTTACAAATCACTAGTCAGACCACCCATGGAGTACTGTGTACAGTTCTGGACTCCTGTGAACAAGGCAGACATAGCAGAGCTGGAGAGGGTTCAGAGGAGGGCAACTAAAGTAACTGGAATGGGTGGACTACAGTACCCAGAAAGATTATCAAAATTAGGCTTATTCACTTCAGAAAAAAGACGACTGAGGGGAGATCTAATAACTATGTATAAATATATCAGAGGTCAGTACAGAGACCTCTCCCATGATCTATTTATCCCCAGGACTGTGACTGTGACGAGGGGACATCCTCTGCATCTGGAGGAAAGAAGGTTTGTCCACAAACATAGAAGAGGATTCTTTACGGTAAGAGCAGTGAGACTATGGAACTCTCTGCCTGAAGAGGTGGTGATGGTAAGTTCACTAAAAGAGTTCAAGAGGGGCCTGGATGTATTTCTGGAGGGTAATAATATTACAGGTTATAGTTACTAGAGATGGGTCCTTGTTCCAGGGAGTAATTCTAATTGCCTGATTGGAGTCGGGAAGGAATTTTTTTCCCTAAAGTGGGGAAAATTGGCTTCTACCTCACAGGGTTTTTTTGCCTTCCTCTGGATCAACTTGTAGGAAAACAGGCTGAACTGGATTGACAGATGTCTTTTTTCGGCCCTATAAACTATGTTACTATGTTACTAATAAACGCCACTTGCTAAAGTGACACAACCCCATTAAGTTGAAATATCTTACAGCAACTTTTTTTCACTGAAATGATCAAACGTTTAAATGAGTTGTGTTACCTCAGAAATTGGTAGCATACTGCTAGGATATGCAATCAATGTCAGATAGGTGTGCATCCCACCTTAGTATCCACTCCCATCTAGAGAGAGGGCCCCTCGAAGTGAAAGAGAGGAAACTATGCATGTCCATTGTGCTCTCCATTCATTTCTATGGGAGCTCCGAAAATAGCTGAGCAAACAGTCTTGGCTATTTTCAGAACTCCCATAGAAATGAATGGAGCATGCCCATGCATGCATGTCTCCTCTCTGTTCACTGTGGGAGTCGCTTTCTGGAATTAGGAGTGGGTCTCACAATGGGCCCCGCACCTAACTGACACTGGTGGCATATCCTAGTGATGTGCCACCAATGTCTGAGGTGAGACAACCCCTTCAAGTGAGTCATCAATTTACAGAATATATTTCAGTTATCATTAAAGAGTAGAGATGAGCAAATGTCCCCAAATTCCTTTTGGGTCCAATTCAATATGAATAAATTCAGTCTGAATCAAAAGTGCCCCAACTCTTTTAAAAAGTCATACTCTAAGACTGTATCTAACACCTTTCAAGCCCTTTAATGCCAAGACAGCATTAGTAATTTCAAAGAAACGGAAGGGAGTTGGTGTGAAAAACAGTATATTTAATAACAATCATTTTTTGGTGGCAAATGGCGTCTTCTCTGGCTTTTGATTTGTAAAATGTTGGCATCCCTTTTGAGCAATTCATATGGTATGAACCACAAAAGTTTTGGATTCCCCAAAATTAAAATACTTTAAAAGTGATATAATTGAAAATAACCCATGAAGCCACAGGGACATTAAGATAACAACATGAAACACTGTGGGTAAATTTAGAGTACTAGCAATGTTCTGTAGATCTGATTGTAAAGGCTGCTATAAACACAAACCTATGTTTAAGTGAATGATCTACAGATCAGTAGAAATGAGTTAAAAATACACAATCCCCACATTATTTTAGGTGACTCCAAGGAAGAGCTTAATTTGAAAAATAGCAGGGTCCTGAAATAGAGAGGTAGAAGATAAGTAGAATGCTTCTTGTGATTGCTCTGTGCCTTATCAGACACAATAGCCCTCTTGCTTCTTACATTTATTTAACAATATTGATCCAGACCAACAATACTCATGAAAATATGGAATACTTTACGTTTGATTTTAGACTCTCAAAAATCACAAAAATCTCAAAAATCATTTGTAGTTAACTGTAAATAACATCTTTGAGGAATAGTAGATTCTCTCAATCTCTGTAGAGCTCTGATTTAATAAGAACCAAGGCAGATAGTATGTGAATGCACAATCTCTGAAATCTCAGCCATGAACTTGTACTTTAATTCCTTAAGTGCTGTCATAACTCATTTGATGACCTCCTTCTTCCATAGTATGTAAGAATTGCCTCTCATAGGATGATTAATGTTAGAGTGATGATCCCTAGCCTTTCATACCCCAAAAGATGGAGATGGTCGAGAGCCACATTTAACGCTACCATTGTGCACATGTCCTATTGTGATTAATAAGAACTGTGCATGGTGCTCTTTGGCAATGAACATTTACCTCAGCAACTGTCCCATGTGTGCAACAGAATCTATCCATGCCCAACATCAAATGAGATGGAATGGAGAGGCGCCAGACAACAACTATTAAAGGGTTTTTTCCATTATGAGGTGAGGAACTATTTACCTATAATCTTGTCATATGTGTTAGAAGCATACATATCATCGCATTGATAATAGAGCTTTATTATAAAATTTGTGCCATTTTTAGACTGTTTAAAACCATGCCCCTTGTTAGCCAAGTCTTCTGACTAGAGTTGATCGAACGTGCTCGTAACGAGCACTGTAGTGCCCGGATCCCCTGCGCTCGCATGCCCGCAGGCATACGGATCCGTCCTCACCTAACTGTAAGTCAATGGGGGCGGATCCGTTTGGTATGACACACAAGTGTGTCATACCAAACGGATCCGTAACCCACTGACTTACAGTCGGGTGAGGAGGACGATCTGTTTGGTGTCACACACTAGTGTGTGATACCAAACGGATCCGTGCCCATTGACTTAGAGGCAGATGAGGACGGATCCGGATGGCTGCACAGTGGAGCGCAGGGGATCCGAGCAGTACAGTGCTCATTACGAGCACGTTCGATCAACTCTACTTCTGACCCATGTGCATATCGCTCCTGTCTAGAGATGAGTGAATTGAAGCTGACAAAGTGGAATTCATTACGAATTTCATGGAAAATTCGATTTGCCACGAAAGCGAATTTCATGGCGATTCGTGGTAACGAATCTTTTTTTTTTTTCCTAAAATGGCTGCAAGCACATGGCATGACATGGGGGAAGGATTTCTGGGACAAAGAAGTAAACACGCACAATGTGATCACATGCAGACATGTAGCCAATTAGCAGCCAGCCATGTTCTGTGATGTCACAGCCCTATAAATAGCTCTGCAGCGCTGGAATCTGCCATTTTCAATTGATTTTAGACCAGAGACAGACGTCAGGAGAGATAGGGCAAGTGATAGAAAAACTTTGCTAAAGAAAAGAAATGAGGAGATCAAGGATAGATAATCTGAATTGCAGGGATAGGAGAGGGACGATTTCTAGACAGAATCCATAGGGGATTATCAGGCAGTGAAATCGCTATTCTGGCACACTGAGCAGCAGTGACTGGGCATTGGGGTTAGCCTGTTAAACAGCACTGTACTCTGTTCTAAAGGCTGTTTTGGGGTGCTTTATTCAAAGAAGCACCACTAGTGTCCCTTGTTGCAGTGCAGTAAGAGGGTCAGAGACTTGTTTGGGGTACATTTAAAAAAAAAAAAAATCTTTTTGGTTGTGTTTGAGGAAAAACATGTATAATCCGTGATTGGCAGCTTGTAAATGTGAAATAAATAGTTACGGTGTCATTCGCCATACAAATAGAGAAGCGCCATACAGTGCTAACTTCTTCAGTGAAGTTGAATTGCCAAAAAGAAAAAAAAGCTGTGTTTGTGGGGTTGTTCATTTTAAATAACTATTTGCAGCGTCAGTCACCATAGAAAAAGAAAATTGTCATATCGTGTTTAGTGCTGTGCAGTAACCCATTGTACTGCAGTTAAGCAACCCATTGTTAACCCACTCTGTGGATGACGGTATTTCTTAAAGAAATAGTTAAGCAGTTGTGCAAGGCAGTGAGCAAAGTATATTTTTTGGGGGGTTCTTAATTTCCTTTTATTTTAATTTTTTTATCAAACAGTATGTCAGACACAGGGGTGACAGGCCCTTAACAGGGGAGGGGCAGTGGCACAAATGTTTCTGGAATAGGCACAGGTCGCAGCAGAGGAAGGGGACGTGGCATTAGGGATCACTCGGCGAGGCCACAGCTACCGATGTCATCTAGTGGTCGTGTGTTGATCACCAACCCAGATGTTCATCATTTCATGACGATCATCCACTTCCTCCCAGATGACATCTGAAACCCCCAGCCAAGAGTCGGTGGTTTCGTCAGACACAACCCTTAGTTGGCATGGGCCTGGAGCAGCTCCAGTGCCCTCACCTGTCCTCAGCCTGCCTCTGTCCTTTTCGGTTCCCTCAGCCAGAGAAGTACTATATGCTATGGGCTCTGCGCCACTATACAGCGAGGACAAACTACTTGAGGACAGTCAGCAGCTACTGGGAAAGCAAGAGGTGGGGCAGAAATCCGCTCCTTCCAGTAGGCGGTCAAGTACTGATGAGGAGAGTGTAGTGGGAGGTGATGTTGAGAGCGGTCAGGCTTTGTACACCGACACAGTTGAGGAGGACATTAGCGACGTGCAAACTGTAGTTAATGATGATGTAGCCGATCGCACTTGGGAGCTGGGTGAAGCAAGGGCTTCATCATCATTATCGTCATCTGCAGACGAGACTGACAGCTTGCGCGTCAGGCAGCAGTGCAGGGAGCAAGTCAGTAGTGTGGCCGTTAGTCAGTGGAGTGGCAACAGTGCGAGGTCGGGAGCTAAACGGGCACGGGGTAGACCGCACTCTTCTCAGGTGCTTTCCGGCCTTGAAAAGAACGGCGCAGGGGCTCAGCCATGCAGCAGAGGTACCACTCAGTCAGTGCGGAATGTTGGTGGTAAAATCGCCTACAATGGCCAGGGTGCTAATGTTGGCACCATTGCCCTGCGCCAACATATGCAGCGTCACCACAAAGTGGCCTGGCAAACCGTGGCTCAGATGTGGCAGTGCAGTTGGCAGCAGCAACAGCAGCATCACCCAGTGGCACGCATTCAATTTCAGGTAGTCAAGGCTCCAGCACCTCTGCCAAAGGGAGCTGTCTGTCATTATCTACCGCTCCAGATGCTTCTTCTCCTCCTCCTCTTTTTCCTCGCCACTCATTAAGGCAGCAGTCGTTCACCGAGGCGATTGCAAAGAGACAGCAGTACGCTTCCAGCCATCCTACAGCGCAGAAGCTGACCGTGCTCCTGTCCAAGTTGCTCGTGCTGTAGTCCCTTCCTTTTGAACTGGTGGACTCTGCACCCTTCAGAGAACTGATGGCTTGTGCCAAGCCGAGGTGGAGAGTCCCAAGCCATCATTTTTTTGCCAAAAAGTCAGTCCCAGCCCTGCACAAATATGTAGAAGCGAAGGTAGCCCAGTCCTTGAGTCTGCCGGTGTCTGCCAAAGTGCATGGCAGCGCTGACGTATGGAGTTGTAACTACAGTCAAGGCCAGTACATGTCCTTTACGGCCCTCTGGGTCAATGTGCTTCCTGCCCAGCCACACGAGCAACTTGAACAAGTGACGCCACTTTCTCCTCCTCGTTGTCAAACTGCTGACCCGGCGCTGATGTCCATCTCCTTCTCCACCACCTCAGCCTCCACTGCAGGGCCAAGTCATAGTGCTCCTCCAGCGTACCACATGTGCAGGGCACGATGGTGTCACGCAGTTCTACACCTGGTTTGCCTGGGCGAACAAAGTCACACAGGGGAGGAACTGCTCCGCGTCATGAAAGAAGAAATCGATTGCTGGCTTTCTCCGCGACAACTAAAAATCGGAACCATGGTGACAGATAACGGAAAGAACATGGTGTCCGCGCTGCGCCAAGGAGGGCTGAGCCATGCGCCCTGCATGGTGCACGTATTTAATGCTCACTTGCTTACGTAGTGACAGCCGAATAGTCACCATCCGGCAGAGGGATGACTTCTGGCTCTCCACCCTCTTGGACCCTCGCTACCGGTCTAAAATGGGGGCCTTTTTTTCACCTGCTGAAAGGGAGGACAAACTGAAGTACTATAGAGACATCCTATGTAGTCAGTTGGCTGCTGCCTATCTGCGTCATCGTCCATCCTCTTGCAGGTCTAATCAGGGGGTCCCTCAGTGCTCACATATGACGGCCATGGCTGCTGTGGGGGGGGTGGGGGGTAGGAGCAGTACCAGCTCCATCAGCAGCAACTTGAGTCTGGAGTCCCTGAGCAGCTTTCTTCACCCGTCAAGACCCTGAACCAGCAGGTGGTGGCCTACTTGGACAGCACCCTGCCACCCCACATTTAAGATCCACTGGACTACTGGGCAGCCAAACTGGATTTGTAGCCGCAACTGGCCAAGTTTGCACTGGAGAAGCTATCCTGCCGGCTACTAGTGTGGCATCAGAGCGGGTGTTCAGTGCGGCGGGGGCCATGGTTACCCCAAGGAGAACTCAGCCAGGATTTCCACCCACCAACGCCTGATGCATCAGATTAGATCAGCTATGATGCATAACCCAAACCTTGACAAATGAGACTGTATTCTTCAGGCTACCTGCCACAGCCACTCTCATAATGCTGCCACCCACCTGATGCCACACATCTGCCAGCTGCTCCTTCTACCACCCAGCATCTTTAGCAGTGACTGGTATTGCCACCCACCTCTAAACTCTGTTTCTGACCCAATATGTAGCCTTCTGATGCTGCTGCCACCTCAACAATCAGGTCTCCTCATGCTGCTACTGCTATCTCCTACAGGCTATGTCACCATGCCACTCTGTGGCCTGATGCTGCTGCTGCTGCCGCCTCCACACGCTGTGTCCTAGCTGCCACTGCCTCCAAATTATGTGATTGTGCCACTCTGTGGCCTACTCATGCTGCTGCCGCCTCCACACACTGTGTCCTAGCTGCCGCTACCTCCAAATTCTGCAATTGTGCCACTCTGTGGCCTATTAATGATGCTGCCGCCGTCTCCACAGGCTGTGTCCTAGTTGCTGCTACCTCCAAATGATGTAATTGTGCCACTCTACGGTATGCTTCTGCTGCCGCCGCCTCCACGAGCTATGTCCTAGCTGCCGCTACCGCCAAATTATGTGATTGTGCCACTCTGTGGCCTACTCATGCTGCTGCCGCCTCCACACTCTGTATCCTAGCTGCCGCCACATCCAAATTATGTAATTGTGCCACTCTGTGGCCTACTCATGCTGCTGCCGCCGCCTCTACGAGCTGTGTCCTAGCTGCCGCTACCTCCAAATTATGTAATTGTGCCACTCTGTGGCCTACTCATGCTGCTGCCGCCTCCACATGCTGTCTCCTAGCTGCCGCTACCTCCAAATTATGTAATTGTGCCACTCTACGGTATGTTGCATTTAAATTTGTATGACTGCTGCTGCCTCTCCCAGGGTATGTCACTGTGCTAGTCTGTCTCATTAAAATTAGTATGACTCCTGCTGCCTCTCCCACTCTGTGGCCTTGAAATGTATTCGACTGCTGCCTCTTGCAGATGCTGTTACTGTGCCACTCTGTGGCCTTGAAATGTATTCAACTGCTGCCTCTTGCAGATACTGTTACTGTGCCACTCTGTAGCCTTGAAATGTATTCAACTGCTGCCTCTTGCAGATGCTGTTACTGTGCCACTCTGTGGCCTTGAAATGTATTCGACTGCTGCCTCTTGCAGATACTGTTACTGTGCCACTCGGTGGCCTTGAAATGTATTCAACTGCTGCCTCTTGCAGATGCTGTTACTGTGCCACTCTGTGGCCTTGAAATGTATTCAACTGCTGCCTCTTGCAGATGCTGTTACTGTGCCACTCTGTGGCCTTGAAATGTATTCGACTGCTGCCTCTTGCAGCTGCTGTTACTGTGCCACTCTGTGGCCTTGAAATGTATTCAACTGCTGCTGCCTCTTGCAGCTGCTGTTACGGTGCCACTCGTTGGCCTACTAAATTTGTCCGACTGCTGCTGCCTCTTGCAGCTGCTGTTACGGTGCCACTCGTTGGCCTAGTAAATTGATTAGAATTTTTTGGACCTTCTGCTCAGCAGCAGCATGTCACTCGTAAATTTTTGGTATGTTCTGTAGTCCTATTCCATTATTCATAGCTCAAGTATACAGGAAACCCTGTTTGTTTTGAACACTCGAATTTTTAAAAGTAAACGATTCCGGCCTCCGGGACGCTCAGTGATGAGCATGGGGGAGGCGAGAGGCAGGGGCTCCCACAGGTGGTAGCTCAGCTCCCTGCAGACCGCCAGCTTGATCTCAAGATGGAACTCCGAACTTTCTTGGCGTCTTGGGTCAATACTGACATTTTGTCACAGTCGAGGCAAAGCTGGAGCCTTCTTTGAACCTCCTCTGTCTTACGTTCCGTCTGCTGGCATAACCAGTTCCGATACTGATAAGAACATTTACTACAGTTGATCTTAACCAAAAGGCCGAGAATTCTTTTTTACGGTCTGCTCTTCAGGGTATGTCTCCGGCCTGATGCTGCTGCCGCCGCAGACTCCACATGCCGTCTCCTAGCTGCCGCTATGTCAAAATTATGTAATTGTGCCACTCTTTGGCCTCCAAATTGTACTACTACTTCCACTGCTGCTGCCACATCCAGGGTCTGTCATTCTGCCACTCTGTGGCCTACTCATGCTGCTGCCACCTGGCCACACTGTCGCCGTGCCACTCTATAGTCTGCTGATGCTGATGCCACTGCCATCTCCACGCTGTCTAGGGGGGCTCTGCTTGTATAAGTGTGTAATAGAACAGGTTCTGTCGAAATGTATGTGCAATCAGTGAATTGGTGTAAAAGGCATGCGCTTTTGGTGCTCTAGTAGGGTCTTGGGCCTTTGCGCGATTCTTTATAGATGGCACTAACATTGACCTGTAAGGCTGAGTTCAGACTTGAGTTATTTGGTGAGTTTTGGCCCCTTAACTGCCCAAATACATAAAAGTGTGCAGCGATTCTAAGAGCCACGCCTGTTATGTGCGTGTCACACTGGCGTGTCACAGTATTCTTTCACTACCACAGTAGACTCCCTATGTGTTTTACTGCAAGGCCCAGTGTTCTACACCACTATCCAGGCTCTCTGCAGCCCGGAAATAGCCATTTTTTAACACGATTCGCCACAAATTTATTCGGATCGAAGCAAATCTTTTTGGAAAATTCGGCGAACCAGCCGAATCGAATTTTTGAAAAATTCGCTCATCTCTACTCCTGTCATTCATCCAACTTTTATCAGTGCTTGCACAGTTCCTGGACATGGAAGTAACTACATTGCATTTCAATGGGAGTTGGTATTGGACTGGTCGCATCACATGTTCCTACATCAGCAGCATTTTTCAAAATGGGATTGACGTGCAACAAGATAGAAGATTAGGCCAATGGGAACAGGAATTTTGCTTCAGGAACTGCCCACTTGATAAAGAACCAGTAATGCAGATATATTCATGTTTCTAACACATTTGACATGAATACATAAGGTACATTCTTTTTAACCCCTTCGCGCCCGTACATGTACGGCGCTGGGGCGATGCGGACACATGGCGCCCGATCGCAAGTGCGGCGGGCGTCATGGCCGGCAAGTCTCTGCTGTTTCTAACAGCAGAGACTTGCCGCTACTTACCGCCATCGGCGGCGTCTTCCTGGGAGTTTAGATGCCGTGATCACACGTGATCACGGCATCTAGTTGCGTCTCAACCCGGAAGCATTCGCTTCCGGGTGGTGTACAGACACCCCGTGTGGCCAATCGGGGTGTCTGTACACCATATGAAAACTGTAATCCTCGCTGGTGAGGATTACAGTTTTCAAAGTGCAATTCTTATTCTGGCCACTAGATGGCAGGCCAGGATAAGAAATGAGCAATTCTTGGATTTCTGAGTCTATAAAATCCATGATTGCTCATAAAGAAAAAAAAAAGCCACAATATATAAGCCCATATTTGAGCTTTCAAATAGTAAAAAAAATTTTTTTAAAAAATGTTAAAAAATATACAAAAAATAAAAAAGATATAAAAGTTCAAATCACCCCCCCTTTCCGTATAATTAAAAAATAAATACCTAAATAACAATAAATATAGACATCATGGGTATCACCGTGACCGAAAACGCCCGTACTTTTAAAATATAAAAAAAAAATTCCAATACGGCGAATTGTGTGGCGGAAAAAAGCGTCCAAATGGCGATTTGCCGTTTTTTGTCGCTTTTTTTTTCTAAAAAAAATTAAATAAAAAGTGATCAAAAAGTCATACACACCCCAGAATGGTATCAATAAAAACTTCAGATCGTCCCGCAAAAAATGAGCCCCCATACAGCTCTGTACACATAAATACCAAAAAGTTATAGGGGTCAAGATTTGACAAGGAAAAAAAAAAAAGGGCAACTTTCTAATTATTTTATCACTATGAAAACGCAGGAAAAACTATACATATTAGGTATTGCCGGATTCGTACTGACCAGTAGAATGAAAGTAATGGATCAGTTTTAATGCACATCGAACGCTGTAAATAAGAAACCCGTAGAACTGTAGCGGAATAGCGTTTTCTTTGCAATTTTACCCGGTTTGGAATTTTTTTCCCGCTTCCCACTACACCGTATGCAATATTAAATGGTGGCGTTGGAAAGTACAACTTGTCCCGCAAAAAACAAGCCCTCATACAGCCATGTGAACAGAAAAATAAAAGAGTTATGGCTGTTTGAAGGCAGGGAGCGCAAAACGAAAATGCATAACCGAAAAAACCTCCGGGTGCGAAAGGGTTAAACATGAGCATGGCTCCTCAACTGCTCACCCAAGCTTATGTTCTTGTGGCCTGTGTTCTTCTTACCATGCACCTTCACAGAGGAAATCATGCAAAACGGCAGGCTTGTTGGAGACATGCCTGCCTTATCATGGAGTTATTAAGCACATACTGGGCAGCAGAGAACATGGAAAGTGGGCCTGGACAGCCTGATGGCATGGGCTGCAATGTGAATGACAATAAAGATGGAGAAGGTAGCAGCAACATCATCACAGCCTTTAATGGGTCCTCCTCCTCCTGTCACATCATCACAACCTTGCCCCTGCACTAAATAAATATGTGTGGGCTGTCTGTTAGATCTGCCAAAAATTAACTGATCTAGCAGACAGTGGAGAACCAGATAGCAGGACCCATGCAAGCTATATCTGACTTACAGCATTTATTAATAGATCTACTGCATATTGAGTAACACTAGGTGAGTTAGTCACGCTCTACATGATTGATTATGGGGTCCCTGCAATGACTTTGAGAAGGCATATCCCTGGGGAAATAAGATACTGGCTGGCCTGACTCCATGCCTAGAAATCTTCTCCACCATCTGATGCATCAATAATAAAAAAATGTGTAGTCTGTTAAATAATCTACCAGGTTATTTTATATGAAATATAATATTTGTATGTGATGCAGTCAGTCTACTGTGTTATGTGCCACTTGTGCAGGTGGTGTGGGACTGGGGCCCACCCTTGCTCAGGGGCCTACCTAGGAATTCACCTTCTCTATGGGCCAGTCCGAGCCTGAAGCCACTGATCTAATTGACTTGCTTTAGGTATTTGTTTATATTGGAAAGTTGTGCTTTGACTTTAAAAAAATGGGAAAAAAAGTCAATGGGGGAGATTTATCAAACCTGGTGTAAAGAAAAACTGGCTTAGTTGCCCAATGAAACCAATCAGATTCCACCTTTCATTTTCCACAGGACCTCTAAATATTGAAAGATGAAAACTGATTTAGGTTCACATCAACTTTTTGCCATACATTAATGGATGCCTTTCACCACAGAGTTCCACTGTAAAAAAAATAAAAATATATATATATATATGTATATATATATATATATATATATATATATATACACACGTACGTTAGCGCACCATATATGTTTTTTACCGGACTCTGCAGGATGGAAAAGAGTAGTGTGCTATGCTTTTGTATCCCTTTTTATCCAATGTATACTTCAAATGGATGGCAAACGCTTGATGTGAACCTACCCTAAGGCAAACAGGTTTACCGTGTTTTGTGGTCTGCAAATTGTAGATCCACAAAACATGAATACCAGCCTTGTGTGTTCTGCATTTTCTGGAACGAAAGGTGTGGTCCTCAATAGACCAGTTATATCCTTGTCCGTGATATGGGCAAGAATAGAATGTGTTCTTTTTTTTTTTGGGGGGGGGGGGGGAAGAGCGGAGGTACGGATGCGAACAGCACACAAAGTGCAGTCTGCATCTTTTGCGGACCCATTGAAGTGAATGGGTCCGCATCTATGCTGCAACAAATGCAGGCACAAGCAACATTTGTGTGCATGAGGCCTTATCTTGCTTTCCTTAACACCAATTTTGATAAATCTTCCACGATGTCTGAACTTTACCCGAAAGTTCCAATTCAATAATCTTCTGTAAACTTTTTTTTAGTAACTTGGCATTTGTTACTTGAAATAAATTTTTCACAAACCCCTGGCCATCTGTGCAGACTCTGTGGTATCACCATCAAGGGTATAAATGCTTTCATCAGGAACCTGTAAGGATGTGCTGACAGCCATCACCCAGAGATCCCCATGTACGAGGCCATGCAGCAGACCAAACCGCTATTCACATAACACAATATCAAGGCAGCTGGTTAAACATTTGCAGCTGGAGCGAGGACACTCGAAAGGTCCACTGCAATTACTCAGGAAAATATTAGCCTTGGAAAAAATTGGGGGATGGGAGAAAATAAAGTCGGATATTTCATTTTAATTGTTTATTTAGGATTTTATGAGCGCTATTTTCAACAAGCAGAAATGCTTCATTTGTTCATGCACCAAAACAACAGAGATATGTTAATTATACAGGAGTAATTTTAGGCAACGAGCGGTTGAGAAAATGAACCTACGAGCAATACAGCAGAATACCCACAAGGTAATTGGAAATATATTTTTTCTTCTGCAGCTTTACCAGGCAATAATAAATGAAAATGATGTTCCAGGCCTGGCCGATGCTTACAGAAGAGTAAAAAAGTTCAAAAATATACATTTATCTTCTGTTGTACACAATGAGGAACAAGAACTAAAAAGTGCAAAAAAAAATGGAATTTATATTAAGATAACAATATTTTTGGTTGAATGAATAGCTTCTGGCCACAGGCTCTGCCGTGTAATGTAGATATACAGCAGATAACAGAGCTCAGGGCTGCAAATCATGTTTACTACATCTGCTAAGCTGTAATGTTATATAGGTTTCTCTGGATTTTATGTACTGTGGCACCTACTTATAAATGTATGGTTGTTGGACGTGATATTGGATGGTAGATGGTAAAAAGAGAGGTTTATATAGAAATAGTAAAAGAAAAAAATAGATATTTTTATCATTTTAATGTTTGTTTTTAGAATTATATCATTATAATGAATATTAAATATTCTCAAAAATTTAATGCAGGTCCAATTCAATTCTACTGGAATCAACTATCTCCAATTGTTCTGAAAATCAGTATAAAACAGCCTCTGGTCTACTAAGGCTACTTTCACACTTGTGTTTGCAGGATCCGTTTGTGAGATCCGTCACAGGCTCTCACAAAAGGTCCTGAACTGATCAGTTTTGTCCTAATTAGAGATGAGCGAACGTGCTCATAACGAGCACTGTACCGCTCGGCTCAATGCGCTCGCATGGGCGCAGGCAGCCGCTTCCGTCCTCCTCACCCGAGCGCAGGGGAGCCGAGTGGTACAGTGCTCGTTACGAGCACGTTCGCTCATCTCTAGTCCTAATGCATTCTGAATGTAAAAGTATCCGTTCAGAATGCATCAGTTTTGCTTCAGTTCAGTCTCCATTCCATTTTGGAGACGGACACTAAAACGCTGCTTGCTGCATTTTGGTGTCCGCATGAAGAAACTGATGCAAACAGATCCGTTTTTTTTGACACAATAGAAAACGGATCCGTCCTCCATTGACTTTCAATGGAGTTCAAGACGGATCCGTCTTCGCTATGTAAAAGATAATACAAACTGATCTGTTCAGAACGGATGCAGACGGTTGTATTATCATGACGGATCCGTTTGTGAGATCTGTCCAGGCTGCGTCATGCAAACGCAAGTGTGCAAGTAGCCTAAGACTCATCTTATATCCTAAAAAGTAGCAAAGAATAAAAATGAGTGAGAGAAAGAGAGACCCATAATATATCTCTTGAAAAGGACAAGAAAACTTAATGTCTCCAAAATGTTTGTGTGAGATGTACAAACAAGTTCTCCAAAAGGAAAAGACAACTGAGTATCCCACACTAACAGAAGAAACATTTGAGAAGCATTCGCCAGAGTTCTGGAGGGGCAGACTCTTTCTCATTATGGAGACCACTTAGAACATAATGAGTATTATATGCTAAGCTTCTGGGAACAAAACTATTCAAATTAGCATATCTTATATCCACTGGCATTAGATAGGCTAAGTGTTCTTTTCCTTTTAGAGGGAAAGCTAATTTGCATATCTTTGGGTTTCTGGGAAATATATTAAAATTATCTTTATCTTTTGTCTAATAATGGTGGTTCCTTAATGAGAACAAGCACCACCAAGGCCACTCAGCTTATCAGGGTAGTTTTCTCTAGAGGCACTTAGTACTCTTGTTCTTTTGGGTGGAGAGTAGGTTTGTACATCTCTACTATGAAGAAGTATTATGTTTGGGTTTTTCTCATTTGCTTGAAATGAGTCACAAGAAATTCTGGATGAATTCTGAACTGATTTGCTCATCTCTAGTAGAGAGATAGGTAGATGATAGAACACTTGAGTATTTTGTTGTCTAGTTTCTTGCTGTTAACTTACTTTTTTTTTTTACTTTTTTTTAATCTTAGATAACCCCTTTAAGATGGCAGTTCCCTTCTCTACAACCATAATGGAAAATAAATAAAATAAAAAAAGACTCAAGTGTTCAATCTCCCCATTTCTCCAGTCTTTGTGTACTTCCTTGAGGAATGATGTGGGATACTGTACATGCATGTGAATATTGCCATCAATCACTTTTAATTTTCCATTTTATTGCATACAGGGGACTGTGTGAATTATTTCTATGGCTCATGATGATTAGAGAATTTGCATATAAAAGAGGAACTTACTGATTGTTTGTTTCTTTGTGATAAGCACCTTGTCATCAGAAGCAAATTGAGACCATGCATGGTTCTTGTCAGGGTGTTTGCATGTATCAAGTGTGTGTATGTCTCACTGTGTTATATGTATATATTTGTCTGTCTATGTGTTTGTACACGACAATGTGTGAAAGTACGCATAGTAAGTAAATATTCAATTATGCATGAAAGACTACAAAGGAGGACTATAGAATAGTCCGAGTGGATTATAGAGATCAGACAGCAGTGTTAGTCTTGGAGAATGTGCCACTTTTCACTCTTGTCTCCTCTTATTTCCAACTGTCTGAAATTCCTTTGGATTGTTACAGCAGAGGAGATCATTTAGTATGCTAGTCTCATGTTGTCTTATGAGCTCTACAGTGCATTGTAGCTTAAAATACCAGACATTCGGTTCAGCACTCAGTGGCAAAGAAATGAAAATGTCATGTCTTTTTCCCAGAAAAGATAGTGGAACTCTTGCTTGCTCTTTGCACTTTTGCCTTCACTTTCCAGACCCTCTTTCTGATTCCACTTTTAGACAATTAAATGAATACAAAATGGTTATTAATACGAATTATTTAGTGCTGTCTGATTATCTGGTGGACAATAGAGAGGGCAACATGTCAACCGGCGCGGGACACCGCTCTCAGTGTGCTGCAGACGTAGCGACAGAGTGTTCTGCTGGTAGTCCACGTATTCAACAAACAATGGAGACAAGCTTGTATTACCTTCGCCGCACCCACTGCTCATATAGAAGGCATACTACGTACAGGACAACTTTTGCAGCATTTTTTGGCTGCTAAAAATGCAATAAAGAGAATCTATCACCTCTTTATGATACTAAAATAACCGTTGATCGATTTCAAATTGGGTTTCATGCACGGGTTGCACAGGGTAAAATCTGCAAAATAACTTTTTTATTTTTCCATCTATATAGCTATATGGGGGCTTGTTTTTTATGGGATAATTGTAGTTTCTAACTATGTTATTTTGTGGTACACTTAACTTTCTGATTAACTTTTATTTACTCTGTCTAGCAAGGAGATGGGAAAAAACAGCAACACTGCCACGGAGTTTTTACATTATAAATTTTATAACATTCAATTTTTGTTATTAATAAAATAATATCTTTAGTTTTTGGGTCAGTATCATTACAGCGATACCAAATACGTATAGTTTTGTTTTTGTTTTTTGTTTTTACTACTTTTGTGCAATAAAAGAAAGAAAATATTTTTGCTTCCCAAGACCAATAACTTTTTTATTTTATTTTTTCTATGGAGTTGTGTGAGGGCTTGATTTCTGTGGGACGACTTGTAGTTTTCATTGGTATTATCCCTATAGTGCATTACATTTTAATGTCAGTGCTATATTGACATTGACCAAAGAGGCACAGCCTGCTTGAAAATGCTCAAGGCAGGCTTGGGGCCTATAGCAGGCCCCAGCCAGCCTTTACAAACATCAGCCCCCTGCAATTGCATTTGCGGGATGCCTATGGGAGATAGAGGGCATCTGCTTCCTCTATCACTGCATACATCTGCTGGGCGCCATTGCCTGCAGCATGTAAGTAAAGAGCCTGGATTGGAACTTCAGCCAGCCTGGGCTATTACAGCAGGAGCTCGGCTCACTGCACTGGGGAAAAGACAGCAGCCCAGCCGAAGACCCCTTAGCGACCACCATAAAAAGGTGTATTGGTGGCCAGTAAGGGGTTAAAGCTGTTTTCCAGTTTCCATTAACATCCTTTAAAATAATATTTTTTTATAAAGGTAGCTGTAAGTTTCTAATGCAGCTCTTTTACCTTGCTTATATTGTTAATGTTCTGGGCTGTGGTTACATGACCATTTCCATTCAGCTCTTTCTTATTACCTAGGATATTATGCCAATGGGCGTGTCAAAGAAGCTACAGGGGCAGTGATAGCGAAGTGTCTATGTAACTAGCTTGGGGAACAGGAAATGCAACAACAGAGATGAGAATAAAGTGATTTGTTTACTTGGTGAAAATGTGTCAGGAGAGTCAAAATAAAAAAAACAAAACAAAAAAACAACAACAACATAGGGAAGATGTACATGGAGTAAGCAACAACATAAGCTTATATGTTATGAACCCAAAAAAATCCCAGAAAACCCCTTTAGTGTATACTTCCACATCTAAAAACTAATGTTATAACCAATCATTTATGTTAAAAAGGAGATTGCAGTAGAAAATAATTTCAGTCCAGTGGTTGTGATGTTTTATCATTTCATTTCACATAAGGCCTATAAAAAATATCAATCATAAAAATATTTATCTGACATGTAGTGTAGATACACCCACAAGAATCAATACATAACAAGTTGCACTTTAATAAACCATTAAGGGTAATGGGAATAAAATGCAAAAGCTAAGTGACAAGATCAAATGCAGTTAACTTGCCTAATTTCCATAGCTACTATATCAACAGTCAATTTAGCAAATAATATATTTACACTGATTAGCTCTAATTCCACTATAGTGCAAATGCTTTTAATGCCTGTTGCCAAGTGACCATAGAACTTTTCTCATTGTAATTCACAGCACAAGGCACATTTTATTGGCTGGTGACAAATGTTTTTTAGTAACTTTCATTCAGACTCCAGAACTTAGCACTATCTCATGAATGTTAAAGAGCTTTAGAGGAACTTATGCATCTACTTATCACTAATTACTTTATTCTGCATGAAGCTACAATCCCTTCCAATACTGAAATTGATTTTTCAATTTTTTTCTTCTTTTCCAGTATTTTAATTTACATCAGAACAACCAGACACAAAACATTTGAAAAAGTCATATTTTTCATTATAACCCCCGTAACGCATAATGCCATACATGTACGCAGGGGAAGTATGGAGCAGGTTCACAGGCTGAGACTGCACCATACATGGTGGATGCTGGCTGTATAATACAGCAGGTACCGGACAGCAGTGACCAGGATTGGTGATGATACCAACCCCAGTCATTTAACCCCTCAAAAGCCGCTGTCATTAGCGACTGTGACATTTGTGGGATTAGACAGATGATGGGGGCTTCCTCTGTCCTCCGATTGGAGCCCCTGTGGTAAAATTAAGGGGGGTTTAATGGTTGCCATGACAGACTGGAGCTCATCACAGCCCATACATTTTAATGCTGTACAGAGGCAGGTCTTCTTACAGCATTAAAACAAAGTTGTGGAATGAATTGACTTTGGATCTTGGATCCAAAGCTCTATTATGTCCCCCCTAGTGGGGGCCCTTGATTCCCCAGATTGCTAAGAATCAAGGATCATTAATTGGCTGGATAGCAGGATGAATATGCACTGCCGTTCTCTATAGGCTTCAATAAAGGAGTCAGAAACAGCCTTCCAGTTGAGAAAAGGGACAAAAAGACCCTTTTTTATAGGCAACTATGGGAATCACAGAAGTTGGACTACCACCTAACCTATTTTTATAACTGATTTGATCGACAGTTTATACAAGTAAATATACATTAAACAATAGATATATCAAGCAATACCAGGAGTTGTCCATAGATTTCATCAACCAATGTACAGTTCATTTCTAATGGATAGCTAACAATATAACAAAATATTAATCTCAGTTTTCATTATAAATGTTCACTTATCTTGCCACAATTCCATAAACTACACTCGTACACATAACTGAAAATAGGGGGATGTACTGTAACTCTCTAACCAGCCAAATTTACCTACCAAATTTGTATCGACCTTTAGGTAGTTAGGTGATCTCAAAAAAATCATGAAGTGCATCAAGTACATCAGGAAGTACATAAAAAAATTAAAATAGAAAGATTCTAAAAAACAATGGAATATTCTTAAAGAATTACACAAAACGTTTGCATATGTTTAGAGCTTAAGAATTAGGCAGAATTTTGGTACCAACACTCCAAAATTCTACCTGTCTCTCCCGCCTTTTAATAGCAGGCAGCAATGCAGTTCAGGGTGTTTAAATACCCAAACATGCCAAGAAGGGACATGTTCAGTATGTGTGCAGCCACAACTTGGAGCCTCGACAGGTGTCCACTCGCAATTTAGCGCCATTCAATAGTGCTAACCTCTCAGTTGGTTTACCGCATCCAAATTTAATAACTGCATCAGAAATCAGCCCTTACAGCTCAATATGTAAAAGTTTCATTACAGAACACTATCGAGTGTAACAAACGGTTAATCATTAAAGTTTGGAGTTATGCACAGTAGTTGCAATTGTACAGTAAATACAGGATAGAGCAGCTAAAATCAATTCATAAATCTTAGCTTATATTGAAAATACCCTCAAATGATTTTATACATCTTCCCTGTGCTAGGACTTAATGGTTGCAAAATGGCAAGAAAATATGGCCGTCACGGTAGTTACTTAATAAAGGCTTCTGACATAAAAATTGTCCATTACTATCCCTTATGCAACAGCTTTCATTTCAAACCAGCCAAGTTAGTGATTTAGCTGTTAAATATAAACTATTATGACATTGGAGGCAAACCCATAATTTAACACTCCCTAGTGTAAAAAACTCACGTCTACAAATTGCCTTGACATTTGTTCATGGTTAGTGGATCTAGTGAATCACAAAACTAAAATCTATTTTAAAATAAACTAAAATCTATCAATAGCATATGAAACGTCTTACAAGTATAGTAGTAATAATAAAAAAATATATTAGGACTGAAACATTGAGAAGATCAAAATTATTAATTTCATTGAATATTTTTACTGAATTTTAGTAGTATATTATAACTAAACTGTATTAATAGGAAACCCTAAAAAATATATTGCAATTCACCATTCCTTTCTTAACGGAATTCTCAGGCACCAATGACATTATTCCAATGGTCAGCATATTTTGTATAGATTAATATAACAGGTTAATATAAGAAATGTATAACTAACATTCCCTGCTAGGTCCATTTTGAGGGAATAGATGGCTGCCAACTCACTGAAGGTTCAGATAACAGCTGCCCAAAGAAGACTATAAAGAAGGACGGGGAGGAGATGTTAGCTGCAGAGAGAGAGAGAGAGAGAGAGAGAAGAGACCAAAAAGAGATACACATAGTCTGTGATGAAGGGAGAAAGAATGCTGCTAGATGGAGAAAAAGCCATTTTCTTAGATAATATGCAGTATATTACAAGGTTTCTTATAGTCACCTGCACTATTGATTTATGCAAAGTTTGTTGAAATTAAGTTTAACCCCTTCGCGACCAGCGCCGTACATGTACGGCGCTGGGGCGATGCGGGCACATGGCGCCCGCTCGCGGGTGCGGCGGGCGTCATGGCCGGCAAGTCTCTGCTGTTTCTAACAGCAGAGACTTGCCGCTACTTACCGCCATCGGCGGCGTCTTCCGGGGTGACTAGATGCCGTGATCACACGTGATCACGGCATCTAGTTGCGTCTAAACCCGGAAGCGTTCGCTTCCGGGTGGTGTACAGACACCCCGTGTGGCCAATCGGGGTGTCTGTACACCATATAAAAACTGTAATCCTCGCTGGTGAGGATTACAGTTTTCAAAGTGCAATTCTTATTCTGGCCACTAGATGGCAGGCCAGGATAAGAAATGAGCAATTGATGGATTTCTGAGTCTATAAAACCCAGAATTGCTCATAAAGAAAAAAAAAAGCCACAATTTATAAGCCCATATTTGAGCTTTCTAATAGTAAAAAAAAAATTTAAAAAAATGTAAAAAAATATATAAAAAATAAAAAAGATGTAAAAGTTCAAATCACCCCCCTTTCCGTATAAGTAAAAAATAAATACCTAAATAACAATAAATATAGACATCATGGGTATCACCGTGACCGAAAACGCCCGTACTTTTAAAATATAAAAAAAAAAATTCCAATACGGCGAATTGTGTGGCGGAAAAAAGCGTCCAAATGGCGATTTGCCGTTTTTTGTCGCTTTTTTTTTCTAAAAAAAATTAAATAAAAAGTGATCAAAAAGTCATACACACCCCAGAATGGTATCAATAAAAACTTCAGATCGTCCCGCAAAAAATGAGCCCCCATACAGCTCTGTACACATAAATACCAAAAAGTTATAGGGGTCAAGATTTGACAAGGAAAAAAAAAAAAAAAAAAAGGGCAACTTTCTAATTATTTTATCACTATGAAAACGCAGGAAAAACTATACATATTAGGTATTGCCGGATTCGTACTGACCAGTAGAATGAAAGTAACGGATCAGTTTTAATGCACATCGAACGCTGTAAATAAGAAACCCGTAGAACTGTAGCGGAATAGCGTTTTCTTTGCAATTTCACCCGGTTTGGAATTTTTTTCCCGCTTCCCACTACACCGTATGCAATATTAAATGGTGGCGTTGGAAAGTACAACTTGTCCCACAAAAAACAAGCCCTCATACAGCTATGTGAACAGAAAAATAAAAGAGTTATGGCTGTTTGAAGGCAGGGAGCGCAAAACGAAAATGCAGAACCGAAAAAAGCTCCGGGCGCGAAGGGGTTAAGTCAAGTTTAAGTTTTGAGTTAAAGCAGTTTTCCAAAAATAGAAAAGTTTTCTTGTTGCTTTTTGCTATTTTTATTTAAGTAATAATGGCATTTAAATGTATGGTGTACTGTAAAGAGCATAAAAGTTTACTAAAGATTTAAGATCTTAACCTTAATAATAATATCCTATTAAATAAAGTACGTTTTATAGGAAGATGAATTGATATGCCCCTTTTAAACTTATTACATGTCTATAAATATACGTATCCTATTAAAATTTGTGATATAATACATTAAGAATGTAACTCATTATATTGATTGTAATTTTTTCTTTTAATTACTAATTAATTTGTACAGTATTGATTGGAAGTTGATTACAAGTACTTAGACTCTTTCTTTACTCACAATGAAAATATTTATTATTGTTACCATTATTTTAATTAAACACTTTTTTTCATATTAAAATCTATAAACTCTTTGTCTTAGACAATGTTTATATTATTTAGGTATAAATTTACAGTAGCTTATTGCAGGTTAGGGCAAGTTTTTAGCTCTATCACCTTGACGCTCAAGTGATATGTGTATCTAGTGGAGGACACTTTAAGTAACCGTCTATTTTAGAGCCCTCTATGAGAGAGAGACAACAGATGGATGTTAAGTATTGCTTTAGGCAGTTATGGATAGGAAAGTGGATGGTATTTTGGTGAATGACCCTGTTAATCTCATAGGCCCCTGGCACTAAAAAAGCTTGGATCTTGGACTGATGCCTTAGCATTTTGGTCATGGCTGGTTTGACCTTTAAAACGTTTTTTTTTTTTTTAAGATAATTCATTAAACACACGCATTATTCTTCCAAATAATGACATTTTTCTCTTGAAATCTAGATGCACGTAACATTCTGAGTCACTGTCTTCGACATGCAGGGCTATAAATTCACTCAGAAAAGAATTAATGACTTGAGGCAAATTATGCTAAATGTGAACGAATTTGCATTATGAAAAGAGACAGGAAGCCTGCTTTTGTATAATACAAACAATTGTAACCCAATAAAGATATTCTGTGCGCATTTCCATATACTGCCCACATAATATTAAAAAAATGTCTAGAATAGAGAATTACACTTTCTAAATAAGACATTTATGACAAATATAACTCATCAAACTATACATGTAAATAGAAAATCCAGCAAAGGTGTGTGGAGATTTTTTCTAGAGTGTTTGATTCCACTTTCTTATCCAATGCAAATATGTGGTAAGACTACTCACCAACCAATCTTATGCAGCACAGGGGCCTTTAGGTGTCTAGCTACACCTTATCTCCTTACTCTTGGCTCTTCTAATAGACTTCTTCTTGATACTTTTGCTACTGTTGCTACTTTAAAGTAAGACCCCACACAGCTCTTTTGGACAATGCAAATGAATGAGAAATATGTATTTGACAAGAATAGCTGCCAGAAGGCTAAGTAAAATCTAGTATGGTTTTGAAAATGTTCTCCTATGGTAAAGTTTTGGATGTTGGACACAGTTCTATAATGCCTCATTCACACAGTCAGTGTTCGGTCAGTGATTTCCATCAGTGATTCTGAGCCAAAACCAGGTGCGGCTCTAAACACAGAACAAGTTCAGATCTTTCCCTGATACCTTATGGCTCCAATCCTGGTTTTGGCTCACAATCACTGATGGAAATCACTGACCAAAACACTGACATGTGCATGAGGCTTAATGCTAATGTAATAATAAAATCAAACTGACAGCCGGCAAATGCGATGTACCAGACACACTCTGCGCAAGCCGTCACACTCTGAAACCCCTTGAGGGCCAGAGAACTCTTCATCCACCTCCAGCAGGAAGGGGGACTTAGGCAGAGCCTTTCTCAGGTGTCAGTAGCACGGGGATTGGTGGCTGGGCAAAAACCCCACAGTAAATACTGTGACACTACGCAGTGGCAAAAATAGAGAAACACAAGAATTGTCACTAAACGTAAGCCAGGGTACAAGAACCAAAAGACAACCAAAACCAGAGCTAGAGTCAACCACCGGAGGGTTGACTTTAGATTGAGATGAAAATGTAGATGACATGATCAAAGTTTCCAATTGCAGCAAATGATTATATAAAGCGTAATGGTTCATAACATAGAGAAATATTCATAAAATCATTTTCTTGGTTTTGAAAAAACAATATATAAAAGGATATATTTTTTTTACTTTTATGTCTGAAAAAAATAGAAAATTAGCATGCTAGTGAGGGGTAGCAAATTAAGCATTCACCTATGATTCAATAAGCTCCAATAAGTTTTGAGAGGTGATTCATTTGGAAATACTGCTTTAATGGTTAGCACCTGTTCAGCCCTGAGAATCACCTCATTAGAGTCTATGAAACACAATAACCAAAATGTCCTTAGAAAAGCATATCTTTTTTAGAATATTCAACTGAATTCAAATATTTTTTTATAAATATGTAAATGAGGGGGGAAGAAAATCATAGAGTTGATGGCTGCAGTAGAAGGGTCCCAACCATGCATAGCACACAAGAAAAGCTCTGTACTCCAGATGAAGATGCTCATTTAGACTTTGTATTAGAAAATCCAAGTATATTATGATGTTTCAAAATTAGTGAATTCAATGAGACAGACGTACTGTGTGGGGAAAGTACCTCTCCTCACATGCTACATCTCTCTTACAGCTAGTCCCGAGTTTCCAGTCTATAGTGTGACAATTCATATCGGAGGAAAACCCAGATGGCCAAAAAGTCATAATAATATCAGAAGATTGTCATATAAAAAGTCTAAATAAGTATCTTAAACTGGAGTGCAGAGCTCTTCGTTGTAGAATGCTAACTAAATATAAACAAAACTTTTGTTTGCAGATAACCCTAATATTATACGTATTTATTAACCTAAACCTCTTTAACAGTCACAATAAAATTGGAAAAACCCTCTCAAAAATGTCCCTTTTTTACTGTAGATTTTGAATTAGGTCAGAAATAAATATAGCTGGTGCACAACATAGGGGACACAGTGCATTTTTAACCCCTCAGTGACATGATTCATTTTAGCTTAAAGGACTAGTAACATTTTTCCACTTCTGTGTTTCAATGATCATAACTTTTTTTTTCTTCGATTTAGTTTTATGAGACTTTACTTTTTGCTGGATGAGTTACATTTTTAGGAACCATTTTGGGGCTCATATAATGTATTAAATAACTTTTATTTTTTATTTTTTTGGGGAATATTTAAAAAAACAGCAATTTTAACATTATTTTGTGGGATTTATTTTTACATCATTCACTACATATGTGGTATAAATAACAGAATAACCTTATTCTGTGGGTCAGTACAATTATGATACTGATATTTTTCTCTGCTCCTTGCAACCTGTCAACTACCCACCTGCCCTCCTCTCCTTCTCCGGGCTGGCAATCATATTTTTTTCCTGGTAATGTTATCAGCTAGATCAATGGTCCCCAACTCCAGTCCTCAGAGACCACCAGCCGGTCATATTCTCAGGGTTTCCTTAGTATTGCGCAGGTGATACAATTAGTGTCAGTGATACAATTAGTGTCAGGACTTACCACAGGTATTTATTCTGTGCGATATTCCTAAATCCTGACTGGCAAGTGGGCCCTGAGGACTGGAGTTGGAGAACCCTGAGCTAGATAACTAGGAACTGGTCTTGTGTGAAAGCTGACAGTCAAGGCTGTAAAAGAAGATCAAGGTGGTAGTATAATCTCCTTATCAGAACATATAGAGGTCGGAGGCTGCCGCCCAGAAATGTTCAATTTAACATCACCAGCTCTGATGGGTGGGCTTTAACACTGATCTAGTAGTTTTATAGGCTTCTGTCTAAAAGTCCCTATGGAAGCCCCAATACATCACCAGATCTCCCAAAAATGCCTTCGCCCTGCGCGATTCAGCACAGGGTAAAGGAGAGCATCGGAGCATGAAATGCTCATATTAGTGTGGCCGAAGGGGTAAAGATGGGGATATGTCCGAGTTTAAAATTCAAGGAACTCAAATGAAAATAACTCTGCCTATAGGAAATTGGCTTAAGGAAAGGCTTTACAATATTATAGGGAAGGTATTACAGCCACATAAATTTCAAAGGTTGTCCAAAGTCTAATTTGGTCATGTGCCTATTTTCCTGGACACCTGAAGGCAAATTTGACTAAATACATAATAATGCGATCCAAATTCTCTATGAAAAGCCAGATTTCTAGTGCTCTATTCAATGTAATAATGAGGGACAAATCGATTAGCATCCAGCTTACCAGGTATGACCAGGCAGGTACAACTAAGTGCTGAATAAAAGTAATAAACTTCTTGACAGGAAAAGGGCAACTCAAGTTTGTTTTTCCATTTTATTTCAGTGGAATTATTCCATTTACCAGCCCAAGAGCATTTAACGTCTACAACAGCCGCCAAGGGGCAGACTAGCTGAAAATACAAAATAAATGAGGTGCAAATGTGTAAATGATCCAGGATATCTCCACATAGGTTAATCCATGGCATGCCACCAGTCACACTGGCATTCTCTTATAAGCAATCTCATTTCATTTCTAGTTTTACTCCCTGCAGAACTCGAACTAGAATTTACATAGAAAGTCCCACGTTCCCCTGAGCGGAAGCTTTAGAGAGATGTGCACTCTATTTACTGAGTGGATTTTTACATCTTTCTGGTAAACTTTTGACACAATTCACAGTCATAGTTTTGCTAAACTAAATACATCTTTTGTAATTAAATTCATTTTGCCTTCACGTTATCAGTTCTCACTACTGGGAGCACTTTTTGCGAAGTTAATATGCTGACAGCACCTACAGGACTCATATTATATTATAACATTACCATGCAGACTTACTGTAGGCATGAGAATAAATATTTTAACGTGTATGCATGGGAGAAGCTGTATTTAGAAAAATAAAGAGATATTCATTCCAATTGAATTAAAATATTGGCAGCCTACTAGGCAGTATATTGAATGGAGAATAACAAAGTGGTCCTTATCTACAGTGCTCTCCAATCCTTCATTTAAATATACCCAGTAAACAAGCATATCATTCTGTTTTAAGCTTTAAACTATAAAATATACAAAACCTTCAGTTCTTCTTCTGAATATATTTGAGCAAAAATGAGTAAATTATGTCCTCCTAGTTGACCTTTCAATGATTGGGTCATTTTGGGGATTGTTCTGGATCGACCAGGGTGGGGTTTTAAACATATAGGTTGAAATGTTCTGAGATATCTGACCATACTTATTAGTTGTGGAATGGTTAAACATATTAATGTTTGTTGGGCCTCCTGACTCTCCCCTGATAGAAAATGTTATGGGACAGAAGGGCCTGGCATGTTGGATCTCACTGTTCACAATTTTGTTCTTGGCGAAAGGGGAGAGGGTGATAAGATGCCCACACCTATATCGACAACGGAGCCCACAAAGTGATGGCTGAAGGACTCTACCACCAAACGTTCTCCCCATAGAAGTGAACCGTGCATCACCGGCCTCCGTCCTATTCAATTCTATGGGCCTGACGGAAATAGCCGATCCAGTGGTCAGCTATTTTTGGCGGCCCCACAGAAATGAGTGGAGGACAGCTGCGCATGCGCACTGCACCGTACACCACTTTCAGGGCTCGATATAGGTGCAGATCCCAGCGGTGGAACCCAAACATATCAGACAATGGGGGCATATCCTAGTGATAAGCCCCATTGTCTCAGATGAGACAACCCCTTTGAGTATTTAACAGCTAGTATTAGACTTTTACTCACTTAGAGTTTTAAAATTAGAATTGCAGAAACTGCCAATTAAAAAGGATACATAATTCAATTTTGAAGCCATATTTTATTCTGCAAATAAATCTCCTTTTTCCATTATTGAGGATTATACAGGCTTCCAGCTGCCATTGTTTCAAATGTTGAAATGCTGCAAAGGATAAGCCTGTGCCTTTCCCTGCTTCTTGACCTCCCACATAGAAATGGGAAGGTCCTTCAGCCACAATAAGATTAATCTTTAACACTCAGCACGGCCTGCCAGACAGATTGGCAGAGACTTTTGGGAACTTGATTTCAGCAGCAACATCTAGAAAAGCACAGGTTGTTCAACACTGGCTGTATTGTAACGTTGCACAAGCTTAAAATTAAAATGCATTGAGCGGCGGCACAAAACAAAAAGTCTTCTGTTTTCAGTACATGACAAATGCGATTCGTTCTGTATATGTTGCATTATTATGTTTTTTGTTGTTAATGTTACGTTATCACCCCCCATTCTGTGGATACAACATCTGAGAAGTTGACTCTCAAGGTGTTGTCTTACATGTACCTACATTATTGCCATGTGAATGAATAGCTCAAGCTTTAATGAAATGCAATTCAGTGTTTGAACTTCCAGCTCTCCTGAAAGGATAATTAAAATGTAAATCATCATTACTTATTCTGTCCTTATATCCAACAGTTATTGCTTGGAACAGGTGTTTTAACAATTCATGCACAGGCAGCTTCTTCCTAAACTTGGATATCAAGTATTATTCATGAAAGTAAAGCAACGATTTCTTTCGAGAACAAAAATCTTGCATGTGAAAATTAAATAATAAGTGAGAAAATCACTTGGATTGTTAAGTAACGCTTGACAAAGTTTAGTTCTTAAGGAACTTCTGATGTCAACTCTTGCCTAGTTTTGGCAACAACCACTTCTTAAGGGATTCACATGCCTGACCAGACCCTGAAATTAACTCAGATCGGGTAAAAAATTGAGTCCGGCCAATTTCTCTCATTGACATCATCTGTCAGGAGACAGCCAGGAGCCGAAAATACACCAATGTGTATGGGGGCCTTTAAGGTGCACCAGATTTATCATCCAGCACCAGACCATTGATAAATTTGGCACATTTTTAGACAATACCTCATCTGTTGAATTCCACAAAACTTTATGTAAGTCTATTACGTTATCTTAAAAGACAGGGTCGGACTAGCCCACCAGAGTACAAGAGGATCCTCTGGTGGACTCAGACAATAATAGATCCCTAATAAAATAGAGCCTTTAAAGTTCTATAAACACAAAGAGTGGACCCTCACAATCACTTCCTCTGGTGGGCCCAAGGAACTTCAGACATTAGAAGATAGGAGCCCCTTTTTTCAATGACACCAGCACACTTCACACTTGTCTATGGGATGTTTGTGGTATTGAAGCATTTACGTGGATGGAGCTGAAATGCCAAGCATGTCCGCTGACACATGGGCTACTGTATCTAAAAGAAAGAGACCCTGCCTTATAGTCCAAAAGTCATCAACTCAGAAGTTCACATTATCATCACTCACAACAGTAATGATTAGAGATGAGCGAACATGCTCATCCGAGCTTGGTGCTCGTTCGAGCATTAGGATACTCGTAGGTGCTCGATACTCGGGTGAGCATCTCGTGATACTCGAGGAAATGGCATCTTCCTCTTCCTGCATGTTTGGCAGCTTTTCTCAGCCAATCAACATGCAAGAGAAGCTTTGGGACCTCGTAGCATCACGTGGGAACCCCTGCATGTCGACAGCAGTGATTGGCTGGCCAGATCAGATGACCTGGGAATATAAGAATCAGGTCCCACAATGCTCACATCAGACGCAGGCTGGATGAGTTTAGGGAGAGAGCTGCTGTCTGTCAGGGAGAGTGTTAGGGCAGGAAAATAGTTTCTGGTTAGGCAGGAATCATCCACAAAGAACCCAACAGCCCTTCTAAGGGCTACAACCACCTTTTTTTTTTTGTCTCCTCCTGGCTGCTGGCTGGGACTTGTAGTGCAACTACCACCATCTTGACTGCACTTTGCAGAGCGAATGGTGGCAGAAAGGGGACAGCACGTGGTCCACACAGGCCCCAACGAAATTGCCTAAAGTCCTCTCAGTATTCATTTTTGCTGCTGCTGTACCTTGGTTTACTAGGATCTGTAGTGCAGCTACACCTATCCTGGCTGTGCAGTGTCCTGTGCAATGGGTGCCCTAAAACATACAGCACCTGGTACACACAGACTCCATAGACTACACCAAAAGTCCTGTCAGTACTCATTTTTGCTGCAGCATCTTGGCTTCCTGGGACCTATAGTGCAGCTATACCTATCCTGGCCACATACTGTAACTTGTGCTCCATTTTTTTTCAAAAACATCTTAGTGGTATATTGTAGGCTTGCCTAATACTGATGAGTGCTGTCTGTTAGTTATCAAAGCATTTTAGCGGTACATTTTAGGCTAGCCTAATACTGGTGCGTGCTCTTCTGTTCTATTCACAACAGTCTAGTGAATACGGTTTTGCTATCACTTACATTCATTCCAGTGTAGGGAATCAGTGTGTTCTCTCAGTTACATTTACTCCAGTCCAGTGAACAAGTCTGTGTTCTGCGGTACACCAACCGCAGTCTAGTGAATACGGTTTTGCTATTCTTACATTCACTCCAGTCCAGCGAATCAGTGTATCCTCTCAGTTAAATTCACTCCAGTCCAGTGAACAAGTCTGTGTTCTGCGGTACACCAACCGCAGTCTAATGAATACAGTTTTGCTATCACTTACATTCACTCCAGTGTAGGGAATCAGTGTGTCCTTTCAGTTACATTCACTCCAGTCCAGTGAACAAGTCTGTATTCTGCGGTACACCAACCGCAGTCTAATGAATACAGTTTTGCTATAACTTACATTCACTCCAGTGTAGGGAATCAGTGTGTCCTCTCAGTTATATTCACTCCTGTCCAGTGAACAAGTCTATGTTCTGCGGTACACCAACCACAGTCTATTGAATACGGTTTTGCTATCACTTACATTCACTCCAGGCTAGGGAATCAGTGTGTCCTCTCAGTTACATTCACTCCAGTCCAGTGAACAAGTCTGTGTTCTGCGGTACACCAACCGCAGCCTAGTGAATACGGTTTTGCTATCACTTACATTCACTCCAGTCCAGCGAATCAGTGTATCCTCTCAGTTAAATTCACTCCAGTCCAGTGAACAAGTCTGTGTTCTGCGGTACAATAACCGCAGTCTATTAAATAAGGTTTTGCTATCACTTACATTCACTCCAGTCCAGCGAATCAGTGTGTCCTCTCAGTTACATTCACTCCAGTCCAGTGAACAAGTCTATGTTCTGCGGTACACCAACCACAGTCTAGTGAATACGGTTTTGCTATCACTTACATTGACTCCAGGCTAGGGAATCAGTGTGTCCTCTCAGTTACATTCACTCCAGTCCAGTGAACAAGTCTGTGTTCTGCGGTACACCAACCGTAGTCTAGTGAATACGGTTTTGCTATCACTTACATTCACTCCAGTGTAGGGAATCAGTTTGTCCTCTCAGTTACATTCACTCTAGTCCAGTGAACAAGTCTGTGCTCTGCGGTACACCAACCGTAGTCTAGTGAATACGGTTTTGCTCTCACTTACATTCATTCCAGTCTAGGGAATCAGTGTGTCCTCTCAGTTACAATTACTCCAGTCCAGTGAACAAGTCTGTGTTCTGCAGTACACCAACCGCAGTCTAATTAATAAGGTTTTGCTATCACTTACATTCACTCTAATCCAGGGAAACAGTGTGTCCTCTCAGTTACATTCACTCCAGTCCAGCTAATCAGTGTGTCCTCTCAGTTACATTCACTCTAGTCCAGTGAACAAGTCTGTGCTCTGCGGTACACCAACCGCAGTCTAGTGAATATGGTTTTCCTATCACTTACAGTCACTCCAGTCTTGGGAAACAGTGTGTCCTCTCAGTTACATTCACTCCAGTCCAGTAAACATGTCTGTGCTCTGCGGTACCACAACCATATTTTAGTGAATACGGTTTTGCTATTACTTACATTCACTCCTGTGTAGGGAAACAGTGTGTCCTCTCAGTACCATTCATTTCAGTCCAGTGAACAAGTCTGTATTCTGTGGTACACAAACCGCAATCTATCGAATACGGTTTTGCTATCACTTACATTCACTCCAGTCTAGGGAATCAGTGTGTCCTCTCAGTTACATTCACTCCAGTCCAGTGAACAAGTCTGTGTTCTGTGGTACACCAACCTCAGTCTAGTGAATACGGTTTTGCTATGACTTACATTCACTCCTGTCTAGGGAATCATTGTGTCCTCTCAGTTACATTCACTTCAGTCCAGTGAACAAGTCTGTGTTTTGTGGTACACCAATCGCAGTCTAGTGAATGCGGTTTTGGTATCACTTACATTCACTCCAGTCCAGCTAATCAGTGTGTCCTCTCAGTTACATTCACTCCAGTACAGTGAACAAGTCTGTGCTCTGCGGTACACCAACCGTAGTCTAGTGAATACGGTTTTGCTATGACTTACATTCACTCCAGTCTAGGGAATCAGTGTGTCCTCTCAGTTACATTCACTCCAGTCCAGTGAACAAGTCTGTGTTCTGAAGTACACCAACCGTAGTCTAGGGAATAGACAAAATGGTGAACCCCAGGGGTGAGGGTCGAGGTCGAGGGCGTGGGCATCCAAGTGATGTAGTGGGCAGAGGCCGTGGTCCTGGGCAGGGTGACACAGTACCTGCTGATGAGGGAGCAGTGGAACGCCACATAGGTTCGCTCCCTAGCTTCATCTTGCAACTTTCATGGTCACGTGGTGCAGCACTATTAAAACCGCAACCGTGTGAACAGGTGATGACGTGGATAGCGGATAATGTGTCCAGTAGTTAATCCACCACCCAGTCTTCCACACAGTCCACCCACGCTAGCCAAGGGAGTAGACCTATGGCTTATCCGGCTCAACCTCCTTCCCCCCAGCCTGGCCCCCACATGGAAAATATGGATTCAGATCCGGCATACTCCCAGGAACTCTTTTCAGGATCCTTCCCAGAGTCACAAACCACTGCTCAGCAGCAACCTGAGCAGTTGCTCTGTCCCAATGCCCAAAATTTTGAACTTTCGCAGTCTGTGGGTGATGAGAGTGTGGACTTAGTGCAAGTAGTGTGTCACGAGGTGTCGGATGATGATGATGATGAGACACGGTTGTCAGACAGTGACGTTGTTGTCAGGGCAGTAAGTCCGAGAGGGGAGCAGAGTGAGGAATTGGAGGAAGAGCTGGTGGATAATGAGGTGACTGACCCAAATTGGTTTGGTAAGCCTTGTCAAGACAGTGCTTCTGAGGGGAAGGCAAGTGCAGCACCAGAACAGGTTGGAAGAGGCAGTGGGGTGGCCAGAGGGAGAAGCAGGGCCAGAGCAAGTAGATCAGCAACTGTTTCACGGAGTGAAGCTCCCGTGCCGAGGCCTAGATAGTCGCAAGTCTGGAGGTCCTTTAAAGAAAGTGAGGATGACCGACGGACTGTGGTGTGCAACCTCTGCCACACCAGGATCAGCAGGGGAGCCACCACTACCAGCCTAACCACTAACAGCATGTTCAGGTATATAAGTGCTAAACACCTGACTCAGTGGAACCAAGGCCGTTCACCTCAGGGGGTCACACCACTGCTCCTTCCCCTGTGTCACATGCTGGCTCTGCGAGTCAACCCCCAGCCCAGGACCCCGGCACGAGCGCCTCCCACCCTACAACCACCACTTCACCTACACAATCCTCCACACCCTCCACCAATGTGTCCCAGCGCAGCGTTCAGCTGTCTTTACATCAGACATTTGAGCGCAAGTGCAAATACAATTCCACCCACCCACATGCACAAGCCCTAAACGTCCACATCTCCAAACTGCTGAGCCTGGAGATACTGCCCTATAGACTGGTAGAGACTGAGGCTTTCCGCAACCTGATGGTGGTGGCTGTCCCTCGGTACTTGGTCCCCAGCCGCCACAATTTTTCCGATGTGCCTTCCCAGCCCTACACCAGCACGAGTCAGAGAACATCATCTGTGCCCTGACCAACGCGGTTACTGAGAAGGTCCACCTAACCACAGACAAGAGGACAAGTGCTGGCGAGCAGGGACACTATATCTCCCTGATGGCACATTGGGTTAACTTGGTGGAGGCTGGGACCGAGTCTGACCCTGGGTCCACTCATGTGCTGCCCACACCGAGGATTGTGGGGCCTACCTCGGTCGCGATTTCTCAGGCTTATTATGCCTCTTCGTCCAACCCCTCCTCCTCCTCCTCCTACTCTCAATTACCATCCGTGAGCACAGAGCCTTCAGTCGGTAGCTCGAGGCACAGCAGCACTGCCATGGGTAAGCGCCAGCAGGCGGTTACTGAAACTGCTGAGCTTAGGTGACAAGAGGCACACCGCCCAAGAGCTGTTACAGGGCATCACGGCGCAGACCGATCTTTGGCTGGCGCCGCTGAACCTCAAACCAGGCATGGTTGTGTGTGACAACGGGCGTAACCTGGTGGCGGCTCTGCAACTCGGCAGACTCACACATGTGCCATGCCTGGCCCACGTGTTCAATCTTGTGGTTCAGCAGTTCCTCAAGACCTACCCCAATTTGTCTGATTTGCTCACCAAGGTGCGACGCATCTGTGCGCATTTCCGCAAGTCAACCACAGATGCTGCCACTCTCAGGGCAGTGCAACGGCACTTACAACTGCCAGCTCACCGACTGTTGTGCGACTTGCCCACGTGATGGAATTCCACATTACACATGTTATCCAGGGTTTACCAGCACCGGAGAGCCATTGTAGACTGCCATATGACAACTTCCACGAGAACTGGTAGCTAGGTTAGTCAGCTTCCTCAAGTCTACAATGAGGAGTGGATGTGGATGTCTGATATCTGTCAGGTGTTAAGCAACTTTGAGGAGTCAACACAGATGGTCAGCGGTGATGCTGCCATTATCAGCGTCACCATCCCGCTGCTTTGTCTGCTGAAAAACTCACTGCTCAGCATGAAGTCAGAGGCATTGCGCTTGCCACAGGAGATGGGGGAAGACGATACGTTGCTTGATAGCCAGACCACCCTCAGGTCTGTTTCTCGCGTATTGGAGGAGGGGGAGGAGGATGAGGAGGAAGAGGAGGAGACTGTTGGCGAGACTGAAGAGGGTACCAATGCTCATTCCTTCTTATTTGTTAAGCGTGCATGGGCTGAAGAGGAGGAGTTAGAGGAGGAGGAAATGGAGAGTCAGCCTATTGAGGAGAGGGAATTCTTGCATGTTGGGACTCTGGCACACATGGCTGATTTCATGTTAGGCTGCCTTTCCCGTGACCCTCGCATTAGAAACATTTTTGTCAACACCGATTACTGGGTGTTCACCCTCCTGGACCCCCGGTACAAGCAGAACTTTTCCACTCTCTTTCCTATAGAGGAGAGGAGTATGAGAGTGAATCAATATCAACAGGCCCTGGTGCAGAAGCTGAAACTATCCTTCCCATCTGACACCGCTAGCGGCAGAGGACTTAGTTCTGTGGGCCAACTAGCGAGGGAGAAGAGGGGAGCAGGCAGCTTGTCAAGCACTGGCAGGGGAACACTCTCCAAGACCTTTGCCAGTTTTATGTCACCCCAGCAAGACTATGTCACCCGTCCCCAGTCTAGGCAGAGTAGGGGGGAGCTGTTCAGAAAGATGGTGAGGGAGTACCTAGCTGACCATACCAACGTCCTGCGTGATCACTCTGCTCCATACAACTACTGGGTTGCAAAGCCGGACACATGGCCCGAACTGGCGCTGTACGCCTTGGAGGTGCTGGCCTGCCCTGCCGCTAGCGTGTTGTCAGAGCGGGTCTTCAGTGCAGCTGGTGGCATCATCACTGATAAGCGTACACTCCTGTCAACTGACAGTGCTGACAGGCTGACGCTTATTAAAATGAATAAAGCCTGGATTTCACCGGAATTCAAATCTCCACCGGGGGAAAGCAGCTCAACATGAAGATTCTTCATGTATCCTCTCCTCCTCCTCCTCCTTCTCTTCTTACACAAATGCTGAGCCAACAGGCAATTTTTCAGAGGGCCACCTGGCTCTCTTTTCAAACAATGTTTACGGAGGGCCACCTACAGGCCCTCTCTCCAAGCAATTTTTTAGGAGCTTCAACTATAGACACTCAAAAACAATTTTTTAGGAGGGTCAACTACAGACACTCAAAAACAATTTTTTAGGAGGGTCAGCTACAGTAACTCAAAAACAATTTTTTAGGAGGGTCAACTTCAGACACTCCAAAACCATTTTTTAGGAGGGTCAAATACAGACACTCAAGAACAATTTATTTGGAGAGTCAACTTTAGACACTCCAAAACAATTTTTTGGGAGGCTCACCTACAGGAATTTTACTGCAATCTCAGTCTGACCAAAGCATTGGTGGTGTCACCGCCATGCTGTGTCAGGCTAAATTTTTGGGTGGTTCACCTGCTACCTCAGTCTAACTTGATCACTCTGTTGTCACCGCCATGCTGTGTCACGGTAAATTTTTATGTGGTTCACCTGCTACCTCAGTTTAACTTGGTCCCTCTGTTGTCACCGCCATGCTGTGTCAGGGTAAATTTTTATGTGGTTCACCTGCTACCTCAGTCTAACTTGGTCACTCTGTTGTCACCGCCATGCTGTACATGCTGTGTCAGGCTAAATTTTTATGTGGTTCACATGCTACCTCAGTCTAACTTGGTCAGTCTGTTGTCACCGCCATGATGTGTCAGGGTAAATTTTTATGTGGTTCACCTGCTACCTCAGTCTAACTTGGTCACTTTGGGTTCACCGCCATGCTGTGTCAGGGTAAATTTTTATGTGGTTCACCTGCTACCTCAGTCTAACTTGGTCACTCTGGGTTCACCGCCATGCTGTGTCTGGGTAAATTTTTCTGTGGTTCACCTGCTACCTCAGTCTAACTTGGTCACTTTAGGTTCACCCCCATGCTATGTTAGGCTAAATTTTTATGTGGTTCACCTGTTACCTCAGTCTAACTTGGTCACTCTGGGTTCACCGACATGCTGTGTCAGGGTAAATTTTTGTGTGGTTCACCTACTACCTCAGTCTAACTTGGTCACTCTGGGTTCACCGCCATGCTGTGTCAGGGTAAATTTTTATATGGTTCACCTGCTACCTCAGTCTAACTTGGTCACTCTGGGTTCACCGCCATGCTGTGTCAGGGTAAATTTTTATGTGGTTCATCTGCTACCTCAGTCTAACTTGGTCACTCTGTTGTCACCGCCATGCTGTGTCAGGGTAAATTTGTATGTGGTTCACCTGCTACCTCAGTCTAACTTGGTCACTCTGTTGTCACCGCCATGCTGTGTCAGGGTAAATTTTTATGTGGTTCACCTGCTACCTCAGTCTAACTTGGTCACTCTGTTGTCACCGCCATGCTGTGTCAGGGTAAATTTTTATGTGGTTCACCTGCTACCTCAGTCTAACTTGGTCACTCTGGGTTCACCGCCATGCTGTGTCAGGGTAAATTTTTATTTGTTTCACCTGCTACCTCAGTCTAACATGGTCACTCTGGGTTTACCGCCATGCTGTGTCAGGGTAAATTTTTATGTGGTTCACCTGCTACCTCAGTCTAACTTGGTCACTCTGGGTTCACCGCCATGCTGTGTCAGGCTAAATTTTTATGTGGTTCACCTGCTACCTCAGTCTAACTTGGTCACTCTGTTGTCACCGCCATGCTGTGTCAGGCTAAATTTTTATGTGGTTCACCTGCTACCTCAGTCTATCATGGTCACTCTGGGTTCACCGACATGCTGTGTCAGGGTAAATTTTTATGTGTTTCACCTGCTACCTCAGTCTATCATGGTCACTCTGGGTTCACCACCATGCTGTGTCAGGCTAAATTTTTGAGTGGCTCACCTGCTACCACATCTAACTTGGTAACTTGGTGTTGTCACCGCCATGCTGTGTCAGGCTAAATTTTTGCGTGGCTCACCTGCTACCTCATCTAACTTGTTCACTTGTTGGTGTCATCGCCATGCTGTGTCAGGCTAAATGTTTGGGTGGCTTACCTGCTACCTCATCTAACTTGGTCACTTGGTGGTGTCACCGCCATGCTGTGTCAGGCTAAATTTTTGGGTGGCTCACCTGCTACCTCATCTAACTTGGTCACTTGGTGGTGTCACCGCCATGCTGTGTCAGGCTAAATTTTTGGGTGTCTCACCTGCTACCTCATCTAACTTGGTCACTTGGTGGTGTCACCGCCATGCTGTGTCAGGCTTAATTTTTGGGTGGCTCACCTGCTACTTCATCTAACTTGGTCACTTGGTGGTGTCACCACCATGCTGTGTCAGGCTAAATTTTTGGGTGGCTCACCTGCTACCTCATCTAACTTGGTCACTTGGTGGTGTCACCGCCATGCTGTGTCAGGCTAAATTTTTGGGTGGCTCACCTGCTACCTCATCTAACTTGGTCACTCTGTTGTCACCACCATGCTGTGTCAGGCTAAATTTTTGGGTGGTTCATCTGCTATCTTAGTCTAACCAAGCCACTCTATGGTTCACCGCCATGCTGTAAACTGCAATCTCAGTCTTAACAAGTCATCCTGGGGTTCACCCCCATGCTGTAAACTGCAATCTCAGTCAAACTTTGTAATTTAGGGGTTCACCCCAAGGTGTGCCAGACTACAATTTTAGCGGGTTCACCTGCAATCTCAGTCACAGACTGTCATTCAGGGGTGCACCACCATGCTTTTTCAAACCAATTGTTTCTGAGGGTTACCTCCAGGCTCTCACCCATGATTTTTTGGAGGCTCGCCACTACACTGTCGCCCAAAATTGTCTTGAGGGTCACCGGAGGCCTCTCCCCCACAACTTCAAGGAGGGTTACTACCCATCCCTGGCACACAAACATTGTCTTGAGGGGCACTAAAAGGCTCTGCACCCACCCACGTGTGGAGACTAATGGGTGGGTGCAGTGTTCGTCTTAGCCCATCTTGAATTAGGAAAGCTGGGCACTGTGCTTGGAGGTCTTTGTGTCTGCTGTGGACAGGGTGGGTGTGGGGTGCATGTTTGCCCGTCTGGGATGGGGAGAGCTGGGCACTGTGCTGGGAGAACTTTGTGTATGCTGTGGACTACTGGGTGGGTGCGGGGAGGGAGACGCTTATGCCTGCGTCCTGGAGCAGGGGATAGGACAGCAGTGCCAGCAAGCAACCTTCCCTGTGCAGAGCTTTGCAGAGTCCCCTGCAAAAATGCTCGAGTCTCCCATTGACTTCAATGGGGTTCGTTATTTGAAACGAGCACCCGAGCATCGGGAAAAATTTGATTCGAATAATGAGCACCCGAGCATTTTAGTGCTCGCTCATCTCTAGTAATGATGAATTCAGCTCTGCTGCATGTCCAAATGATCTTAGTGAATTGCTCCTTACAGATCCATACTGTGTTTGATGGTTATTACGGACAAGGTAAAACTTTGCATCATTTTAACCACCATGTAAAAAAGAACGACTTAAAAGCATATTTAGAATGAGCAATGTACAAAAAATGTACAATGTTTTCTATACACGTCACTGACCCCATGAAACAAACAACTATTTCCAAGAAATCAGTCTCTCAGTTCAGATGTCATTTTCAGTAGAAAGAAATCTTAACTACCATGTCATGTTTATTTTACGTGTGAACCGCAAACAAGTGCTCCGAGATGAGGTTATTCACACCTTTATATTAATGGTTCCTGTAGAGCAGCACCAAATGTAATACATATTTCTATGTGTGCATTATTTCTGTAATAAATGTGACAGCAAATTCTTTTGTGATAACCTTGGAGAACTTCCACAAAAGTAAGTTAGACTTAATTACTTTGAAATAAACTGTGAGTTCTCCTGTAACCAAATATAAGGAGTTGTTACATGTCTGCCTTGATCTGTGGTGTCGCGTCAGTAGACCAATAATGAGGTTGTTGTGGGGAAATCAGAAAAATAGGATTTCATAACTGCTTTGGTGTTGTCCAGTTTTTGGGCCTTTTTAACTGTCCATAGCAGCATGCTCTATCATATTCACATACTCTCTGCCACTCTATTACATCTCCCTGAGTTTTTGATGTTGTCTTCATTTAGTGGTCTACATTGTCAACTTTGAGAAAGACAAGATCATGACTCGCCTCAGCAGTGGCCTGCTAAAAATGCGGCTTAACCACCTTAACTGTTTTGCTGGAGTCCAGCTCCTGCAGTGGGAAAAGTAGCTAACTGGAGGGGGAGGGCTGCTTTAGATGCTGCTATCGCCCGAATGGTAGCAGCTAGAAACATGCGACTGGTCTTGTTTGAAAAGCCGACATTCCAGGCTTTCATACAAGACCAAAATGACAGAGGAGCAATCACTTTTAGAAATTGAGTCTGGAATAATTGGGGTTAAAACCTGTTTTTACTTTCACTTTCAGCTGCATTCACAGCATCTCGATTTCTAACAGTGATTTCTCCTCTGTTCCTTGTACTGTAGCTGTCATTCTGATATTGTCTGAAAGCCTGGAATGCCATAGTAACATAGTTTATAAAGTTTATAAGGCCTAAAAAGACATCTGTCCATCAAGTTTGGCCTGTTATCCTGCAAGTTGATCCAGAGGAAGGCAAAAAAAAAAAAACATTTCCCCCACTTTAGAGAAAGAAAAAATTCCTTCCCAACTCCAATCAGGCAATCAGAATAACTCCCTGGATCAATGTCAGCTTTCAAACAAGAACAGTTGCATGTTTCTAGCTGCTACTATTCAGGAGATTGCAGCATCTAAAGCAGCCCCCCCAGCTACTTTTCCCACTACTGGAGCTGGACTGGGGCAAAACAGTTAGGCTACTTTCACACTAGCGTTTTAAAATTCCGGTATTGAGTTCCGTCATAGGGGCTCAATACCGGAATAAAACGCTTCAGTTTTGTCCCCATTCATTGTCAATGGGGACAAAACTGAACTGAAGACAACGGAATGCTCCTGAAAGCATTCCGTTCCGTCTTCAGACCGGAGAACAAACCGCAGCATGCTGCGGTTTGCTCTCCGGTCCAGGCATCCGCACCAAGACGGATCCGGAATGACCCCCAATGCAAGTCAATGGGGGTGGATCCATCTGGTGTGACCATAATGGTAACCGGATCCGCCCTCCATTGACTTTCAATGGAGTCCATTACGGATCCGGGTACACATAGACACATACAGACATAAACATACACACACATAAAGACATACAAACACACATACATACTTACATGCTCCCCGGCAGGTCTTCGGAGCGTCAGGACGGCTCACACAGGTCACGATTCCCCACAGCGCCCTCTGCTGGGCGCCTGGTGGAATCGTCAGATGACGATTCCACCAGGCGCCCAGCAGAGGGCGCTGTGGGGAATCGTGACCTGTGTGAGCCGTCCTGACGCTCCGAAGACCCTGCCGGGGAGCATGTAAGTATGTATGTGTGTTTGTATGTCTATATGTGTGTGTATGTTTATGTGTATGTATATGTATGTACTGTGTGACATGTGTGGGGCCGGAGCGCGGTTCCGGCTCCACACATGTCACTGCGGCAGGCCTGATCCGGCAGCACCCTTCACCTGCCGGATCAGGCCTGCCGCCAGTGTGAAAGTAGCCTTAGCTGGTTAAATAAGTGTTTATAGCCTTTTAGTAACTTAGAGATTTAATAAAGGTTTATTAAATGACCAGCACAAAGTAAAAGTAAAAAGTATGATTCACAAAGCTAGAAAAACAGTTAACCCTGTCCCTTTGTGACAGAAGGGCTCAATAGTGAAAAAAATTATTTTAGCCCAAAAATTAGTAAAATGCAATCATATATATATATATATATATATATATATATATATATATATATATATATATCCTCGAAGGTGTACATAGCCTTTAAAGTCTATTGGTGTAGACATCAGGAGCACTGCTCAGTATGTATGTCTTAGAGTCAAAGTGCGGCTTCAACAGAGCCTTAGTTCCTCTAACTAGCTTGATAAACTAAATTCTGCTACAGTACACCTGTATACTGTCCAATGATACTGATATAACTTCTAGCCAACAACAAACCAATGGAAGAAAGATAGTCATGCTGTTAAATCCCTATATAGACAACAAGAATACTTAGATTCACTCTATTATCTCTTTTAATTGTTTGTAATTAACATTATTTGCAAATCATTATTACCATTTCCTGCTTCCAAATAGAAAAGTAAGCATGTATTAGTTTTGATAAGCATCATTTTAATTGTAATAGATATTCATTAGAACTATCATTTGGATTTCTGATTCCTAAGTGATATAGTCATCTGCTCTGACAAATGAAGAAGAGACATGTTACTATTACACTTCTCGTCCACTTTTAAGCTGCCCATGCCTGATGGGAACCTGGCAGAGGGATCTGCATGCAGCTCAGTGCTTATTTCTAGGCTGCTCTTGCCCAAGCTATAGCATTTACAGGTGCCAGCCTAAAATTATAGATGCAGCCTGGCAATTAGCAGGGAGCCACAAGGGCAGAGTTCTACTGCTACGCAGCAGTCCACTGTTAAAGGGGTTAAAATGTGTTTTTTGTACGTGCTCTGAGTGTGCTGCTTAAGGAGTTAACAGGCCATTAGTAACCATTGTTAGGTGGGGTTCTGTGACCCTCCCCATAGCAGAGAGTAAGCAAGTGAGGAGTAGAGTAGTCGGTCTAGAGTAGTAGAGTTCAGAGTGGTTTGGTGTGAGGCAGAGAACAGTGAGGAAATAGAAAAACAGCCCTGGATAGAGAAACAGAGCGGAGAATACAAAAGTCTTTAAAACAGTGTTAAAAGGTTGTGTGTGTAAAGAATGTGGAGAGAAACTGTCTGAGACTTGTGGACTCCATAGCAAATTTGTCCAGGAGATGAAAGGCTTTGGGAGCCTGGACATACTTTAGAGGCAGACTGGGGACCACATCCCACAGTAGACACTTATGGCTCAGTACTGTGAGTACAAAGAAAAATTGAAAGAGAGATAGTCCAAAATGTAGCAAGAGAATATTACATCCCAGGTTGCCTGAAATTGAGTGTATAGTACACATATAGGAAGATTAAAGGGATATTCCCATCTCACAAATGTAGTTTGTATAGTTAGATATAGCCATACCAGTATTATTACTAATAGAATGTATTTATATAAAATGTACCGTTTAGAAGATTTTCCTATTTGTATATCCATTGTCCCACACACATCAGTCAGGCCGTTGCCCCTGGTTACAACCACAGTGGCCATGTAGTAGTGGTGTTCAGCTTGCTCTTGTTCAAACCCACTCTGAGGTAACTGCTGTATTGTGAACGCACATTACATGAACATGCGGAGACACATCTTCACATCTTAGGGTTGTAGCATTTTTTGTCTGCGCTTCCAAAAACGCAGAGAAACGGATCCTGTTCCAAGATCAATTAATCTCTATGGAGCAGGATCTACTTATAAAGTCTGCGTTTTGGACGGATCCTGACCATTGCGTTTTGGACTGGTAGCATCCAAAACGCAGATGTGAAAGTACCCTAAGATGTGTCTCCGCATGCTCATGCAATGTGCGTTCACAATACAGCAGTTACCTCAGAGCGGGTTTGAACAAGAATAAGGCGGCCACCACTACTACATGGCCGCGGTGGTTGTAACCAGGGGCAACGGCCTGACTGATGTGTGTGGGACAATGGATATACAAATAGGCAAATCTTCTAAACGGTACATTTTATATAAATACATTCTATTAGTAATTATATTGGTATGGCTATATCTAACTATACAAACTACATTTGTGAGATGGGAATACCCCTTTAACTCAGAGAGACTACAACTTGACCTGTTAACTACCTTTGCAACCTGTGAAACTGTGGAAATTGCAAAACTGTATAAGAACTGACAGCCCATATAGTCAGCCATAAGAAATCCAATAGATTAGGGAATGTGACATAGAAAGAGTCTAAAATTTATAACTGTTACTGGAATCCCTCCCTGTACAAGCTGGAACACACTAAAGAGGTTATCCTTCTAGAACATGTGGAAGTCATAGAAGATGATACCCCTACTTCTGAATCCCTCATATTAACTAGAGTAGAAATCCATTCAAAAAGTGTTTTTGCACCGGTGCACTCAGTAAAACCTCAAATCTGCAGGTGCTAGAAGTTTTGTGTGATCACTGGTGGCTCATAAGGCAGGCCACCTGCAATCAGCTCATCTACAAGGAGTGTACAATTGGAAAAGGAGTTGATTCCAATGGATAGCCCCTGTATAAAAATATAAAAACCTGGCCTGTTTCCATTAAACTATAGGCCTGTGATGGTTAACCTCTGGCACTCGAACTGTGGTAAAACTACAACTCCCAAGATGCACACTTGCTTGGATGTTCTAGAAACTCCACAGAAATGAATGGAGCATGCTGGGAGTTGTAGTTTCACCACAGATGGAGTTCTGGACGTTAGCCATCACTGCGTACAGGCAGATTACAGGCTGCAGTAGAGAGCAGGCTACATTCTGTTGCTGAAAACTTATTAAAAGAACGTTCCATGTTCGGATATAAAGAATGCATTAAAATGTACTATATGTACAACTACTAATAAGGCTACACGTTTTGTTAAAAAGATCCTGTTGTGCAGTATAAGATTATCACATGTAGTTGTATATAGGTATACAGTATCAGTAGGGTCCATGACAACAGTTTCCATTGAATTCAGTGGGTACTAACAGGCTGGGTCCTGCATAGCAAGAGACCTTAGTTGGCGCTGCTCTCTGTTCTCGCTAATAGACAAAGGTTCTGAATTTGGGCATTCCTTTATTAAAGGGGTTATCTGGAAATTACAGATATATTAGATAGGCAGGACCCCCACTGATCAGCTGTTAGAATAGGTGGGGTGCAGTGTTAGCATCACAGCCTTTTTCTAAGCCATGTGACATCACCGTGCATCGGTCACATGGCCTAGTTGAAGTCAATGGGGCTGAGGTGCAATACCAAGCATTGCCACTGTATGATGTACAGCTGCCGAAAGCCTGCATTGCTCAGCAGAGCTACAGTGAGAGTAGCAACTCCCTGAAAGAGTTGATCGGCGGGGGAGCCAGGACTCAGATTCCTGCCGATGTGATAATGATGACCTATCCTGATGATGTCATCATTATCTTTACCTGGATAACCACTTTAACAAAAAATTCTCTAATAGGGTATTTGGTAACTGACCACAGTGGACGACCGCCTTTACAGCAATCAGTAGCCACTGGAAAATATAAGCCAATGGGCAAATAAATACTTCTTTTAACCTACTTTTTCACAATATTTTTTTCTTTTCTTTCTGTAGATTTATCACCGAGTTGAATTCTTCAATTACCATTGTGTAGCCACACATCTTAGATCTGCAGTACTGTCCATAGTTTTCACTATCTACTTGGAATTATAGTCCAAATGGAGTATTTTCACACTGACTTCAAATAAATGTGGGAACAAAGCCAGAAATGTAGACACACAGAGCCGGCTGCTCCGACAATACAAAGATCTGTGATTTATGAGACAGACTAAAAGGAAACAAGAGGAACTGTATTTTGGCCTACTGATAAAGCTCACACCCTACCCAGATGGATGGCAGCGACGGTGCTTTTGAGGTTACCCTAGCTTTAAATCAGATAGCGACAATCACTGTGAATAAAGTATACATGTAAGGAAATCCATTTTCCTGACTACAGTTACATTACGGCCTCCACTGTGAATCAGCATGTAAGGTTTCAGAAACTGATTTAACCTTGTACTCTATATGTATGACTCTGGAAAGGGGGAATATATGCCAAGAATTTGATTGGATTTGGTCAGGCAAAAGTCACGAGCGATGATTTACTTGAAAATGAATATATCAAAATAACTTGAATCACTGACAGTCTAATAGAGGCCCGAAAAAGCATGTTTGTGCGGAGGCTACAGCAGTTAATCATTGTCTAATAAATAATAAATCTGCTGTGTGTACACAGACGAGGGATACTACGCTCAAAATATGTATTCAAGGTCTGCTCCATAATTTTATTTCCCTCGGCTTCTTTAGGTTGTTTTTTATCACTTTTTTTATTTAGGTCAGTTCAATATGATTGCAAACGAAGTCATCAAATGCTCATAAAGTTCTAGGAAAAGGAATATTCCATATTTAGTTGTGTTTTGAAATTTCCAACCAAAGCAAAGTGGACACTGAAGACACTGATGCACTCAGTTTTAGCTCTCAGTGGTGGGTTATTGGTTTTGCAGTAAAATAAATATTAAAGGGCCCTTTCTGTAGACAGCATGCTATAGAGCAGGAGGAGCTGGGCTGACTAATAAATAGTTGTGGGAAAAGATTTAGTATAAAGTGCATTTTTTTCATTTAAAGGGTTGGCCCATCTGGGACATTGACATCATATAATCTCTGAGACCTGCTGCTATCTCCAGAACGGTCCCCCTGAAATGAAGTAGTGCACACACAAAATGTATGGGTGCTTTCCATTCTTCGCTATGGGAGCTCTGAAAATTGCAGAGTGAGCACACTCTGTTTACAGAAGTCTCATAATGGTGAATGGAGGGTGCACTGCACAAGAGTGGCCACCGCTTCAGTCACCAGTATAGGACTACCGGAAATAGCCAAGCCAGAGCTCCATACACTTTGGGGGCCCCATTCTGGAGATAGGTATGGGTCCCAATGGCCTGCCATTGATGGCATATCTTAGAGATATGTTAAAAGGAAAAAAATTACTGATAGTTGCTGGACTACTATTGTATATGGTCTGATTAAATGATTGAGAATATATTCTTTGAGTACTGGATCTTTTTTTATTTTATCCTATTTTCTACATTATTTGTCTGTGGGCACCAGACAGGTCTAGAGTACTCAGTATATCATTTTAGTTTTAAATTATATTCAGGAGTGAGTTGTCCTTTTGTCTTTTATGTCTTAGCGATATACCATCACTATCATCATCAGCTGTTTCTATGATTAGGAGTCCAGTGGGCGGTTCTGTCAGTGACAGCCTCCTCTATATGAGTGTGCATACAAATATGACTGGTAATCTCTGAGTAGGGTTGCTCATGGACCATAGAGAAAAAAAGGTTTTAAATGAATGATTTACTACAGATTTTTTCCCCCCTCAAAACTATCACTTTACTCAGTTCCTCCAGCTTCTTAGCATACTGTAGATCAGACACCATGCTGAATGTTAGAGGAAGATCTTCTTTCTATATTAATAGATACTGTATGTAGCAGTTGCTGACTGCCAATCTGTTCTTCCCCTTATTAAAGTTTAAATTTGTCAATAGAAATTCGTTTTTGGGTCTTCTCATGCCAGCTTTTATCTTCTTTTTATCTTTATCATCTTAAAATTTGATTCGGGTCTCTCTTTCTTTCTCACATAAATTCAAGTCTGATAGAATCATAATATTTTAACAAATTCTATTTGAATTTCCAAATTTTATGAGATTCGCTCATCTCTACTTATGATGCATTGAATTATTTGCACAGATGTATCTGACAAGGGTCAAAGCACCTTGAAAGGTTTACTGAGCATCTCAAGGTCCCAACTGATGTTATCCTCTTGTCTATGACTTGTCTATGACGTATTAAGACATAGCTAAAGGGGGGGAAAAGACTACAGTGAAAATATATCTGAAAGCAAACTGAAGTTCTTTCTTTGACATGGCCAAAGATATTAACTGCCTGCTAATAAAAAGTATAACATAGTTTAAAATTTAGCTTGACATTCTGCAATGAAACTGTATATTTTCAGTGGGTTTCCATAAGTTGTAAGAAAACCACTTAGCTATTATAACTCATTGCATATTGAAGATGTGTCCCATATTTTGCATGTTGTGTGGAATTATTCTGTTTATATATGTTTTTAATTATTTTTTATGTTATGTTAAATTGTGCATTTCTTCCAATAGGATGGCTATTTGGATGACCAGTTAATTAAAAGCGTGTTACTTTGACCGACTTATTAAAAAAATAATGAAAAAGGGCATGAGAATGATACTCCAATAATAGTTGCAGTGGAAGTAGAGGGTATAACGATACAGTAGCTACTGTCCTCAAAAATTACCAAGCAGGTAGGCTGGAAACAAAGTACTTCCTGCTTCTTTGGAGTCAAATGGTGGATCACATAAACCAGATCTAAAAATGCACAAAATAATTAAAAATGTGTACATACAAATTGGGAGAGAGCAAGAAGGCTTCCTGGATAGGGAATATAAACCAATTTTACATACAAAAGAGTCAGGACTCAGGACCAATAAAAAAAGATGTACAGTATATATAGAGGTAGGATGCATGACACACATACTGTACCATTCAATTCTAAGTACACAATAGTAAAATAACAAACGTGCACATACTATATAAATACTATATAAAAACCAAGTATCCAGTCACATACATTCTGTCCAAAGAGTAATCCAGCAATACGAAGTCAAGAGACCCACCACAGTCAATGTGGGTTTCGTGAAAAATAGTTCATTTTATGGGGCACATTCAATATATGTGATATGTTACTTTTTTACTATTGTTACTTTTGTATGAATAATACATATTATGCTTCATGCTATATACCAGTGATAGTGAACCTTTTACAGACAGAGTGTCCAAACTGCAACCCAAAACCCACTTATTTATCGCAAAGTGCCAACACAGCAATTTAACCTGAATACTACAGTCCAGTATAGTATATCTTCCGTGTACTTTATAATTTACTGTAGCTATGACAGCCTGCATACATTCAATGTGCTGCCTTTGATGTTCATAGTGCACCCTGCGCTGATGACAGGCAGGAAAGTTCTAAGGCATACTGGTACACCATATACTTTTTCCAGATCGCAGTTGCCCACAGAGAGGGCTCTGAATGCCGCCTCTGGCACCCCTGCCATAGGTTCATCACCACTGTTATATACTGTACCTTAATGTATCTTTCATTATTTATTTTATCATTGTATTTAAAATTCTTGACTCATATTCCCTATACATGCCAGGGGACTCACCTGTTCTTACACCTTTGCCTGTATATAATCGGTTTTAGGGTTTTTTTTGTGCATTTCTATATATCATTCAATAAATATACAATTTTAGTAGATTTTGGACAGGCATGTTTACCTTTTAACATTGTGTATATGTGCATGCATGTGGACTATGAATTTCTATGGGCTTTCTAATGGGGATACACCATGTGACTCTTCAGAGCCAAGAATTGGTCCTTTTCTCTTTCTCACAGCAAATCGCTGTTTAGAGAGTGTATTAACAGTCACTCATATAACTCTCTAAAGGCGTCTAACTGATAATCTATTTTAATGAGGACTCTCATAGTGACAGGTTCCCCTTAAAAAGAAGTCTATATATAATGTGTACGGTAGGGATGTAACTACCATAGAGGCAGACTATGTGACTGCTATGGGGCCCAGGAAAGAGGGGGCCCAGTCTTAGTTGGGATTATCTAATCTACTGGGTGTGAAAACTTGGTGAGGACTCTACCCACTAAAGGAACAACTTTTAGTAAATGAGGCAGTGGAAAACTGGCTATTGAAAAGGGTTTAGGCAGAAACCCTTATGTCCTGTGTAGGGGGCCTGGTTTTATCCTTGCTATGGGGCCCTTACTTCTATATGTACGCCACTGTGTACGGTGTTAGTATTTCTCCCTTTATGACTTAATTCTTTAGGTTAAGTGGACCTTTAAGGTTCACAGACCTTTCTACAAACGGTTATTTCCTCTCCGAGTTTACAACATTACTGTCTGCACTGTAAATCCCCGCTCCAACAAGCAATGATTACCATTTTTACTGTTTTACATGACCTTCTTTTTAAAAATGTGAATGCATGATCTCCAAAAATGAAGAGAACAGAAACTTTTCCAGATAGCTTACTTAGCACAAATGTCATGACTGCAGATGAAAATTGCTTCACAAGCTGATAATACAAACTCCACCTAAAACTTAAAGAATCGCTGCTTCAGCAGAAACCTTGAGATTCAAGATCAAACTACAGCAAATCCACGTCCTGTCACTTACTGACGGCACACAAGGTGTACAACAAAAACGTCAATGGATGAGGGAATATTAAAGTTGATTAAGAAATACAAATAGAAATAAATTTTCTTTTCCTCAAAATACTTCAGGGAATTCTCATATTATGAGTGTTCCCTAATCTATTTATCGGGCATTCTAAAGGAAATATGTTAAGTGTTTATGACTACGAACACTTAAAATCTCAAAAAAAATACTGCATGTTAGAAATTGAAAACTTGCATTTCTTTTTACAAATTCAAAATTTACTTTATTTACTTTATTATGATTTTTTGTATTAAATTGAATTGTTTTATCAAATTACCATAGAAAGAAGTAAAAAGAAAAACAATCACAGTATAAAAGATTTAAGGGGATGGAGATGGCACAATTTACTACAACTTTATCTAAATTAGCTTGATAAATTTAGAGCAAACTGCTGCTCCACCTAATAGATGGCACACTTTACATTATTAGTTTTTAAGGGGTCTTATGAGAAGTGAGTGTGGATCCACAGTAACAATCAACATTTGGCATAGGGCTAACTCTAAGGGTGTTATCCTGCCGGCATTAACCATTTAACCCCTATACAGGGATCTGGTCTTCACTGCAGTGGAGCCACCTGACCACTACTTCTTGAGATATTCCCTGTGTGGTTGGTGGCTTATCCATGGAGCACCAAATGATCAAGCAATATGCGGTCTGGAGATGTACCAAGGTCAGATTAGCTGCTGGCAGGAACTGCTGTGTGTGTTGGGAACCAGGAATCAGAACAGCACATCTCCATACACTGTCTAGGGGTCATTCTTGGTAACTGACCTCATGGATTAGAATGTAATTAAAAAGACTCATCACCATATGACATACAGTATATTACATTCGGAGTTAAAAATCAATGGCGTTGCTGTTGTGCTTTGCTTTGAACCTTTGTTGCTGCTTCAAATGACTAAAAATATAGATTCCAATAAGCATATGAATTTATCAATTTCACATCAGTACAGGGGAAGCCAGTAACATAGGCATTTGTATTTTTAAGTACAAAGTACCATATTTTCCACCCTATAAGACGCACCAACCCATAAGACGCATCTAGATTTTAGAGGACAATAAGAAAAAAAAATATTTTTCATTAGATCTCAGGTCAGACCAGCAATCAGACCTCAGCTCACAGCCCCGATTAGACCCCCCAAAGTTAATAAGACCTCAGATCAGACCCCCAATTAGACCTCAGCTGAAACCCCAATGTGAATGACCCCCAATCAGACCTCAAATAAGAGCCCCATGCCTGTTATCAGCCCCCATGCCTCTACTTAGCCCCCATGCCTGTAATTAGCCCCCATATCAGCCCCCCATGCCGGTAATTAGCCCCCATATCTGTAATTAGCCCCCATATCAGCCCCCATGCCTGTAATTAGCCCCATATCTGCCCAATGCGTCACTTCAGCCCCCATATCAGCCCCTATATCAGCCCCATGTCTCACTTCATTCCCCATATCAGCCCCCATGCCTCACTTCATCCCCCATATCAGCCCCCCTGCCTGACTTCATCCCCCATGTCAGCCCCCATGCCTCTATTCATCACCCATATCAGCCCCCATGCCTCTATTCAGCCACCATGCCTCTTATTAGCCCCTATTATGAGCCCAGCATGCCTCTATTAAAATAAAAAAGCCACTTACCTCTCCTGCTCCTGGACGTCACCGCTCTTCCGACTGCGCTCTGTCTTCTTCTTGCTACGACTGTGCTGTGACCCGGCGCGCACAGCGTGAGGTCACAGAGCGCCCTCACGCTGTGCACAGCCCTGCACAGCCAAACGGAGGACCAGGAAGTGGTAAGTACAGATTCTTCATCACTTCCCGGTCCTCTGTGCTAATGATTGCTTCCATAATGGAAGCGCTCATTGGCATTCACCCCATAAGACGCAGGGTATTTTCCCCCCATATTTTGGGGGAAAAGTGCATCTTATGGGGCAAAAAATACAGTACCTCTATGGACTTATGGTGTTTTTGAAAAGTTCCTACAAAGTTTAGGAAACCCAAGAGAAATTAAGAAAAAAAAAAGAAGTAATCAGTGTCATCAGAAGTAAACGTTGGAAACGTCACAATTCTCACATTCTGCATTCTGTAGAAATGGCAAACCATAGGTAATTTAAATGATCCAAACAGTAGTTTCTCTAAGTGTCTGATAGTGCCCTAAGTTAAATTGAGCTCTGTTGGTAAGGATGTTTAACATGATTACCAAAGGCACTAGAGATAAGTCAATCAATTCTTCACAATCAGAATTTCTTGATATTTGACTCTGGAGAATTTTTCCAGAGAGAAAGTGAGAGAGTCAAACTTCTTGGCCGATTCTGACTAATTAGAGCACAAGCAAATTTTAGGAAATGTGTTCATCTCTGTGAGACACCATCGGCAAAATTTCACAGCAATGCTATTCTTAGTTTCAAAACAATGGACAATAGAGACGGTTGGGTACCACTGGTATTCATTGTATGGTATGCATTATGGTTCTTGTTTGAACACAGTCTAACGCTACTTTCACATTAGCGGCAGCCTTCCCCAGCAGGCTACGGCATGTCATAGTTTTATTCTGGCCACCTCTCGGATTGTTTGCCAGGCTGCGGCCGGAACTCCGGCCCGTCCCCATTATAGTGAATGGGGCCAGAGCAGAGTACCGGCGGCATGCATGCATTAGCTGCAGCACAGGTCCGCCAGGCTGTCCACCTGCCGGAACAGCCTACTGGAGAAGGCTGCCGCTAGTGTGAAACTAGCCTAATACCTTCTGATCATACTGACCAATCATGGTCCTTATAGAACATCCAGTGCCTTTTCTAAAAAAAAGATTTATGTATATTACAAAATTTTTGTTTTGTACATGTGTAAAATATGAGTAAGAACTGATTATACATATGCAGTTCTTTGTAAATAGCAGTCGGTGCATTTCATTGTTATAGCTGTCTTCGTCAACCTAGTAAATCATTACACAAGTAATTACAGATGAGGGTTTACCCATCTACCCCTAAGGTACAACATAATTCCTGAGGAATATTTCTAATGTGACATGGAAATGGAAACAGGAGATAACAATCCTATGGAATGAACTAAACCATAATTAATTCTTTCTGAAAATATAATTACAACAGCTACCACGATTAATTCTCAGTGATATCCTATTTAATTTCCTTACCAATAATTATGGAATGCCAATGTTCGCTGGGTTTGGATAATCTACTGTATTGTTGGCTTCATGCTGTGTAAAATTTGCAGAATTGCTATGAGTCAGAAGGTTATTTGTACTTTTTAGCTATTTCACAAAAAAAGAAAAAATAGAAAATCTGGATCAAGTGAAGATCATGAAGATAAATTGATGATTGATATGCGTATTTTATTGCTTGTTTTCATTAAGAAATTCAGTGAAATAAATTAAAATAAATAATCCAAGGGGACTCCAAGTGTCACTGCTTAAAGAAGTTGCACTATGTTTCAAATTGAATAAAGTTGGTGCAAATTGTATGTGTAAAAACGTACCAGCAGGTGATTTTTCAGAATAAGCTGTTATGTGTGTATACATGAGTATTTCTAACTATTATATGGTTTTATCTTGCATTTCTAAACAGCTTTCCCCTTTTCAGACCACATCTTTAATTGTCAATTTCTCTTAACTCAGCTCCAGAATCCATGAAGACTAGCTGCTATGTGGTCTTCCATGCACAGCACACAAGTAGGAATGGAAGTAGGAACAGTTTGGATGATGCTGTAAAGTAATCCTGAACAGTGTAGCTATAAATCCAGAACCAGGGTGAGACAGTAAAACATTTACTGAAACCTGCATTATCTCTGTCTCTGCCTTTATCTTTCACTTCAACCCCTTAATTTCTTCCTCTCCATAGATATCAACTGAAAAGTGATCTATTAGTATAGCTGATAATTAATCTTCAAACCTTCCTCTAGCAATATGGATTTTAACATTTAAGTATGCCAGTCATAAGGAAGTGTTTAAAATATATAACAAGCTACGCCAAATTTACCTTTGAGAGCCATTTTTATTTTTTGATTGAACAATTTGTAACCTTTTCACTGTCCTGTAATACTGTGCATTTTATAACACCATTGACAAATCTTCCCTTTAAGTCAGAAAGGTATGTTGAAAACATCAGCTGTGAAGTATTCAGAATTATTAATGCAGCTCTGGACTTTAATTTAAAGGGGTTGGTCACTTTCTGAAAATTGTAGACCAATGTGTTTGTGAGATGATTATATGGTACTTACTAATATAGACTTTGTTGAAATTCTGCACGATTTTCTATTTTTTAAGGTATTCTCTCTTGTTTATAAAGTATTTTGTGCTGTCCACACAGAAGTCCTATCCATAAGATGGCCGCTGATGGAGGGTCATGTGACCATGGAAATCACCTCCATGTAATGTCTCTTCCATTCAAACACCTTGTGCTAAACTCCCAAGAGAAAAAGTACAGGTGGCGGGAGCAGTGTATTTGAATGGAGGAGACATCACATGGACGTGATTTGCCTGGTCACATGACCCTCCATTAGTGGACATCCCATGGACAGGACCACAGTGTGGACAGCACAAAAGACTTTTTTTTAATACCTCATGAAATATAGAAAATAGTGCCAAATTTTAACCAAGGCATATAACAAGTGCCATATAATCATTTCACAAACACATTGGTCTACAATAACAAGAAAGTGGTCAACCCCTATAAGGTAAACACTATCACATATATCCAAAATCACTTCAATGTTTATGCCGATTAAATAATAAAATGATGTTTCAAAGTGAACATATGTACTAGATTAATATCCACTATTGTCCAGTAGTTTACAACATCCTAACATATTGACTGTGCTTTAACTTTAGTATAATCTGCACTTGGCTCAAGGAACATGATGAAGAACATTTCAGTATGATTGTTAAAAGAAAATAATGATATGTGATCCTAATAGACAGCACAAGGTTAATGTGTTTGGTATTGATGAGTCTGTCATGATGTAAGGAAGAACATGAGCAATGAGATTATGAATGAGCTATGCATACAGATGACATTACTGGCCTCTATAATGGCAGACATTTGATCAGCTGAAAACCATAAAGGAATTCCTTGCAGGAGATAGGCTTGATGAATGGTTACAGGGCTGCTCACTACTTGCTTAGATTACTAATAGAACTGAGGAAATGGGTGAAGAATGCAAAAAAAAAAGTGTTGTCCTTCTTATTTTTTGTTCCTTACTGCCAGAATAGGTTCTACAGAGCTTAATGTTGTAATGGCTATGTACACCTTTGGGGACATTATTATTATTATTATTATTATTATTATTATTATTGGATTATACTCATTTTGAGCTAAAATGATTTTTTGAATTGGTCTTTATTAAAAATATGGATCTGAGATGCTCTAGTAGCACCCTTTGGATTTTCCATCAGACAAAGAGCTAAGAGCTAAAAGACTCCTTATCTCTGCTCTCTGACCTCCTAAACACTCATTATAGCTCAATCCTTATCTTACTGATGTGGCTTAAATAAATAACAATGTGGCTTAAATAAGTGTTTATGAACACTTAGTAATTTAGAGATAAGGGTCATTAGATGACTGGCACAAACTGAAAGTACCAGTTACACAGTTAACCCTTTGTGACAGAATGGCTCAATATTTTTTTAAGAACGGGCAATTGAAAAAAATGATTATTAGCCAAAAATGAGTAAAATTCAAAAAAAAATTTGCCCCTGAGCAGCAGCTAATATGCTATTGTTTAACTATCCTGAGGCTAGATCATCAATATAGGAGATCCCAGAGAACCTTTTTATATCAGTCTATTAAATACAAGCATATTTTGCAATGATCGTTATTGTATATCATAGCTATGAGGAGTGGGTCAGGGGGACACAAATGACACAGACAAAGTGAGGCCCTGACACTCCTCCCAAACCACAGTCCCTGCCTTTTGGGGAACACGAGACAAACAACCAAAACAAAACACAAGCAGGAACAACCCTAAACAGGTCAGGAACTGAAGGGGTAAAAAGTAACGGAACCAAGCAAGGAATAAACAGAGGATAACACAAAAGGTAGGTAACAGTAACAAAAACCAGGGGAAAAGGTACAGAGTCACTGGAATACCGGATAAACACAAAGTAGCTAACTTAGGCACAAGGCTCTATAGCAGGCACAGATGAATGGCGAGTGTGAAACTAAATTCACACTCGTCCCAGCCCCTAGGCGTGATAGGAGCAGGGATCCCAGCCACACCCTAGAATGGACCAAAATTACTGGCAGGGACGCCTGCCAGTAAAACTAGCAAAACTAGCCAAACCTTTAACCCTACAGGAACCTAAGTGTTACAAGAGGATTTTCTGGCTTGCACTCAGGATAGCGTCAGGACACGGGAATGCCCGCACCCGCCCAACATCCGCTGGAGGGCCGCAGCGGCCCCGAAACCTGACAATAGCACTTGATAATGCAATATACATAAAGTGTGCCCATCGTCTGAAATGCAGGCAGAAGTTGTAGGTATGAATAACATATTCACCAATACACAGATGCAGAGTGTATCAGTTTAACAGCTGGAACTTACACGTGTTAAGGTTATCCTAATGAAAGAGTTAGGTTATCAGCAGTCGCCCAGTAATTAGCAAACTACAGTCTATGTCACTTGCCAATTATCATGGACACTACCTCATAAGATGCCAGCGGGTGTCACTTGTTGAATAAGTGATGCATACTCCATTTGTAAGCTATAAGATTATCTAAACTAATTGAAGATGATGATGAATGATCTACATACAAATCTAGACATAATGTCATGGATAGTAAATAACACTAGGCATAAACCTTAGGCGAGCAATGAGAAGCAGCACTCTCATGGGGGAATTTTTAATTGTAAATTCTTTATTTTAAATAGTAGTAAAAAGGGAAGGTAAGCAATATCACACCATGTATAGGGATAAAATCTATATAAAGAGAAGATGATGGACAAAAGGGATGTGGAGAGTAAAATTATACTGAGGAAGCAATAGTTGTCGAAGATAACTCTTAAAATATATTGTACTCACCCCTTTCTCCAGCGTCATTATTTGCAGCGCTGGTCTGGTCCTTCTGCCACAGTATATTTACAAAGTGCAGAGGAAAAGTGCCATAAAAGGCAGGTGACCTCTGCAGTCAATCACTGTCCTCGGTGGTCTAAAGCTGAGGACAGTGACTGGCTGCAGGGGTGACCTTCCAAACATCTGCACATCACTTTGCATGTCACATTGGCATGACAGGAGACAGCATGGGACCAATGAAGGGAATTACTGTCCTCAACAGTAGACCAGGGACAGTGATTGGCTGTAGCGGTCACATGCAGTATCCAGACGTGTGGTCATTGCTGTTTGTAAACAAACAGCTGTAGGGGAACCGGACCAGTGTCACAGAAAAATGAGCTGAAGAAAGGGGGGAGTATAACCACCCCTTTAATATTTAATTAGTATTTAAAAAAAAAGATTTAATAATATTTAATATTTAATAATAAATAAAATGTTATTTAAGAACAAATAATAAATTACGTAGCAAATAATTTAATTATATGAATTGTGTTGGCATTTTTTTTTAATAAAGATTGCCACCAAGGCTACACTTGGCAAAAGAGACAAACAGTAAAATGAATAGTTATTGAGTACCTAAAACTACACAGCAAAGAATACTACAGAATTTAATCATCCAAAAGTAAAAATATGAATGTAGCACCAATCGTTGCCAACCCTGGAGGATGGAAATCCAAACAATGGTTCTGCTAGTTAGTGCTTACAAGTCCAGATGATGGGTATGTGTAAATCCTGATATCCTGACATCCATATTTCTTTTTTTTTATTTTCAAAAAAGGAACTTAACTAGTCAGTTCTATGCAAAGCCACTTGGGGCAGTACAAGGAAAACAAAATTAGGTTTCTAAGTAAAGAAAACGTCTCAGTCAGGAGAAAGCTAAATGCCTTTAACCTAAATCACTAAAACTAATAACATAATGGAGTTTTTTACTTCTTAGTAGTTTGATAAATGAAGCTGTTTTACAAAATAAGGTGGAAACTGCCTTTCATACATTAGAAATGCAGTGTCTCTTGCAGAGCAGTAGCAAAAAATAAAAATGAAGTTTCCATTTCATAAGGTCTTCTAGCCTATTCATGTATAATGGGTTAATAAAGAGGGAGTTTTAAAGGCACATGAATGAGCTAATCACAGGAGCAGCTGGTGAGTAACTACTTCCCCTGCCAAATGAGGCATTACATGGTCCTGAAGAGGGAGAGGTGCTTATGTGTGGAGATGCCCCCTATTAATGCCATATGTGTACCACGGCATATAGATCACAGCTGTCCAAAGTAGTAAACTGCTTTAATTCATTCTTGGTGACTTGTAATCCACAGTTAGTGCTGCATTGAAAGATCACAAACTATGTTCAGCTTACCAGAGGAGATAAGACTCAAGAGCTCACCATCCAGCTAAAGCAGGGAGCACGTCCCTTTTAATTGACCCTATTTTATGATTCAATGTGGTTAGGGATCATCATTCTCACTGAGAGGCCTGGGCCAACCAGAGCACCCTCCTGTGCTGCCAATCTAACCCTGGACTCATGAGTATATTCTAAAATTGTCTATAACAAGGTGACAATCACAATGTAACTAGTCTTTGGCTATTAATGAGTGTTATTTTGAGCTTAGATGAACAAAGGTGATTAATATAACTAGTGTTGAGCGAATGAAAGTATCCAAAGTGGACTTTGATACAGGGAAAATTTGATTTGCCGCAAAGCAAATTTCCTCAAAACAAATAAATTTTCCCGGAAATGGTGCTTAAAAAAACATACTCTTGAGCGTGAAGAGGCCAACATGGCCATCTTCATTGTAGATCCCATGCAAAATCTTGTGCGCGGTGACGTTTGATGCTTGATCTTCAATCAAGATGGCCGAGGCGGCCTCTTTGCGTTTAAATGGATAAGTTGAGTATTTTTTCATCAATTAACCCCTGAAAGCCCTAATTCACCTGCTATTCACAAAAAAATGTGCTTTGTGACTAAGTAATTCATCGCAAAGTAAAATCTAGCAAAGCAGCCAAATCAAATTTTCCATAACTTTGCTCATCGCTAATTCTAACAGCCAAACAGCAAAAAGTTTTTGTTATTAACACAATTTAAACATTACATCTGAATCTATAATGAGAAAATTGTCATTAGTCCACATTAATCAAATAATACAGAGATTTTATTACATCCTTTGTCTGAAAAAAAAAAAAAAAGCAGAACTGAATTTTTCCACCACTGGAATTTACAAAGACCGCATTTCACGTGTGAATCATTATTCAAATGCAAGTCTAAGGTCTCCTTATCATAGGCAAACAGCCCACGAGAACAAATTCACCTGATTATCTCATGACAACTCCGTTTTTTTTTTTTTTTGTAAAGCCTTACACACGAGGGAAAATATAAGATGATGCTAGTGCAATGATTAAATAATCGAGGGAAAAGCTCTTCTCTTCTGGGAAACCAAATTGAAATATTGCAAAGTTCATTTGCAGAGGCTGTAGCCTGGGCAACCTTTATAATTAAGAGCTGTTTGGCATCCGTGGTAATAAACAAGTCCTGGCACCGATAGCCTGTGTAAGAAGCGCAGTGATTAGTAATTATAATCCACTGTCAGAACATAGAATTTGGAGGGAAGAATACGACTTGTTAACCTAGAAGTTGAATTATAGAGCTCACCAGATCCCGCCATACATTTCATCGGTAATCCAAATTGACCCCCTATAATGAAAACACTAGTCCATCTTTTATAAAGCCATTAGAAAACCTCAAATACTATTCAGTTTAAGGGGCATTCACACAACTGTATCCGTTTTGTGGTCCGTAAATAGAGGATCTGCAAAACACGAATACCGGCTGTGTGTATTCTGCATTTTCCCTTCTGCAGTTTCCGCGCTATGTAACAATTGCCTATTCTTGTCCACAAAACAAACAATCATAAGACATTTTTTTTTCGAGGGGCCACTGAACAGACATACGGACGCGGATAGCACACAGTTTGCTGTCTGCATGTTTTTGAGTCCACATCTGATTTGCTAAAAATGTGAATCGGATACAGTCTAAAAATACAGCCATGTGAATGGACCCTTACTGTCGTAATTAGTGATTAGTTCAGAAAAATTTGATTCAGCTGCTTCACTGAATTTTACAAAGATATTCGATTTGTGATGAATTACTTAGTCACAAAGTATATTCCTATTTATGTAGCGGGCGCAATTACGGGGGAACGATGATCATGCCGCCCCCCCATTGATGCCGTGTTCATCGCTGATCACGGCTTCTGATGCTACAATTGTGGGCTTTCAGGGTTTAATCTGGTAAAAAAAAAATGCATATCGTATCCATTTGCTCATGGAGAGGCCGTCGCAACCATCTTGATTGAAGACACCCTGCAGAATATCGAGCAGTCCAGTGACCTTGTCACTGATGATGTCACCGCGGCCAGACATCTTACTGGCGTGGTGACGTAGGTCACCCCTTGTGAGATTTGGCATGGTATTGTCAATCAAGATGGACGCAACGGCACTTCCGCAAGAAAATAGATGAGTTAAGTATGTTTTGATTTTTTTGCCGCCTCTTCAGGGGAAATAGATACGTTATCAGAAAGCGCAAGGAAATTTGGCTTCATGACGAATCAAATTTTGCAACAGTTCCATAGAGAATAAATGAAGCAGCAGGGTGCATACTCAAACTACAGCTCCAGCAGATTGGCCAGGCCATCACCGATTAGGTAGTTATTGTCTATCCCATGGATAGGGGATAATTTGTAAACTTGGCACAACCCCTTTAGTCTAACGTGCGTCAAAGCTATCTGGCAGGCTGCTCTGGCAGAGAGCAACCTGCCAGTGTTCCCCGGATCGTGCATAGCCAGATGATGCTGCTTGCCTATCAGACTCCATTGACTATAATGGGATAAATAGGATTCAGGAGGACTAAAAATGCTGCACACAATGTCTGGCGAAATCCCAGCATTTATGCTGGGGAGCAGCAGGATCCTATTATAGTCAATAGGGTCTGGTGGAGTAGACACGTGGCATTTTCTGGCTATGCCAGATCCAAAAAACACTGGTACAGCCTGCTGAATAGCTTTGCCACAATGCGAAGTTAGACTTAACCAGACTCAAGAATAGGTAAGGGTGGACATATCTGTAAATAATCTGGGGTTATGGATGAACACAATCACATCATATTGACAGATCTAGATGTATAAGCATGGTCTAGAACAGTGGGAGTGGCTGCCGCAAATGATTCTCATACCCCCCTTATACATATTTTTAGAAATACCTGCACAATACAACTAGTGTTAATCTCATTCATTTGATTGTGTAGAGGCTGCCGCGGCCATCTTGATTGCGAGATCACATCATCATGCACCACGCGGGATTTTGTACTGGATCTTCAATCCAGATGGCAGTGGCGGCCTCTATGCAATCAAATGGATGTGGTGGGTATTTTTTTTTCCTCACCGGATTAACCCCTGAAATCCCCAATGTGCATTTCAGATACCACGATCAGTGATGAACGCAAAATGTGAGGGGTTCAATGACAGGGGGCAGTGCAATCGCCATTCCCCATCATTGCCCCTGCTACCTACAAAGAAATGGGCTTCTTCACCACAAAGCAAATTTTTTTGTAAAATATGGCAAACCAGCAGAATCGAATTTTCAAGAACCTGGCTGACCTCTAACCATAACCTTTTTCTTGAGAATCAACACTCTATATATATGGGCTGTGTCTGGTATTGTCGTTCGTCCTTATTTATTTGAATGGGGTTGAGCTGCAATACCAGCACTCAGAGAAAAGTAGAGCTGTTTTGTAAGAAAAAATGCAAACATTCTTTATCCAATATCAGACAAGCCTTTTAGGGGAATTATTTTTCTGTTTGTCTTCTTTATAGCTCACCCACACGAACGTATTTTCCTTTTGTGTCCGTTCGTTTGTTTTTTTTTTGCGGACAGAAGTTATTCCGTGTGCATTCAGTTTCCGTATGTTTGTTCCACAAAGAAATAGCACATGTCCTATTATTGTCCGCATTGCAGACAAGGATAGGGCTATTCTATAAGGGGCCAGCTGTTTTGTTCTGCAAACTATTCATCCGTATTTTTTGCGGATCCGTGTTTTGCGGACCGGAAAATACATAAGCTTGTGTGAATGCGCCCTTGGACATGACCATATGCCCTCCAAGACATACGGTCTATGAATGGGCCATATGTCTGGAAGCAGCCTTGATCATGTTCAGGGGAGCACACAGCATCATAGGTTACTGTTATACTGTGCACGTCGGGACGCCCATGGGACTATTGTCCCGCACTTATATGATCTTATGAGTGCAGGACCATAGTCACGGAGGGTATACGGTCGTGTGAAGTGCCCTTATTCTTTATTCTACCATGCCTATCTAAAGTCACAGGTTGGTTCGACTGCACCTCTGGGTGGCACAAACGTTGCAGCGACCATTGGTGTGATACATTAATCAAACAGTAACTTTCCAATACATTGTACATGGTAAATGTTCCACACAATGGAAATCATGCAATTATCATAATAAATATATCTGCGACTGATGCGCTGGGATCCTGGGTATTAAATCTGGACAGGGGCCACAAATGTGTTTAAATGGACTCTTTGTGCAGAAATTTGGGGAAATAATGACATTTGTGCAGCTTGAATTGGCTAAAATTCTGTGTGTGACCCAACTGCTAAGCATCACATGGTAGAAATCGCCATGCAACGTTAGCAGATTAAGAAACGAGCAGCATTTTTTTTTTCACTGCTAAATTGTGATTTTTATGTAGTCCTAAACACAGCATTCAGCAATGTTTCACACAGGCCCCTTATCCGGTTTTCAAACTGCCCTTTTTACGGTGCTATAGCACAAACTGAAGCTTCCTAAATATTTTGTGACAGGGTTGATGTGAGAGATAATCGGATGTTAAAGGTTGCAAGTCCACATTTTGTTTTCCCTAAGGAACACGGAACATCTGGGAAAGGTTAATTAATTAGAATCAGACTGTTCATTTCTGTGCTCCTCTAGTATTTGGCACATTCTGCGTCGCGCTAGCTATAGTCTACAGTTATTTATTTCTCCAGTTTGTCTTCTGTTTCCTCGACGAAAATGGTTTTATTGCAAGATGTTATTACAAAGTTGGCGAAATTGGAATGCAAGGAATTCTACGCGATGGCCATGTTTATAGGAGTCACAATGATATTGCATTAAACATTTTTTTAAATCCAGCAGAGAGCAGGAGGCAGTGTAAAATAAATATAAAAAAAAAGTTAAAAACCTTAAACACATTGTCAATGTCATGCTGGCCCCACCACTACATTCCACACCCCACTTTTAGATCCTGGATGTCGGCAGCCATGACTGTCAGTGTCCAGTATTAACAGCAACCAGGTTGGAGCTCTGAAATCATGAACGCCGGCCAATCAGATGCAGATGATGTCAGGCAGGTCACGTGACTCATGGAGCATCATGTGACCTGCAGGGAAGGGTATTCAAACAGGCTACTGTTGCCCTGTGATTGGGTCTGTTTGAGCCTCACTAGTCTGTTTGCCTTATTATTAGGGCTTGTTCACGCGGCCGTTGTGTGTCCGAGGTCATATTGCGACTCGCACACCGCGGGTCCACAATACATGGGCACCGGCCGTGTGCACTTCGCATCACGGACCCATTCACTTGAATGGGTTCACAATCACGGAGATGAAGTGCGGAACGGAGGTATAGATCGGAACCCCACGGAAGCACTATGGAGTGCTTCCCTGGTGTTCCTGTCCTGTCCAAAATATAACTTGCGGTGCGGACAGTCGGATTCGGATTCAAGTGAATGGGTCCTCGATCCACATGCGGAAGCAACACGGTAGGTGCCCGTACATTGCGAATCGCAATTTGCGGTCCATAGTACGGGCATGGCTGTCCAACAGCGGTGTGAAAAAGCCCTTATTCTCTGGTTTTGGACTGCATTTCTGGACCTGCCTCTGACTGCCGATTTTACCATTATGTATCCTGTTGCCTGACTTCTGCCTGAATCTTGACCCTGCCTTTGTTTGCATTCGGACCTTGACGTGACCTTCTGTGTTTGACCCGGGTTGATATTGTTATTCTTTTTGTTCTCTCCTGGTTTTGACCCAGTCAGTCAGTTTATTCCTCCTGGTTTGTTTTACCGATTAACCCCTGAAAGCCCTCAATGTTAATCTCAGATGCCGCGATCATCGATAAACGCGGCATTTGAGGGGGTTCAATGATGGAGGCAGCATGATCGCCATTTCCCGTCATTGTGTCCTCTACATAAAAACAAATGCACAAAGAAAGTAATTAGTCACAAAGCAAATTTTTTTGTAAAATTCTGCAAAACAGCCAAATCAAATTTTTGATAACACTAATGGTAACTATGCAGGTTGGAATTGCCTGTAGTCAGTAATAGAAATGCATGCTTCTACAGGGGTAAGTATCAATTGAAAATAGGTAGGTCCTCTTCAAATAAACATAATAACACACATTATTTTAAGGGATTGAATAGTGTACAATGTGCATGTATAATACCTATCAGTAATTCTGTTTTTGGATGGATGACATGTTTATAATCACAGCAGTCTAGGCTACTATAGATATGAAGGTTCTCATCTTCCTTCAAACTCGCCTAGGAAAGTGCACATCTGTCGTGTGAAGGAAGGAAATCTAAGTTCAGAGATTCAATTAGATGGAAAACTTCAGTCCATGGGCTAATAGTAGGAAGCCAGAGAGAAGCAGCATCATTAAGGCATTTATAGGTAAAATGAAAATGCTGAATCTCATTCTGGAAGAAGGGGGAATCTACTGGGGAGGGAGCAGCACAAATGAGTGAAGTGGCAGGTGCATTGCTGGAGATGAGATGTGAGGGTCTGGCAGCTGCGGTTTTCATGGACTGGAGTGGAGGCACCTGAGCTGTCACTTGCTAAATAAGACATGTGAGCAAACAGCTTATGTTCATCATCACCCCACTGTCAGTGTAAGGCACGTTGCCCTGAATCTGCACCGCTACCATTAGTCAAGTCTAACGAAACATTCTCTCTAAGAAACCTGAGTCATATAGCGAAGTCATAGAATTTACTGTATAAGGGCCCTTTCACGCGACTGTATGCCCTCCTAGACATGCGGTCCGTGAGTGGGCCATATGTCCCGGAATGGCATCGATCGTGCACACGGGAGCGCACAGCATCATTGATTAGAATGATGCTATGCACTTCGGGCCACCCGTGGGATTATTGTCCCGCACTCATATGAGGGGGCATATGGTCGTATGAAAGGACCCTAAAACTGTCAGGATAATGACTACCATCACACACAAACAGGGATAGTGGAACCCTAAACTGCCTGGACCCACTATCCCTAACTACTTGCACAATCACCTCAGGCAGTGACCCTGCAACTGGACGACAGTCCCTATACTTGCAATACATGAATGAGCAACACACAAACAGGGAACAACAAACGGACAAACACTAAAAGAGTAGTTATATGGAAAAAGGGTCAATTGCCAGTAGGACAGTGCAGTACAAGATACACCAAGAGGTAAATGAGAAAACCAAGACACCAAATTCCAGTAGCCAAAAATGTAGTCATAATACCAAATCCAGAAAAACAAGCCAAATGAGTTTTCAATAAACTCAAGGAACCAGTAGGGGGAGCCAGGTGTCTGCCTTTTATACTGAAGGTAGGCAGCTTATGCTGGCGTGCCTGTACGCCAGGTGGAGCTGCTGGCCGCACGTTTTGGTTCTAACATCAGGAGAGGCTGCCCAGCAACCGTGATTTACCTGGCAAACAGAAGTTGCTGCTGCATGGAGGCAGCAGTGGTGTGGGGAACCATGCCAAAGACCTTGCATAAAAAAATTATTTAATATTACATACAATCAATGTAGCATAACCTCTTTCCGACCACCCATCATGAATTCATGAGGACAGACATCCAGGGCTAATGTATGCAATCAATGGTAACGTTGGTCTCACACATTTAACCTGTGACCACAGCATCTGGGAGCTCGAAAACCTAGAAGCGCGTGCACTTGGGCTTGTAACAGCTCCCTCTAGAGCTGGATTGTGAGTATGGCAGCCTCGGTCCTCCTGAATGATCGGAGGCTGCTGCAGATAGGTTCCTAAGGAGACCGTGCCTGTATTTTATGTTCTGTGTGAACATACTCTAAGATAGTTTTTGTTAATTAGCCACTCCAAAAAATTTATTTTCATTTACGCCAGTTTTCTGGCGCAAATGAAGCCCGAAATTTATGGTAGCTCTGCAAAAGGATGTGCCTCTTCATAGATTAGGAGCATCTGCCAAAAGTGCTGGGAATGTCAATAATGTTACATTTTGTTATTTTTGTATACAGTCCTGGCAAACATAGCCTGTCCCTAGGGCAAAAATGGGTGCACTTATGTAAGTGGCGTACATAGAGAAGTAAGGGCCCCATAGCAAGAATCAAAACAGGCCCCCAACACTGGACAGAAGGGTTCCTGCCTAAACCCTTTTAACGACCATTGGGCCACTTTTTCCACTGCCTCATTTGCTAAAAGTTGTTCCTTTAGAGGGTAGAGTCCCGACCAAGTTTTCACCATCAGTAGAAGAGGGGATGATCCAAACTGGGCCCCCTCTTGTCCTGGGCATCCTGGGCACCCAAGCAGTCACATGGTCTGTCACTATGGTAGTTACGCCCCTGCCTGCCTGGAAATAAGCAGTCCTAAGTGTGATTTGGCCATTCCCGAGGGCAGGGCTTAAGGGTAAGTATCCAATAACGCATCATAGTGCCGTTTTCCAAATCCAAACTTTGTCCATGCCACACTGACAAATTCAGCTCTGCTATGCCCATATGTATGACGGATGTTTCTAAATAAAATATGAGACGTGTAGTGGTCAAACACATAGATTTTCCCTTTTAAATCCAGCCCCTGATTCGCTTGCCAGCACACACAGATTTCACTGTAATACTTTGGCTCTTTTGCAAATGAAAAAAGAATTTCGAAGCGGGTCTAACTGAATGATATCTATTCTGGTCACAGCAGCTGTAAGCCCTCAATCACAGATAAATCCGAGATAACTGTGAAATCAATATAATTATCTGGATGTTTCCATGTCCAGAGTGTCCAATTTATAAAACTCTCAGAACATATCAGTCGAGTTAGGTGAGGATATTATTTTACAAAACCTTCTCAATGCATATGATAGACCCGCATACAGTCACAATGCTTAATACTGAATTTAGATGGCCGTAAAAGTGATTTATACGGACATCAATACTCATTGGCAAACATATTCCATTTGCGCAAAATTTCCATCAACAAACTTTATTGGTTTTCGCTTCTGATCATAATCTCGCTGCCTTAAACTGTCCATTTTTACAGCTTAACCTTATGGCCTGTGACAGTACTTTAAGGAAAATGAGACTGACAAAACAAGAATTCATTTACCTGGAGACACATTGGGAGATATTTATAAGTATGTTAGCACCAGGCATTTGTGCAAATATCCCACAGCAGGTCAAAATGTTCTCCACTTATACAAACTGTACTAGGTTATTGCCCTAGAAATAGCCCCTGGCACTTGTTCTATGCCAGGCCTGGAGAGACATAGAGTAAGTATTCATTGTGTCATAAATGAGGTGTATTTTACTGTACATGCTGTGTCATGACCCCTCCATTCCGCAACCACACAATGCTTGTCTCATTTTTAATAGCACAATGGGGATAACAGTTAAATACAGATTTAGTCAAGTGGCAGAGTTATATTTTGGCACAGCGAATATCACATTGTGTGAGGCTTCACCCAGGACTGGCTCGGCCAAGCTGGCATGTCTATTTCAATAGGGAGAGGGGAATAAGCAACACTAGAAATCTGGCAGTGATTTATCTCCTATGGGCTTTCAATAAAGAATGATTCCTATTCAAACGCTTTCCCGCAAAATCTAGTCATTTTTCTTTCATGGATTGGACATGTTGATTCCCAACTGTCTTGTCGCGCTAGGAGGTATCAAGGTCCTCTAATAAGCCTACATAACATACATCTCACTTTGCTTTCATATGGCTATCTGGAAACTGTCCGCAACCTGGCTATTTGCTGCTGACAGATCTTGTATTATTACAATAATAATAATAATAATAATAATTATTATTATTATTATTATTACTTGTGCACTTGATTCACATTGGGTAGTACTATGCTATTGAATATGGGTAAAAGTAGTAATAAGACTATCAGACTGCAGAACTAAATCATAAACCATAAACTTAACAGCTACACTATATACTCTTACAACATTTTAAAAATATTTTATAAGGATAAAAGAATCTTGTAAAGACTTCATTAACCCCTTAGTGACGAGTGACGTACTATGTACGTCATGATGTGGTGGTAGTTACCACATCATGACGTGCACAGTACGTCAAGAGCTCCAAGTGTCACTTGCTTGTAAACTGGTGTCACATCACAAAAAGCGTAATACCAAGCGAGCAAAAAGGCATATTCCCCCCAAAATAGTACCAATCTAACCGTCATCTCATCCCGCAAAAAATTAGCCCCTACCTGAGACAATCGCCCAAAAAAAAAAAAAACTACAGCTGTCACACTGCAGAGACACTAAAACATGATTTTTTTGTTTCAAAAATGATATTATTGTATAAACCTTAAATAAATAAAAAAAAAGTACACATGTTAGGTATCGCCACGCCCGTAACAACCTGCTCTACAAAAATCTCACATGACCTAACCCCTCAGATGAACACAGTAAAAAAAATAAAAATAAAACTATGTAAAAAAAGCCATTTTTTGTCACCTTACATCACAAAAAGCATAATACCAAGCAATCAAAAAGGCATATGCCCCCCAAAATAGTACCAATCTAACTGTCATCTCATCCCGCAAAAAAGTAGCCCCTACCTGAGACAATCACTCAAAAAATATAAAAACTACAGCTTTCACACTATGGAGATACTAAAACATGATTTTTTTTGTTTCAAAAATGATATTATTGTGTAAAACTTAAATAAATAAAATAAGTATACATGTTAGGTATCGCCACGTCTGTAACAACCTGCTCTACAAAAATCTCACATGACCTAACCCCTCATATTAACGCAGTAAAAGTGAATAAATAAAAGCTGTGCCAAAATTACCAATTTTTGGGTCACCTTGCCCCAAAAAATGTAATAATGAATAATAAAAAAATCATATGTACCCAAAAATGGTACCAATAAAAATATTAACTCTTCCTGCAAAAAATGAGCCCCTACACAAGACGATCGGAAGAAAAATAAAAAAGATATGGCGTTCAGAAAATGGAGACACAAAAACATATTTTTTTTCAAAAAATTATGTAAAACTGAAACAAACAAAGAAAGCATAGATATTTGATATCATCACGTCCGTAACAAGCTGCTCTATAAAAATACCACATGATCTAACCAGTCAGATGTACTCATTGTACTTTCACACAATTTAATTTTGTTTAATAGAAAATGGTGTAATTAGCAAATTTCTAATTCACTTTATTTAAAAAAAATCTACCTGCAACCACGTAAAATAAGCTATAAAGTCATGGCCACTAGGGGGTCTCACTTTCACCTATTTTGCAGTCCACTGCTGTTGTTAGGCAACATCTGTCGCTGGAAACAGAGACATAGAAGATGGCAAACAGGAAACGGGAGTGGGTCAGAGCTATCTGAGATCCTGAGCCTGATAAAAGTATTGCTTCAACACTACTTAGCCTTTGAATCCAGATGAAAAAAGCAGACTGGTTTGAGTGTTGCATTTATAAAAGCAGAGACATAACGTGAGTTTGAGCATTCGCACGTTTGATTTTTAAGTGCGTGTTTGAATTAAGTGTGTGACTTTAGATTACGTGACTTCAGATTTGGGGACTACAGTAAGTCGGTTTGAGATCACTGTATTGTATTTTTTCCTCTTTTATTGTGTAATCCCCATCAGTATGTCTTCCATTATTGACAGAGCAGTCCAGTGCACATCTTGTCTGTTGTATGCAGTCCTGGAACAGCCATTTAAGGGTGCATATATTTGTTCAAAATGTGAGCAAATTACCCGTTTGGAATCGCACATTGTGTATCTAACTGGGTGGATTTCAACACTGAGAAGCGCTGATAATTTGGAAAAGAGTTTGCAGCTCACTGAGCAATCACTCTATGGGGTAGATGTGGGGGAGGGTGGTAGTGAGGAGGCTCAGGAAAGTGAGGTAGCTAGCTGGGTAACAGTTAGAAAGCAGGGTAGAGGGAAAAGTGCCAGGGAGGCTAGCCCTGATCTGACACACCCCAACAAATTTGCAAGTTTGGCAGATGAGCGGAATGCCATTTCAGGGAGAGCACTGCTGCTGCCGGACACTTCCTCTGCCAGTCAGGGGAATGTCAGCTCCAGTAAGCAGGGGACCAGGAGAGCAGGGCAGGCCAGACAGGTGCTGGTAGTGGGGGATTCAATTATTAGGGGTACAGACAGGGCAATCTGTCACAAAGACCGGGATCGTCGAATGGTGTGTTGCCTTCCTGGTGCTCGAGTTCGGCACATCGCGGATCGGGTTGACAGATTACTGGGAGGGGCTGGAGAAGATCCAGCAGTCATGGTCCATATCGGAACCAATGACAAAGTTAGAGGTAAGTGGAGCGTCCTTAAAAATGATTTTAGGGATCTAGGGCATAATCTTAGGGCAAGGACCTCAAAGGTAGTGTTTTCCGAAATACTGCCTGTACCACGAGCCACACAAGAAAGGCAGCGGGAGATTAGGGAGGTAAACAAATGGCTCAAGAACTAGTGTAGGAAGGAGGGATTTGGGTTCTTGGAGAACTGGGCCGACTTCTCTGTCAGCTACAGGCTCTACCGTAGGGATGAGCTGAACCTCAATGGGTAAGGGGCAGCTGTTTTGGGGGAGAAGATGGCTAGAAGGCTGGAGGAGTGTTTAAACTAGGGACTGGGGGGGAGGGTAACTACATTATAGGAGGGGAAGATAGTGCAGATAGAGACCTGGGGCAAGGTAATGGAACTGGGGGAGGAATGGAAGGAGGATCCAGAACAGTTCAGAAGGAAAGGTGTAGGGTAAAACATATACATAAACCTTAACTGTATGTACACTAATGCAAGAAGCCTAACTAATAAAACTGGTGAACTGGAATTAGTGATGTATGAGGAGGACTACGACACAGTGGGAATAACTGAGACATGGCTGGATGATAGCTATGACTAGACAGTTAACGTACAGGGTTACAGTCTGTTTAGAAAGGATCGCCAAAACCGTAGAGGTTGAGAGGTCTGCCTTTATGTAAAGTCCTGTCTAAAGCCCACACTCCGGGAAGATATAAGTGAGGGACATGAACATGTGGAGTCACTGTGGGTAGAAATAAATGGATCCAAAAACAATAATAAAATACTAATAGGAGTTTATTATAAACTACCCAATATACCAGAGTCCACTGAAAAAGGACTTCTAAACTAAATAGACGAGGCGGCAAATCATAATAAGGTCGTTATTATGGGAGACTTCAACTACCCAGATATAGACTGGGAAACTGAAACCTGTATATCTCATAAAGGAAACAGGTTCTTGGAAATAACCAAAGACAATTACCTTTCCCAACTGGTTCAGGACCCGACTAGAGGGACGGCCATACTGGACTTAGTATTAACCAATAGACCTGACAGAACAACAGATGTGCAGGTTGGAGGACACCTGGGAAATAGTGACCATAATATAATAACCTTCAAATTGTCATTCAAAAGAGCGTTTCTTCAGGGAGGAACAAAAATACCAAACTTCAAAAAAGCAAAATTTAGCCAACTAAGAGAGGCCATAGGCCTAACTAACTAACTAGCAAAGTCCTCAAAAATAAAAATACAGCCACAAAATGGGATAATTTTAAAAGCATCCTAATATCTAATTGTGAGAGGTACATACCTTATGGGAATAAAATGTTAAGGAACAAGAAAAAAACTATGTGGATAAACAGAACTGTAAAGAAAGCAATAAATGACAAACAGAAAGCATTTAAATCACTAAAACAGGAGGGGAGCGAGGAAGCATTAAAAAACTAAAACGAAAAAAATAGAATATGTAAAAGACAAATAAAAACAGCCAAACTAGAGACCGAGAGATTAGTCGCCAAAGAGAGTAAAACTAACCCTAAAATGTTCTTCAATTATATAAATACTAAAAAGTATAAACCTGAAGGTGTCGGCCCCTTACAGAGTAATGAGGGGGAGTTGCAGAGAGCGATGAGGAGAAAGCAAAGCTACAAAATATCTTTTTCTCCACTGTATTCACTGAGGAAAATAATCAGTCAGATGAAATGCAGAATATAAAAGTAAATTCCCCATTAAAAGTGCCCTGTCTGACCCAGGAAGAAGTAGAGCGGAGTCCTAAAAAGATTAAAATAGACAAATCGCCAGGACCGGATGGCATACACCCCCGTATCCTAAGAGAATTAAGTAATATAATCGCCAGACCCTTATTTCTGATATTTAAGGACTCTATACTGACAGGGAGTGTTCCACATAGCAAATGTGGTGCCAATATTCAAAAAGGGTCCAAATAGAGAGCCCGGAAACTATAGGCCGGTAAGTTTAACATCTGTCGTGGGTAAACTGTTTGAAGGTTTTCTAAGAGATGCTATCTTGGAGTTACTCAATGAAAAAAGGCAAATAACTCCATATCAGCATGGCTTCATGAGGGATCGGTCATGTCAAACTAATTTAATCAGTTTCTATGAGGAGGTAAGTTCTAGACTGGACCACGGCCAATCAATGGATGTCGTATATCTGGACTTCTCCTAAGCATTTGACACGGTGCCACATAAAAGTTAAGTATATAAAATGAGAATGCTTGGCCTGGGAGAAAATGTCTGTATGTGGGTAAGTAACTGGCTCAGTGATAGAAAACAGAGGGTGGTTATTAACGGCACATATTGAGATTGGGTCACTGTCACTATTGGGGTACCACAGGGGTCAGTATTGGGCCCTATTCTCTTCAATATATTTATTAATGATCTTGTAGAAGGCTTGCACAGTAAAATATCATTTTTTGCAGATGACACTAAACTGTGTAAGGTAATTAACACAGAAGAAGACAGTACACTGCTACAGATGGATCTGGATAGACTGGAGGCTTGGGCACAGAAGTGGCAGATGAGGTTTAACACTGACAAATGTAAGGTCATGCATATGGGAAGGAATAATGCAAGTCACCAGTACATACTAAATGGTAAAATATTGGGTAACTCTTACATGGAAAAGGACCTAGGAATTTTAGTGAACAGCAAACTAAGCGGTAGAAACTAGTGTCAGACAGCTGCTGCCAAGGCCAATAAGATAATTGGTTGCATCAAAAGAGGCATAGATGCCCGTGATGAGAACATAGTCCTGCCACTTTACAAATCACTAGTTCACTTATTCTTCTCACAATTATCACGCCTCAACACTTCATACACATTCTTCTCAGCTAGGCCAAGCAAGCATGTGTTCTCAGTAGAGAGAGAGGGAGAAACTGTTGGCAGAATCCTCTGGCAGTGGCTTATCTCCTTGAAAACAAAAGGATGAAGCAACTGAGATCCAACTTGCCTGATCATTATCTCCCCCAACAACTGCTGTCTGAGGTATTGGTGGGTCTCATACATATTAGATCTTCAATGATCTCGGCCAACATACATCTAAATTGTATGGCGACCTTAAAGTAGTTTTCCATTATTTGTTTTTGTGTTTTTTTTTATTTTCTCCCACCCAGTTGGATCAGTAAAGAGAACTACTTACCTTCTTCCCACCGCTCTGTTCCAGCTCCATGGGTCCCTGGCTGTCTTCACTTTACTTTTGGTCCCCACATGTAAACTTCCTGCATGGATGGGGTCATGTGCATCTTTGTAGCCAATGACTTGACACAAAAGGCACTTTAATACTGGGCCATATGCTTGAGGACAACTCACCATTGAGGCCAATCATTGGCTGCAGTAGTGCACCTATCCCATTTGTGCAGGAAGCTTATATGTGGGAACTGTAAGTGCAGTAAAGACATCTCAGGACCCACAGAGCTGGGAACGAGCTATGTGTACCAGGTAAGTTTTACAAGTCCCACTGGGTGGGAGGGGGGGAACTTTAAAACAAAGTATTTATGGACAACCCCTTTAAGCATTTGAAAAAATGTCTTCCTCATGATGCCTCTTTAAAAACCACCATGTCAATATGACAATTCTCTACCTGCTATATAGAATCACAACACGGTATTATACTGCCAACATCTTATCACATACAGTGCAGACAGAAATATAGTATATATAGTATATATCAGTATAATATACGAAAAAGTGAGTAAACACAGCCGTGTAATAGATGCATTAACCTCTAATTTCTTTTACTTTTGGTTATGATACGTATAATATGGATGCTGTTTGTAATACATATAAATCATATGCAGCAGAGGTCAGCATCATGTGCTGTCAAGCTTCCTTTGCCATTTCAGTTTATACCCACCATGTTATTTGCTGTGAATGAAGCACAACTTTCATTGGAACGACAATTTCCCACTGGACTGAAAGGAGAATATTAACTAATCCTTACCAGTCCCAAAACAAACAAAGTTTTGTATCACAGAGTTGGAATTAGACCTACAGTTTACTGAAATCCTGTCAATCATTTCACTCTCAGCATTCCCTAGTAGGGTTCAGCTAGTCAGATTCTGAGCAGATTGGTTGCGTTCCCTCTGTCTGCAATTTAATAGCCTGTGCAAAAGGCAGTATTTAACTGATCCTTTCCAAGCTTCAGCCTGTAAATCAAACAAGCAGGTGCCCAGCTAGAGTGATTCAAGCGGCTGTCAAAACCAGTGAGGCGGTCAACAAGGGCCATTATCCTATTTCCCACAAACTTTGCCAATTTGAATATTTTCTATACAATGGTCCAGCTTTGTAAAAAAAAATATGCAGTTTCAATGCAAAATTTAAAATGAATAACTTGTGAAATGTGTTTTAAGAGGGTTTGTTTCTTTCATGTGTTTTAAATTTTTGCCAATGTATGCCTCCCTTAAGTGTAGCAATGCTACAAAGATAAGTTATAACTGGACATAGATAAAATATTGCTATATTGTATGTGTATATCCACTGCTTCAGAAAATACTGTAAATCACAAAAAGGACTCAGTCAGATGTACAATATTCAGTATGTCACCTAAACTTAGTGGAGGAGCTTGATACCTCTGCTATACATGACGAGGTCTTCTCCAGATGGACAGATGTGACTAAAAATCAAGTACAAAATGGATGCTAGGATAAGGCTACTTTCACACTGGTGTTAGGATTGTCCAGCAGGCTGTTCCAGCAGGGGAACAGCATGCCGGATCCGTAATAACGTTTGCACACGTATGCTGCGTGTTTGCCGTGCTGCGGCCTCATCTCCCACACATCCCCATTATAGTGAATGGGGCTGGGGCAGAATGGAGCAGGAGTAAAAGAGGAGAAGTCGCGATTCTGACCTTTTTCTATTAACCAGACACCCTCCCCTCTTCCGAGCGGGGGGGGGGGGTGTGCCTGGTTTAGTCCCATTGACTAACATTAGTCTCGAGCAACCCCTAGTGCTAACATTAGTCTCGAGCAACCCCTAGTGCTCGGCCAGAGCACCCGAGCATACGAGCACAGAGGTGCTAGCTCAACACTAATTAAAGCTTACCTTTAAGAAACTCCGTAATATATCATGTCATGGAAAAAATGCTTCTATCTGCTTTATCAGGCTGCTTTGCTCTTTCCTTCATTTAACATTGACATTGAGAGAAAAGTGGAGCAGGAAGACTGTTGGATGAGAGACACACAGAATGTAGTTTCCTAGCTCTGCTACAGTTAGCGCTTTTGACTCTACCATATCTAGAAAGGTAAGGCTCTACCACGATTCAGAATGAGGTAATAAATTACTTAATAACAGGTAGTAGCCTCCTTATTCCACTTCCCCCTCCATACCTTTTTGCATAAGAGGCTGAAGATTGAGATGGGAGCTAAAATAGATAAGAGGCTGAGTGAAGGGAAAGAGAAGGAAAGCAGCCTGAGAAGCCCAGGAGGAAGAATAATGTATTAGTAATATATATTACAAGGTTTCTTATATTTGACTGTACTATTTATTTCTGAAAACGTATTAAGAGCTCGAGGTACACTTTAAGTGACAATTTTTTTAAAAGCCTTGCCATTGTAATATATATGGCAAATATCCAGCAAAACCAGTTTAGCTGATGGCAGTTAAGGTAGATAACAGTAATCCAGAAGATCGCAAAATGTAGGATGTAGAAATCTAAAGGTGGACATAATACCTTCCCTTCGAAAGCTGCCAGCTTAAAGTGGTTGTCCCACGAAAAAAAATATTCTATAGTTTTCAAACCAGCACCTGGATCTGAATCCTTCGTATTAGCATGTAATTAAAAATTTAGCATAGCCACTGAGTTATTCAATAAAATGTATCGGTATAGCGCCACCTGCTGTTTGTTTTTTTCTTATTATTTCTTTGACCTGCTCACTGAGAAGGCCGCACATGCTCATTTTCATCTTTCAACTGCCTCCTGAGCTGTGATAGGAAGAGCTGAGACATGCCTACTAAGCTGTGATTGGGAGAGCTGAGACACACCCCCTGAGCTGCAGCAGAAAAGAAACTCTCCTTGAGCTGTCAGCTTGTATAAATCTAGCACAGCAATGAATGGGGAGATCTCTGGATCCAAGTGAGATACAGGTCTGGTTCTTGCTTTGTTAGAAAGAGGTTGTCATGTACTATATGATGTCTGATTTTCATTTTTTACATTAGTCATAGAATAATCCCTTTAATGCTCATTTGGACGACGTCTATTATTCCTGACCCCCCACATACACATTCATGCGCTGTTTAGACAAGGATCCATATGTTCTCAGTGGGGGGAGGGATGAAAGGAGCTGTAAGACACCTCTGGCAGTGGCTTATCTCCCGAGAGAATAAAGGATCAGGCATGTTAAAAATCAGCCAACTTTTCTCTTATTTGTATGGGCATCTGAGGATGTGATTGGGCTACACTGCATGTTCAGAAAAAGAGAACTTGCCATGCATGCTTTGAAAAGTCAGAAAGAGATAATAAAACAATGAAGTAATGTTCTGCCCATGACAATCCACAATTAGAGTCTAAATTGTCAGGCAAAGATGCCTGAAAGTAGAAACAGAAGCAAAGGATCTTGTAGATCAAATAGCATCAAGAAAGAGAGCAGAGGCCTTTCTAGGAGGAATTTCACATGTAACTTCAATCACAAACTGAAGGTGAATATATGGGGTTTTCTGCCAAAAGACACTCAGCGGAAACACTTTGATTTTAATTATAGAGCCATTAATCAAGCCTGAAGAAAAGCCTTGATGTACTGTAAATCCGGAAGAAATGTGTTCAAATTGAAGTACAGTAACATTCCTTAAATTAGAAGAAAAATAAGTCTGGTATTTTTCCTAGTCTGTAAATTTTCTGGGAGAAAAAAATATTCCACACAAAAGACAAATTAATATTGTATTTTGTTAAAGGAAATAGTAGAAAAAAACATATGTGTAGGTCTTGTGCACATTGCTGGATACGGAGCCATAATTTGGTACCTATAGGTCTATGGGCATATACTGTACTAGTATGGGCCCATAGAGCTAAAATCAGTCATAGGTTTTGACCACTGTATATTTTCTAGCACTGGTAGCTGCTCAAAACAGCTGATCAGTGGGGGTGCCTGATGTCAAATCCCCCACCACTGATACTGACTACTTATCCAGAGGACAGGCCATTAACAATCAAACAATATAGACGTATAATATAGTGCATTATCTATTGTAATGCTACTTAAAATATATTCTTTTTTACAGTTAATTTTATTTATTTATTTTACTTTTTTACTTAAAGGAGTTGTCCTCTTTTGCTATATTGATGACCTATTCTCAGGATAGGAAATCAATATCAGATCGACGGGGGCCAAATGCTGGCACCCCCACCAATCAGCTGTATAAAGAGAAAGAAGCACTTGTATCAGTGCTGTGTTCTCTTTTCTGTTTACCTGCTTTCCTTCTACATTGCAGTTGTGAGCAGTGTAATTATAGCAAGTCTGTCCCATTCACTTCAACAGGATGGTTCTGCCCTACACTCTAGAATAGGAGGGAGACATACCAGCTATACACACTAATGTTGGCTTAACCCATCAAGCTCGGTGGGACCAACTGATCATTCAATTTGTATCCTAACATTAAATCCTTCGGTTCTCGAGGTGTCTGGCAGTAGCTTTCTTCCCTGTGCATGTGTATAGAGGGTTGGGAGAGATAACTTTTGGACAAATGTTATTTAAAATGTGTGGTCAACTTAAAAGGATTGTCCACTCCTGTACTATTGATGGTCTATCTTTAGGATAGGCCACCAATATTTGATCAGTGGAGCTCCATTCTCCTGCACAACCACTGACCAACTGTCTTTAGTAGCTTCATCTACGGTAGTGAAGTGAATGGGAGCAACACTGCAGTTTCAAGCGTTGCCCAATGTTAGCAATTCTTTCAATGCTAACTTATGGCATGGAAGCTTCTCTGAAACAGCTGATTGGTAGAGGATAGGCCATCAACAGACTGGTGGAGGTCCAATTCCCAGCACTCCCGCCAATAAGCTGTTTGGTAGCAGGTTCCATAAATAGATGGACCTGCACAGCTCCATCTATTGTATAATAGACCGAGCTGGTTATTGCAGTGCTGCTCCCATTCACTTCAATGCAATGTGTTATAGTAGCTACAGAGCTACTCCTGAACAGATGATGGGGTTTCAGACCGAGAATGAGGTATGGGGTGTCATACCTTCACCAATCAAATATAGATGGACTATTTTGAGGATAGGCCATCAATAATACAGGACTGGACAAGCCAGTTAAGAGGTTTGGGCTTGGGCAGAATCTCTTAAGAATATTCATGAGTGGCCAACTTGATGAAGAAATACATATGAATTTCAGAAAATTAGCCAAACAAACAATTATTAAAAGGTCTCAAACAATGAAGAATCTCAATCCTTATTTCATCTTCCTCACAAAAAACATGCTAAGCTAGTATTTTAGTGACTTTTTTTTCTAAGTAAGGCTAAAAACGGGTATTCAGGTTTTGTGAAATAAGACAAATGATGGAAATTAGTGAATGCAAAGGATTGGAAACCATCATCAATAGTCTTATAAATGAGAAGATAGAACAATATTAGATACGAAGCCCCACGGAGATCCCATAGATCAATGTTTAAATATTAAATACTGCAATAATAGAAATGAAAAGCTCCATCTTAATAGATGTAATAAATCTGGGATATGCATTTAATCCTTTATCAAGTATGATGCACTTACCGCTCCTACTAGTTTATCTAAATCCTGGTGAGTTACAATAAAATCTAAACAAAAGCCCTGTCATTTAGATAGGCACATTATTGCCTCCTCTAAATTAAACTTTTATTGCCCTATAAACTTTTACCGTCAATTACTTTCCCAGGAATTACCTCTGCAGGCATTGTAGAAGCCAGGAGAAGAGTAATGCGTACTGTGCACACATTCTTTACTCCAGGCTACACCAACACCATGCATGATCTTCCTTATCTATTATCTCTCCCCACTGTGCCACTTCTCTTCCAGCAATGTGCAGATAGCATCTCCATCTCTTTCTATAGCACTAATGGTGGGTGTTGCACTGTAAACAGATTATTTTCCAATGTTGTAATATTTGGTTTTTTTTCAGAACTCATATAAAGCATATATTTATGTTTATGTTTAGCAAAATGGCCGTGTAAGGCAAAAAGCTATAATCAGGATGGACATTCTGTTATTTTTACGACCTTGGTGATATTTACATTGATTTTAAAAGCAAATGTAAATGGGATAAATACCCTGGTAGATGCAGTACTTGAATGATATAAGATGTAACATGAGGCTACACTATTTGAAAAGCAATGAAAGGTCATCATTCAAACAGACTGGACCTAGTAACTAGTAAGTCAATGCAAATTGTACAAAACCTATGAGCAACAAAGTAACCAAATCAGCACTTTGCACGGTTCAGATCCACTTTGGTGGCCTCGCGTTGGATCAATGTCATTGAAGGATGCCTTGTGAAGCTCACCTCGAACATCTGTCCAACAATTATGTTTCAAGTATCTTTCAAATTACAGTTACTGCTATTCAGGGGCGGATTGGCTAAAGACCTTACAGGGAAATTTCTTGGTGGGCCAATGCCCAGGGAGCCGTATGAGCCATCCTCATGGCCAGTGGAAGTTTTTGGGGTATTTTGTGCTGCTGGCAGCAGTATTTTGTGATGGACTGTGGTATTTGGCTCTGTTGGGGTGGTATAATGTGCCACAATATGGTATTGTTGGACCTGACTACTTGTGTTCAGTGTCGGACTGGGGTGCCTAGGGCCCACCGTATGGATACATTCAAATATTACCTGCTCATATAGCAGCACAATGCTACCAGATGATTGAATATGGGGGTCCCCGCAGAAACTTTGAGAAGGTAGGTCCTGGGGAGGAGGACACTAGTGGCTTTCTTCTATACCTAGAAGTCATCTCAGGTCTGATTGTGTCTATAATAATAAACTGGGGAGTTTCTTTAATAATTTATCAAGTTTTTTTCTATGAACATAGGCTGGTTGAAGTGCTGTACATGGAATATATGTATGTAGTGCAGTAAGTCTACTGTGTTATGTGCCACTTGTGCAGGGGGTGGGAGACTAGGGGACCACCTTGCTCCGAGGCCCACCGGGGATTCACCTGTACCCTGTGGGCCAGTTCGAGCCTGCTTGTGTTGGTCCTGCCTTCCATCTATTTGGACCCGACTACGAAACAGGGCCACTTTTAGTATTTTTTTCTAGAGCCACTTTAAGTTTCCAGTCTGCCCCTACTTCTATTGAAACGCAAGCAATACTTAGCAGAGTAATATATATATATATGTATATATATATATATATATATATATATATATATATCTCCCTAGTGCTAGTATTTCTCCTCCCACATTGGCGGCTCACACTATAGCCTAAATCTCCATCAATATCTTAGGTCTACCCACCGAATTTATCATCTTCTAAGCACACTGAAATCTACGCCAGGGGCTAATGTAGATTTTAGTTGCGGTGCACGGTCTCCCAGAATGCTGGATGTTGTGATTACCTCATCATAAATCTGGGTATCATAGCCCATGGTGTGAATATTGGGGATCTGGGGTAATGTTTTCCTGGGCGATCAAAAACCTTCATAATGGTGTCTAGTGATTGTAGATTAATACATTGGTGCTGGATACTGTACCTGTGTGACATCTGACATTTATTGTCACCTTCTCTGGTTTTAGTTTAGTAGTTTTGGCTGCCTGATCTTTCACCATTGTATTTCTATGTCACTTTATGGTGCTCTGTTTTGCCACTGATTCTCTATTGCTCTCTAGAAACATATCATATACTTCTATAAAGACCACCTATAAGTTCAATCAAGTACATGAATGATCCCTCACTACCCCACATACAGTTGGGATATTTGACAGATTATTCAGGGGCGTAACTACCATAGCGCCAGACCATGCGACTGCTATGGGGCCCAGGACAAGAGGGGGCCCAGTCTTAGTTGAGTTTAGCTCCCCTTCTACTGATGGTGAAACTTGGTCAGGGCTCTACCCTCTAAAGGAACACCTTTTAGCAAATGAGGCAGTGGAAAAATGGCCCAGGGGTCATTGAAAAGGGTTTAGACAGAGACACCTCTGTCCTTTGTGGGGGGCCTGGTTTGATCCTTGCTATGGGGCTCTTACTTCTCTGTGTAAACCGCTGTTACTGTAGTCCTGTAGACTAAAAGTAATCTGACAAATTTGTGCTGTGTATAGTAACATAGTAACATAGTAACAGTTTATAAGGCCGAAAAAAAGACATCTGTCCATCCAGTTCGGCCTGTTTTCCTACAAGTTGATCCAGAGGAAGGCAAAAAAACTCTGTGAGGTAGAAGCCAGTTTTCCCCACTTTAGGGAAAAAAATTCCTTCCCGACTCCAATCAGGCAATCAGAATTACTCCCTGGATCAACAACCCCTCTCTAGTAACTATAACCTGTAATATTATTACCCTCCAAAAATACATCCAGGCCCCTCTTGAACTCTTTTAGTGAACTTACCATCACCACCTCCTGAGGCAGAGAGTTCCATAGTCTCACTGCTCTTACCGTAAAGAATCCTCTTCTATGTTTGTGTACAAACCTTCTTTCCTCCAGACGCAGAGGATGTCCCCTCGTCACAGTCACAGTCCTGGGGATAAATAGATCGTGGGAGAGATCTCTGTACTGACCTCTGATATATTTATACATAGTTATTAGATCTCTCCTCAGTCGTCTTTTTTCTAAAGTGAATAAGCCTAATTTTGATAATCTTTCTGGGTACTGTAGTCCACCCATTCCAGTTATTACTTTAGTTGCCCTCCTCTGAACCCTCTCCAGCTCTGCTATGTCTGCCTTGTTCACAGGAGCCCAGAACTGTACACAGTACTCCATGTGTGGTCTGACTAGTGATTTGTAAAGTGGCAGGACTATGTTCTCATCACGGGCATCTATGCCTCTTTTGATGCAGCCCATTATCTTATTGGCCTTGGCAGCAGCTGTCTGACACTGGTTTCTGCAGCTTAGATTTCTGTTCACTAAAATTCCTAGGTCCTTTTCTATGTAAGAGTTACCCAATATTTTACCATTTAGTATGTACTGGTGACTTGCATTATTCCTTCCCATATGCATAACTTTACATTTGTCAGTGTTAAACCTCATCTGCCACTTCTCTGCCCAAGCCTCCAGTCTATCCAGATCCATCTGTAGCAGTGTACTGTCCTCTTCTGTGTTAATTACTTTACACAGTTTAGTGTCATCTGCAAAAATTGATATTTTACTGTGCAAGCCTTCTACAAGATCATTAATAAATATATTGAAGAGAATAGGGCCCAATACTGACCCCTGTGGCACCCCACTAGTGACAGTGACCCAATCTGAGTATGTACCGTTAATAACCACCCTCTGTTTTCTATCACTGAGCCAGTTACTTACCCACATACAGACATTTTCTCCCAGGCCAAGCATTCTCATCTTATATACTAACCTTTTATGTGGTACAGTGTCAAATGCTTTGGAGAAGTCCAGATATACGACATCCATTGATTCGCTGCGGTCTAGTCTAGAACTTACCTCCCCATAGAAACTGATTAAATTGGTTTGACATGACCGATTCCTCATGAAGCCATGCTGATATGGAGTAATTTGCTTATTTTCATTGAGGTACTCCAAGATAGCATCTCTTAGAAAACCCTCAAACAGTTTACCCACGACAGATGTTAAACTTACCGGCCTATAGTTCCCGGGCTCTGTTTTTGGACCCTTTTTGAATATTGGAACCACATTTGCTATGCGCCAATCCTGTGGAACACTCCCTGTCAGTATAGAGTCCTTAAATATCAGAAATAAGGGTCTGGCGATGACATTACTTAATTCTCTTAGGATACGGGGGTGTATGCCATCCGGTCCTGGCGATTTGTTTATTTTAATCTTTTTAAGACGCAGCTCTACTTCTTCCTGGGTCAGACAGGGCACTTTTAATGGGGAATTTACTTTTATATTCTGCATTTCATCTGACAGTTTATTTTCCTCAGTGAATACAGTGGAGAAAAAGATATTTAGTAGCTTTGCTTTCTCCTCATCGCTCTCTGCAACTCCCCCCTCATTACTCTGTAAGGGGCCGACACCTTCAGGTTTATACTTTTTACCATTTATATAATTAAAGAACATTTTAGGGTTAGTTTTACTTTCTTTGGCGATTAATCTCTCGGTCTCTAGTTTGGCTGTTTTTATTTGTCTTTTACATATTCTATTTTTTTCCTTATAGTTTTTCAATGCTTTCTCGCTCCCCTCCTGTTTTAGTGATTTAAATGCTTTCTGTTTGTCATTTATTGCTTTCTTTACAGTTCTATTTATCCACATTGGTTTTTTCTTGTTTCTTATTATTTTATTCCTATATGGTATGTACCTCTCACAATTAGATATTAGGATGTTTTTAAAAATATCCCATTTTGTGGCTGTATTTTTATTTTTGAAGACTTTGTCCCAGTTAGTTAGGCCTATGGCCTCTCTTAGTTGGCTAAATTTAGCTTTTTTGAAGTTAGGTATTTTTGTTCCTCCCTGAAGAAACGCTCTTTTGAATGACAATTGAAAGGTTATTATGTTATGGTCACTATTTCCCAGGAGTCCCCCGACCTGCACATCTGTTGTTCTGTCAGGTCTATTGGTTAATAGTCCAGTATGGCCATCCCTCTAGTCGGGTCCTGAACCAGTTGGGAAAGGTAATTGTCTTTGGTTATTTCCAAGAACCTGTTTCCTTTATGAGATGTACAGGTTTCAGTTTCCCAGTCTATATCTGGGTAGTTGAAATCCCCCATAATAACGACCTCATTATGATTTGCCACCTCGTCTATTTCGTTTAGAAGTAGATTTTCTATGGGCTCTGATATAGTAGGGGGTTTATAATAAACTCCTATTAGTATTTTATTATTGTTTTTGGCTCCATTTATTTCTACCCACAGTGACTCCACATCTTCATGTCCCTCACTTATATCTTCCCGCAGTGTGGGCTTTATACAGGACTTTACATAAAGGCAGACCCCTCCCCCTCTCCGGTTTTGGCGATCCTTTCTAAAAAGACTGTAACCCTGTACGTTAACTGCCCAGTCATAGGTATCATCCAGCCATGTCTCAGTTATTCCCACTATGTCATAGTCCTCCTCACACATCACTAATTCCAGTTCACCAATTTTATTAGTCAGGCTTCTGGCATTAGTGTACATACACTTAAGAGGTCTATGTATATTTTTTACCCCCCTTTTAAAATTACTATTACCTGTGAAGTGAATATCCGGGGTTTTTGGGTTACTTTGGTTGATGTTTTGCCCAATATTCTCCCTACATTCCTCACTAATCCCAACCCCCACTAACCCCCCACTCTCCCCGACTATGACCCACTCTCTATCTACACTATCTACCCCCTTATTAGTGTTACCCCCCACCCTCCCCCCAGATCCTAGTTTAAAAGCTCCTCCAGCCGTCTAACCATTTTTTCCCCCAGGGCAGTTGCACCCTCCCCATTAAGGTGCAGCCCGTCCCTACTGTAGAGTCTGTAGCCGACAGAGAAGTCGGCCCAGTTCTCCATGAACCCAAACCCTTCCTTCCTGCACCAGCCTCTGAGCCACTTATTTAACTCCCTAATCTCCCGTTGTCTCTCTAGTGACGCTCGTGGCACTGGTAGTATTTCTGAAAACACTACCTTGGAGGTCCTGGACTTTAGCTTCTCACCTAGTTCCCTAAAATCATTTTTAAGGACCTTCCATCTCCCCCTGACTTTGTCATTGGTGCCAACGTGTACCATGACCGCCGGGTCTTCCCCAGCCCCACCCAGCAATCTGTCAATCCGATCCGCGATATGCCGAACCCGAGCACCCGGGAGACAACACACTGTTCGGCATTCACGGTCTCGGCGACAGATAACCCTGTCTGTCCGCCTAATTATAGAGTCACCTTATAGTGTCAACCTTATCTTCAAGAAATAGCTACAACAGAAGGTTTTTTTTATTTGCTTGCTTTTTTTTTGGGGGGGGGATCCTGGGAGGTGAAGCATGTGGCTTTATTGTTGTCCCCTTTTTCCATTTTTTTTTTCAAAAACTTCACTTGTAGTAAGAACAGCGAGGCTGGCCTTTATAGTATTTACAAGCAATTTGATTTCATGTTTTTTCTTAGCTTTACCTTCTCTTAAAAAGGACAATAAACACCAAAGAAAAAAATAAAATAAAATATGACTTTGGCAGCGGCACTGTGCACTTACACGTGGACAAAGCACACATTTATTTCTAAACCTGGCCTCAAGTGCCCCTTAAAGACAGATTGTGACGGTGATTTAGAATACTTAACAAAGCAGTAATTACACTTTAGTAATTGGACCAGAATATCCACAAATGGGTTTTGTTAAGGACACTAGGAAAACAGATTTGGATTACTCATGCTAATGCTCAGTAGAACTGATGCCAGGTAGATGTAGTACGGAGATTGCAGGGTGTTGGTAATTTAACTACAGAATTTTTACAAGTGTGATAACTCATTTGTAATATATTTACAATGACGTTCATTTCACCCGTCAGGTTCTGATCACATCTAACCTATTTTTCATATGTTTCCATATTTGTGGTGGACAAAAAAAAAATAGATGAAAATTAATCGGACAGCATGCCGCATTGTTTCAGAATGTTATATAATGTATTCCATACTTGATTTTTTTTTCACAGTGAAGTCAAAAAGATGATGGATTTAAAAGTTGATACTACAGACTAGTGATGAGCAAAGTACTGAAAAGTTCGATTTGGCTGCTTTGCCGAGTTTTACAAAAAAATCAGCTTCATGACTTTGCCACTAGGGATGAGCGAATCGGCTTTGGATGTTTCACATGTGCATAAAACTTCATCTGAATACTCATTAGAATACAGTATTAGAATGTATTGGCTCCGATGAGCCGAAGCTATTACTTCGCGAAGTCTCACGAAACTTCCTGTAAGAACTTGAGAAATTCATTTCTACTGTAATAAAACCATTTACCAAAATCGGGTTCGGTTCAAAGTGGTACCTACCTAAGTAATAACTTCGGCTCATCGGAGCCAAAATATTCTAACAATGTACGGAGCACCACCTTGTTTGCCAAGTTTTTTGTGTTGTTCAAAGGGAGGACCTGTCCATAAAATGGCTGCTGATGGAGGGTCATGTGACCAGGCAAATCACAGTCTCCTCCATTCAAACATATTGCACCTGCACTGAACTCCCAACAGTGCAAGTGGAAAAGGCAGGTGCATTGTATTCGAATGGAGGAAACACCACATTTAGGTGATTTGCTTGGTCACATGACCCTCCATCAGCAGCCATTTTAAGGACAGGATCCCTGTGTAGACAGAACAAAGACTTGGACAACAAGGAGGCATACCTTAAGAAATATAGAAAATGGTGCAGAATATAGGCAAATGCTATATTAGTAATTACCATATAATCATCTTACAAAAATATTGGTCACCAGTTACAGGAAAGTGGCCAACCCCTTTAAAGAAAAGAGGTGCCATGTAGGGGTTTGTACTGCCCGAGGAGTATCTTCCTTTACAGTACAATGTCCCATATACTGTAAGTTCCATTTACAGGTCCAGGAAGGTTTGTAATATGGAATACAAATGTAGAGAATAAAATAGCAAGTCACAGAAACTAAAAAACTGTATAAAGCTGTTAACGATAACAAAGTGAGTGACTTAAGCACGCGCATTTCCCACATCAGACAGAGCTAACAGGCCTCTCAATGCAAAATACGTTCCTTTTCACAAAATGTTTTTGCATAGTGCAAAAAAATAAAAAATAAAAAAACCCGGCAGCTAAAACTGCTGCAAGAATCTGAAATAATTACCCGCAGTGAAGAAAACCTGAAAACATTAATGTAAAGACACACAGATATGATTTGGAAACAACATAACGTACCCGATCATGTACCTGTGCAACTCAACCATAGAATTATATTAAAAAAAAGAAAGTATAAATCAACAGCAGTGTTAAAACCAGGGATGACAAGTGAGAAAACGCCAACATGTCGGCTACGAAGGCTTTCTCAAGGCTGTTATTCTTTAAGTCTCTTGCTGTGTTCACATTTCAGCTCTCAGCATTTGTGAAGACTGGACCGGTGCTTTCTCATTTCGAGTTGTCTACCTGACTAGCATGCCGCCTTCCTTGGGAGCTACCTAATGCGGTTTTATTATTTAGCTGTCTGATCGCAACGTTAATATTGGTTAAGTCCCTAGGATCCTTCAAATTGTCAAGACTGCTGGGTTTTAATGCACTATCTACTGTACATGTATATCTCTGGAGGACTGGACTGCAAATATGAGGTCAGGACTAATTTAATCTACATACTTGTAACAGACATCTGTTGTTCCCTCTGCGGATCAGTGATAAATCAGATTTTGCACACACAAATGGGCCCGATTATTACAGTTCCTGAATTATCAGGCATTATGGAAACTCCACTCATATAGTGTTTGATAAACCAGAACTTGTTCCCCGGCACCAAAATATAAAATGGAATTTCACAAGTAGAGAAATAGAAGTAGAAAAATAGATGAATTGAGACTATCTATCTATCTATCTATCTATCTATCTATCCAGTGGCATACATAGAGAAGTAAGGGACCCTAAACAACTAAACCCCTTCCAATGACCCTTGGTCCATTTTTCCACTGCCTCATTTACTATAAGTTGTTCCTCTATAGGGCAGAGTCCTGACCAAGTTTTTACCTCCAGTAGAAAAGGAGATAATCCCAACAAAGACTGGGCCTCCTCTTGCCCTTGGCACCATAGTAGTTGCATCGTCTGCCGCTATGGTAGGTAGGCCCCTGTATCTATCTACTATCTATCTATCTATCTATCCCATATCTTTGTGTATGTCTATCTTTTATCTACTGCATCTATTTACTATCTATGTACTATATTTTTTACTTTATAAGATGCCCTTTTTTGCCCAAAACTGGATGGGGGGGGGGGGGGGAGTGCGCATAGCATTGCGTCTTAAAAAGTGAATACTAATGAGAGCTTCCATTATGGTGCTGACTCTATTCACCATTCACTAGTCTTCTGCCGGCTCCACGCTCTGCTGTGTCCTGACTGCGTACAGCAACAGGACATAGTGCAAGTACTCTGTGCAACATCAGGAAGAGCGCTCTGGATCTCCTGAGTAGTCCTGCCGACCGGAGCAATAGAGGTAAGGTGTTTAATTTATTCTTTGCCGATTAACATCGGTGTGTTTGATGAAGATTGGGGGTCTCATCTGACTAACGTAGGTGGTGTGATCTGAGATTTGATTAACATTAGAGGTCTGATCTGAGCTCTAAATAATACTAGGGGTTCTGATCTGAGGTCCAATAAAGATTAGGTGTTTGATCTGAGGCCTAAATAACATTGTGGGTATGATCTGAGGTCTGATTAATGTTGGGGTCTGATAAAGATTTGGTGTCTGATTTAGGGGCCTGATGAGGATTGAGGGTCTGATCTGAATATTTTTTTTTTCTTATTTTCCTCCTCTAAAACCTAGATGTGTCTTATCATCAGGTATGTCTTATAAAGTGAAAAATATGGAAATTACTATCTATCTATCTATTTATCTATATGTCTCTGTCTTCTTGCCTGCCTATCTGCCTCTCTATTATTTATCTCATATCTATCTATCTGTCTTCAACTGAAATCTCAGGTTACAGAACCGTTGTAAATTATTGTATTGCTCTACAGAATAGGTTCTGAGGTTAACTACAAGCAATCACTATACAAAAATGAAGGCTCCATACACACGTCAGAGAGGTATACATGGAGTTTATATGGCTGCACACACAGCATCTCCCTGTGGAACACTACAAGTGTTATATGATGACTGGGTGCAACCTCTGGTATACACATAGTGGAAATATGTCCATGTACCGGAATCCTGAGAACAATATGATTTTTATATTTAGGTGTATAATTCTGATTTATTGCATGTGTCACTGCCACACTGCAGCTTTAACTGGTCCAAACTCACTGCATCAAAGATCTCTACGATGTTGTAAATTCAAGTCAGTTGCACCTGTGATCGGGCCGTGACATTTGCAAGAAATACAGAGGAAGTGCGCATGTGTGAATAGCCCCTAGGAGATCAATGAGGCTTACAGTGCTGTGTTTATGGCGACACACTGAGAATCAGCATTGGCAGGAGGACACGGTGTCCCAGTATTCTGGAAGGTTTCCATTTACGTTGCAGTAGAAATGTTAAGCCTGAATGTATTCACAGTATAGTTAAAATAATTCCTCCCACACACAACCTATGCACCGCCACATTATACAGCATAATGCTGGAGGAATAAAGGAGACAATGTGTTATCTTAATCTCAATTTTCTGCTTTGGATAAACAGTGTTGCTCATGACTTTAATATGCTGTTTTATTGCTGTAGATAAGCTCTGATGCATTTTATGGTAAAACCTCCCTGTTATCAAAGAAGAAAAAGAAAATTCTTTGAAGTTGTAAAGCTCAAATTTTGTAAATTATGGCAACAGTAAGGTTGGATGATGTCATGTACAGTGTCTTCTATTGACCCTCAGATGGTGTGCCATATAGCGTCCAATAGTACAGTCATGTAGGGTACAAATAAGCATGTTGTGTTGTGCCCAAAGGGGCCCAAACAACACTGCCTAATTAGTAAACTAATAATGTTGTGACATTCCATACAGGTGCATTTATAATGGTTTGGGTTCCAAGCAGGGTTGGGATTCAAATTTTTAACAACAGGTTCCCTACTCAACAGCGGACATGCGGTGTCATGACACATGTTTACATATACATCACATATATGCAACACACATACACATTAATACACCATATACATGGTACACATACATAAATACACCACATATACACTACACACACATACCACCCAACTTTTAAAAAGCCTAAGGAGCTGAACTATGGAATGAAAGGGCTCATCTCTAGCTGGCAGCCGGATCTGTAATTTTAACAACCTGAGGGAACTGGCTGAATCCCATGCCTGGTTCCAAGTGTCGGATTTGTCGGCTCATGCATCAATTGTCCACGGCCTGATCATTGTGTTTGTAAGGAGACAGTGATATCAATGTAGAACAGCTTGTCCAACAAGTGTTCTCCTATGTGCAGACATGCCTTTGCTGCAGAAAAGGTGTCTACAGCATCTAGGACAGAGATCAGCAACCTTCGGCACTCCAGCTATTGTAAAACTACAACTCCCATCAGGAAAACTTACTTGGCTGTTCTTGTAACTCCCACAAAAGTGAAAGGAGGATTCTGGGAATTGTAATTACCGAACAACTGGAGTGCTGGAGGTTGCTGATCCCTGATCTAGGATGGTTAACATTTTAGTTTGGTGCTTCTCTACATAAGACGGCAGTTTCTGGAGTACACCTCCAGCATTGCATGCCTTTCCCTGCAGGCTTACTACATCATTACTTTCAAGCTCCACAAATTATGTTGGAGTGTGCATCAAAAAGTGACACCCTCCCTATGGTACAACTTGATTTACTTTACCATTTTTAGGTACACAACACCTTTATTGAGTATTTTCAATCAAATAATATGTGAAAAAGTATAAACTATTAGCATATACCATAGCAGTACAGCTCATGGTACAAAAGTTTTTCATGGTTCATGATTCAAAATTGTAGCTCTATGATGTTATGCGGCAAGGCACCACCTTCATATATGTTGACTAAATGTGTATACTCTGACACATTGGATTCTGGTTCTCTGTACTGCCATGATGAGGAAAGAATAGGAACAGCTGTTAAGAAGTATTAGCCAATGGGTGGTGCCCATAAACTTTATCTACAGTCAGACGGTCATAAAATGTAGATTTATATATTAGGTTGAATAGAGTTTGTTTAATCATTCATTTTGTATTTTCTAAGAGTTCACGTTTCGTTGATACAACTCTACGGGGCACATCTACTAAGACTGGTGTTTCAAATGTCAGCCTAAAAGCAATTAACATTGGGGTGAATTGTGCCAAATTTATTGAAACGTGTGCACTTTTTAATAGTTAGGCACAAGGGATGAGCAAATCAATTCAACAAATCGATTTGTCTTGTTAGCAAGAGTTCTTCACTTGTAAAGAAGTGCCCATCTGACATTTCTCCTGGCCCTGTCAATCTCGCACCTGCACCGTTGCTCCAAGTACTGGCACAAGCTAAAAGGCTCTGCTTCCGCTACTTGAGCGGAGACTGCGCATGTGCCTCTACACTCCTGGGTAGCGTTGCATGAACAGTTGCTGCTTCAGAAGCTGAATCAGTACTTCTGCGCTTGCACCACTTTTCAGAGCAGCAATGCAAGCACAAAATTGACTGGGTTATGTAAGATGTCCAGACCGTTCAATCAAACAGCAGGTGGGTGTTTCTTCACTTGTGGAGGCAACCCGTCACAGGAGAAGAACTCTTGCTAATGAGAGAATAGATTAGCTCATTCCTACTTGGCACGTTTCTAACTGTTCTACAGGTTGACAATGAAATTGATGCCTGCTACTAACAGCCACAATTAGCAGCATTGTCTGGCTTTAGTAATAATATATCTGTCTAAAAATTTTAGGACCCATCCCTCCACTAAACTAACCCATTTTCTCAGCTCTTTTTTTGTACAATTTGCAACTTTATTGGCAAAATTGCAACTTTTCACAGCTCAGACCAAAATATACGATATACTTGTTGCTTTGTTAATAAAAGAATTCATACTCTTTCAGCTACTTCTTCAATGCTACCAAATTAACCCCTCTACTCCCAATGTAAGACACTGACTCATTGGTTACCACCAATGAGTCCTGAGTTTGACCAACTGTATGGAGCTCTGGTGAGTGCCGCAGCACAGCGCCGGTCATTCGATAGTGGCTGTGTTTGGTATTGTAGCTCAGTTGAATAGGACTGAGCTCCATCTAATCCTAAGCCATGTAACCAATGAACCTGACATCACATGGCCTAGAAAGAGGCCTAGGTTGCTCATGGAGTGCTGCATCCTATTCTTACAGCTGATCAGTGGGGGATTGGGAGTGGGACCCTTGCTAATCTTATATTGAAGACCTATCTCGAGGATAGACCATCAATATGTAAAACTCCTTTAATGCTGGTCATCTCATGTCTCCCATGTCTGGATTTGTTAAAGGGGTTATCCAAGACTATAAAATGCCCCCCCCCGTATGTCGGGCCCCCTACACTGAATATACTTACCTGTCTCTCCGCTCCCTGCGCTACTCCTGGTCCCCGTACCGCCGCTGCAGCTTCTCCACGTGCGCCGATGAAAACATCCGGTGTCGGGGGGAGCAGCCAATGGCAGGTGGGGAGGGGAACGAACCTCCCTAGCATTGCGGGTGACACTAGGTAGGCTTGTCCCTTCTCCCCCCCGCCATTGGCTGCCCCTTCGCCCTCCCCCTCCTGACACCTTATTTTTTCATACGCGCACTGGGAGAAGCTGCTGCAGCGGTGCGGGGACGAGGAGCAGTGCAGGGAGCGAGAAGACAGGTAAGCATATTCATTGCGAGGGGCCCGGCATATGATGGGGCGATTTTATAGTCTTGGATAACCACTCTAAGCCAAGAGGAAAGGTATGGAATGACACATCTGTACACTGTCCATGTATGGACAGAATTTTTGGGTTTGTAAGTATATAAATTAGATAATATTTCATAAATCTAGTAAAAGATGAGAAAACTTTCATCTGTGCAAACCATGCAATGCATCAGTATCCGTATGAAACATTTACTGAAAGTCCGGTCCTTCCGGGTGAAGTCATGCAGTACTTTGCCAGTTGTGTTACTCCGATGCTGTCAATTTGTCAGATTAAGTTGCTGGCATCTTGCTAAATGATCATGGTCTAGTTATTGGATGGCAAAGGCACAGCACATTGCTCCAAGGACATGTGTTTGGTTTTGTAGCAAAATGCAGAATCGAGCCGAGATTCGGCTGAGGATGAAGTTGATTTCTCCAGAGGACAAGCTGTATGGATATCCATTAAACTCCAATAATCTTGAGTAAGTGCCACCCTGTTAATGATCACAATAGCTAAGGATTCCAAAAATGATTTAATTATAGTTATGACTGATGCATAACGCACTATATTTAATCTACGCAGTCCTACATGATAACGTCGGCAAATACCGCTTTAGCGTAATTGTTAACTTTTGCTTTCAGTGTAGCACAAGTCAAATGTTCATCAGCATATGCAAGTAAATAAATGAGATCTCCAGGGTCCAGTCAAGAAATATATTACAATTTCAGTGAAGTTCAAAATCTCAATTTTCCATTAAGAACAGCTCATATCACAGTTTCAGCCGTATACACAGTCAATGAAAAATAAAGTATTTGTGTTCATTTGGGCATGCACTCGGGAGGAAAGAGAATGGTCTCAGTGCATAGAATAAAAGGGGAATCATTTACTAATGACTAAAAAATAACTGTTTCATTTGACAAGCTCTCTGAATGTCAAATTCCGCTACAGCTGGGAGCCTCTTTGGCGGCTATATGCATTACTGGCGTCATTAGCAGATATATTAGCAATCCCACAAATAACCTTCAAGAGGGTAAAGGAGATGTCGGCTGCCTATAAAGGAATATAGAATGATATGTTTAGTGCCGTTTGGTTCAGCAGTGATTTTCTGGAAAATAAACAGTGACATCTAGGACCATCTGCTGCCGAGCATAAGGCACAATTCACATGACGGATTTTTGCTCTGCATTCAATCCACATTTTTTGCAGCTCAAATAATGACCCATGCATTTCAATTGGGCTGCAAAAATAAGCACAGCACACTGACACCATGTGCTGTCATCATCCGTATGTCTATTCCACAGCTCCTATTCTTTTCTGTTTTGTAGACAATAGACATTGTTATAGTGGGTCTGCAATAAAAAATGGATGCAACATGGACATCATCTGTATTTTTTGCTGATCCGCATTTTGCAAACCTCAAAATACATACAGTCATGTGAATGCACCCTAAAAAAATAGAATGCTGGGGGGATGAGGGCATTTGCTATTCATGTCCTTTATGTTCTATTAAAGCTACATACCTAATATAGCAGAGCTGCATTTGTTGTGTGTTATGGTAACCTACAATGGAGCAGATTATCATGGAGCCTTTTCTTCATCTACAGATAAAGCTGGTAATCGATATTAAGCTTCTATTTCAATTGAATCTGCAAATCTAAAAATGGCCATTCACATTAGACTTTAAAGTGGTTGTGTCACAAAACATATTCTACAGTGTCCAAACTAGTACCTGGATCTGAAAAAATGTATCTATATAGCACCACCTGCTGTTTGTTGTTTTCCTTATTATTTGTCAGTTTCACTGAGGTGGTCGCACATGCTCAGTTTAAATATTTAACTGCCCCCAGTTATATCTTCTGGTAGAAGCTGTGGCAGATACAGTGAGAGAGATGCAGCAGAAAGGACACAGACCCTGAGCTGCCAGTAATCTAGTAGAGCAATTGGAGCAGTGAATGTGGAGATCTTTGGACAGGACTGGTTCTTTATGTATTAGAACGGTATTGTCCTGCACTATATGATATCTGAGTTTCATTTTTTACATCAATCATGACACAACCACTTTAACGATTTCTGATGTGTATGAAATACATCACCAACATTTATTAGGCATCTAATAAATTTATTAGGCATTGGTTATGTTGTCAAATGGAGAGTGCATATCAATGCGGGGGGGGGGGGGGGGTCGAGAAGAATAGGTCTAAGACAGCTATATAAAGTGTATGGCCAGCATAATGGCTATGGAGAATGTCTGTCTGGGTTTTAAATGGGTTTTGTGTGAGATTGCTGTTCCTTGGCATAGGCACTGATGGGGTCATTTATCAAACTGGTGTTGTCACGCGAGGTCGGCGTCGCGCTCCCTCTGCACGACATCGCCGGACCTCTCCGCCCCCCTAGAGACGAGCAATAGGGAATTCAAGTGCTGGTCTTGTCAGCCAGCACTTCATGAGTTAATTCTCTGTTTGGGTTTAGCCATGTGGTGCTGATCACACCACATGGCTACTTTACATATTGTTTGGACAGCTTGCTCCGCCTCAGGTCATGTGATGCTGGCCACATCACATGATCCTGGGCGGGCTATTTAAAGATGGCAACTGCCTCACTCAGATGCCTGTGATTAGTCTTCTGAGATCAGTGCTGTGTGTTGGACCTTGCTGTTGGATTATTGGTATATTGGATTTTGGCTTCGGACTTAGACTACGCTTTTGCGATTCCCCTCGGTATTTGACGTGACCTCCTGTTCTTGACTTGGCTTGCTGACTATTCTGCTATTGTGTTTGTTCTGTCTGTGTTCGTCTTTCCCTGTGTTCCCTTCCCTTCCCTGTGCACGTACTGAGCATAGGGACCGTCTCCAAGTTACAGTTTTGCCGCCTAGGGCATCTACTGTAAGTAGGCAGGGAAAGAGGTGGGGTTCAGACAGGGCACACTATCCCTTGTTTCCCTGTCGTGACAGAATCACAGGCCGTACCTAATGGAGCCGTTGCGAGTACTCACGGACCAGATGAGTAACATGACTCAGATGATCCAGGATTTGGCCGAGAGACTCCAACATCAGGAGCAGCTGCGGACTGCACCCGCAGTCGTTCCCTCCATGCCTAACCCCAATATTGAACCCCATGTAAAATTGCCAGATCGGTTTTCTGGGGACCGAAGGACTTTCCGTTCCTTTAAGGAAAGTTGTAAACTATATTTCCGTTTACGCTCACACTCCTCGGGTTCTGAGCAGCAGCGGGTAGGAATAATTATTTCCTTTCTGCAAGGTGATCCGCAGGAGTGGGCTTTCTCATTGCCACCTGACTCCCCTTGTCTATTGGGGTTCAGACAGGGCACACTATCCCTTGTTTCCCTGTCGTGACAGGTGTACAGTAGAACTCGTTCAGTTGCCCGTAGCAACCAATCAGATTCCACCTTTCATTCCAAAGGAGTTGTCAAAAATGAAAGAAGGAATCTGATTTCTTGCTGACTAGTTAGCTAAATGACCCCATGAGTGTATGATCATGGGGATCATCCCCAGGACTCCAGGCAAGCTTCAAAATGCATCTAGTGAACAGAGCACAGGTGCACATATGGACAAGCAGCTAGGCCTGGATGAACATAGGAGTTATTGTATGGCGGGGCACCTGGCAACTGAACCTTCCTTACTGTAATCGGTGTTTTTCTTGATGATCTGTGCAATCCATTGTTTCCACTGGAGGTACGTAAGAAGTCGGTGGCTTCCTATAGGCACATCAATTGTCTCATGTCATTAGGGCTCAGCAGTGTTAGATGTGATTCATTGCCAGGAATTTTCTACAAATTTGAGGTCAGCATAGAGCATCGTTATATGTGCCACGTGACAACATTCACACAAAAGCAGGACTGCTACATCTGCATTGTCGCCTGCACAAAAATAAATGTATACTCGTATAAAGAATGAAGTGTTTGAGCATAAAGAAGAACACAAAACACAGATTTTTGGTGGGTTTTACTACATATTACATATCCAAAGGCTTAGTCTGAATGTGGTTCTTGTTTGTAAATTTATTTCCAGTTATTCAGTACTGCCATATACTAGAATAATGTCCTGAAGTTATAGTTTCATCTGCACATCAAAGGACATGTTCACACTGTGTTCATTGTCTGTATAGAAGAGGACATGGCCATTGTGCTTAGTGAACATTCACCCCATTAATTCCCTAGAAAATAGTTACATCATTGAAACCAAGAGACATAAAAAAAAAACCTCTGGTCTTGTTGAGGTCACCAATAACGATATAGCTTGAATATTGCTGGAATGGAAGCACATGGTACTTAACGAAAAATGTAGCAGAGCTGAAGCTAAAGATAGAACACATGAAAGCCAGAGAAACTCAACTTTGCAGTGTTGACATGTTGAAAAGATACAGGGATTGTATATGTGCAAGTGTAGGCTGATTTATCATCCTTGTAATAAATGATTAATATAGTATTATAATTAGAGATGAGTGAAGTTTCGAAAAATTTGATTCGGCAGCTTTGTTGAAGTTCGACAAGAAATTTCATTTGTGACAAATTAATTAGTCACAAATCGCTACAAATCAGGTATACCCAGGCCAATCTGCCTAAAAGAATCAGTGGCCTGTAATACTGACGCACAGTAATTCTACAGCTAGCAGAACCGATTAGCTATGAGTCTTGGTGCACTGCACAGTTACGTACACGGTGATACATTGTAGTAGAGTCTATAGTTCAGCAGTATCCTACGCTTACCCTGCACTTTCCCTCCTCTCTCCCTCTCCAATATTGTCCTACACTCTCTAACAGTTTGCAGCAACACTTCCCCTAGTGCATGAACATCTTGTCACGTTTCTTCATATGCTCAGCTCACAGGAAAATGGTGGTGACCAAGCGGCATAAGGGTTTTATAGGGCTCTGCCTAGAGGTGACATCACAGAGGGATGGCTACCTGCGGATTGGCTGGCAGCACGGCATTATGAGTGATCTCGTGTTCCCAGGCTTGTCTCCTCTACACTTACTTTGACTTTGTAACATGTTCAGCCACCATTTTAGGAAAAATTATTCATTATCAAGAAGGGCTAAGAAATTTTAATCTGTTTAGAATCAAAGTTTTCCTAAACTTCGAACCAAAATTCCACTTTACATGCTTCACGTTGCTCAACACTAATTATAATACTGCATGTAGAAAATGTTACTCACATTGCAAATTTCTCAAATGTGATGCTATACATAAAATTAGATTCACCTTTTGGCCTTGTGTATCAAGCTTCTCTTGCCAGAAAAGCATTAAGGTAGAGAGTGCATCTCAAGATTGTCTTAGAATGGACTAGTTCCACAGTCTCTGGCACATGCTGAACCAGATGAACTAGGAATCCATGCTGGACCAGAGGAACTAGGAGTCCATGCTGGACCAGATGAACTAGGAAGCCATGCTGGACCAGAGTTGTCCAATGAAAACATGCACAATTCGGTAGCAAAATATGGCAACTATGGAGTAGAAACGTATGTCTGATGAATTGTGTCATCTTTGGTACAGTATGATGAGTATGATAAGTCCAAAGACTGTAGCCTTAGTAGTTGATTGCCAAAGAAGAATGCTGCCCTGATTTTAAGAAATGTATGTCCTAAAAACTATTTCTTGACCATTTTAGCATGTAATAATATATACAAAACTAGGTTAATACCAGTCTTTGACATTATACTGTATTTAAACCTGGTAGTCTGAAGCGGAAAGCCCTTCAGAGGTTCTTACTAGCCACTAGCAAAGTGGATGGAACCAACAAGAACCTCAAAGCAGTTGCATGGTTTGTCTCTTTAGTATGTAGATTCTTGTTCAAGAATATGACCTTCAATGTGACAGGGATGCATCATTAAAGCCAGGCAGATTGCATTAAAAAAAAAAAACCTTCCCTACACCAGGGCTTCATTTCCAGCACTGAGCTCCCTTATCCATGGCTTCTGGTCTCTATTGCACCAGAAGTGGTACGTGCTGTCTACACGCATGTCACCGCTGGACGATCAATCTATGGCAATCCATGCTTGTTGATGTCAACGCTGAGGTCATTGATAGGCCAGGAGCAGTGATGTGCATGTAGACAGTCTAGGGGGGACCATAAGTGATGGAGAAGGAAGCTAGTCACTGGAACTGGAGTGAGAATGACAGCTGAGTCTTTTCTTAACCTCTGCACTGACAGATAAGTAAAGTTTGTGGTTTCAGAGAACCCCTTTAAGATTTAATGCTATATATTTTACTGCCAGATGGTGTCAATTTACTTATATATGACTTATGACATAAAAAATGCACTCAAACCCCATGCATTGAATCCACTGGGTTTAGTTTAACCTCTGTCATAGCAGAATTCTTAGCAATGCTTGCAGTCAAACAGTTCACATATAAATTTGTATACTTCTTAAGACGCAGATGATTTGATTTGGCAATAATTTCCACTAGACCCTCACATTTACTGAATTGCTTTTTAATACTCCCGAAGCCAGTGTGACAGGAAGGAACAGAAGAGCAGCTGGGGAGCTCATACTGAAATGTTTCACTGGCACCCTGGTTTGAACAGATGGCTGAAATTAGAAAGAATTTCTTGTCTGGACACGGTTATGACACAAATACTCTAGAATTTGGACGTCATGTATTTTAAGTTCATGCCACTGAAAAGCAGCTCTGTTTTATAGTCTGGTGATAAGATTTTAACCAGTCTTCAGCCAAATTCCCGTAGGCACATGAAAGAGACTGGGCAAACTTCAAAAGTGACAGATTTACTCTCAGTTGATTTTATAACCATCAATGCTTGGCCCATAGAGCGGCAAAGGTCTCATCTCTGGAGAAAGTAACATTCATAAGTCCTCTCAGACAGAAAGAGTCAATGTCGTGATGACAATGAGTGTTCCATATGGGAAAAATGCTGAATTCCAATACAAAGGAATCCATTGTGTATATCTTACATGAAGGTTGTATTGTTTTTAGTTAGAGTCAAGATACAGTGCATGCAGAAAACAGACTGTACAACAGATATGCCAAGAAAATGTTTGTTTTTTTTTAATTGTTTTATAAATTTTTTTTTATTGTGCAGTTAAAATAAATAAAACTATAGATTCCTTCATAAGCCAGGTCATGAGTAGAAGTTGGTTCACAAAGAAAGTCGCTTCATAGCAAAGTAATTCATACAAAACAAATTTCTTTGTACGAGCGGGCGCAAAGACGGGGAATGACGCCACCCTCCCATCATTGAAGAAATTCAGCTTTGCGGCAAATCAAATTTTTCCTGAAATTCGGATCAAAGCCCACTTTGGATACTTTGATTTGGTCAACACTAGTTACAAACCCTTTGTAATATAATTATGTAGTTATGTGTTGCCCTTGCCCATGTCTCCTGTTTTTGCTGATCTATAGAGAACAGGATATGTACATTGGTAGTAACAAATAGCTTCAGTATCTAACCACACATAGGACTTGTTTATAGTCTTTAAGAGTGGTACCTAACTGGTAGACTGCGGTCTGAATTTGGACCGCAGTAGCCAACTCTCCAGACCCCTGCATGTCCCATTTTCAACTGTATCTGCGTCTTCGGGACAGGTGTGCTGACTATTTCCTTTAGAATTCAATGGTATAATTCAGAACTCATTGTTCCATCAATGATGAAATGCCATCCTGACCAAGATGCAGAAAAACAAACCCAAACTATGATACTACCACCATCGTGTTTCACAGATGGGTTAAGGTTTTTCTGCTGGAATGCAGTGTTTTCCTTTATCCAAACATAACACTGCACATTTAAACCAGAAAGTTCCATTTTGGTCTCTCTCATTCCCAAAATATTGTTCCATTAGCCTTCTTGGTTGTCCAGGCGATCCATAGCATACTGCAGATAAGCAGCAATGCTCTTTTTTGGAGAACAGTGGCTTTCTCCTTGCAATCCTGCCATGAACATTAACATTAGCTAATGTGAATAAGGACTTAAGTTGCTTTTCGGTTACCTTGGGATCCTTTGTGATCTTGTGGACTATTACACACCTTGCCCTTGGTTTGATCTTTGTTGTTTGATCAGCCCTGGGGAGGGTAAAAATAGACTTGAATTTCCTACAAGTTTACACAGTATACAGTAACTAAATGTGGACTGGTGAGGTTCAGACTCTTTACAGATGGTTTTATAATATTTTACAGCCTGATGAGCATCAATAACTGTTCTTCTGAGGTCATTAGAAATCTCCTTTGTTCATGTCAGGATATACATCAACTAACATGTTATAACGATCAGACTGATAGATCTTTACTCAGATTATCTTGTTTTCTATCCCCAACCCTTTTGTAAAAATGAGGTTGATAACCACATGCCTACTGCATTTATATATTGGGGTGGTAGGCTGTATAAAAGCAGGTTACATTATGATCTACTAACACCCCCTAGCACTGTAGATCACTATGACCACACTGTTACTAGACAGCTGCAGTCACAGTGAAGACCCTGGAGACCAATTATAGTGGTCTCTGGGCATGTGATCACTGTGAAAACCTGTCAAAAAAAAAAAGAAAAGAATGGAGACTGTTTAAAAAAGCCACCCTGGTGTCTTGCTATGAGAGAGATGCACTGGCTAAAAAGTTACCATGATCGTAATATGATTATGAATTAACTATTTTATATATTATATATATTTTTAACTTTATATCTATCACCTAATTGCACAAAAGAAAGGTCTAATGTGTGTTGTGAAAAATTATATCATATACCTGTAGGTTGGCTCAAAAATTAAATAGTTATTTGCTGTTAGACAGGCCCATTGTTGAAACTAAAAAATTGACCTGGTAAGGAATGGGGATGCGTAAAAACTCTGGTAATTACAGTAAGTGGTTAAAACATCAGTTGCTCAAAATGACCAGATCTAAATGATACTCTCAGAAATATATGCCTGCTTATTTTTTTTTTTACTTCATACTGTTAAGAGTTGCACACACTTCCCGCGTGGGATATCAAGCACTGGGGATACCATTACCCATTTTTTTGCTATAAATATATAATGATGTTAATATATCTTACCGGCTTTTGAAACATCAAAGGAATGCAATGATTTCTAAAAAGGAACATTGAATATATTATCCTATATCTCTTGCGCTGGAGAAACACAAATCCTGTGATATTCAGGATGTATGGGTTATTTATACAATGATATCCTCAGCTGAGGACTCGGGCTTTAAAAGCAAAGATGCAAAACATGACAGCAAGCCTTTGAACTATAAATACAAATGTTGGAACAGCTGTCAAATTTGCTTGTGAGCCTATAGAAATTAGAAATTTGCCCTTAGTTGAAAGCATTTCAAAATACTCATGTGTAAGAAGGCATGAAAGTCATAATATCAGTGGACCTTCAAAAGCAGCAATGCAGCATTCAGATTGGTAAAATACGGCAATAATGTTCACCGATTCCTTGGGCCGTGGCATCTGGCCGTTGCCAGTGCAAGTGCCAAAGGGTCCAGTTAAGTTTGTCTTTGTCTCACACCTCAATTCTCATTTTGACGGGGCAATATTCGAAAAACAGTTCTAAAATGATAAATGGGATTTCATAAATCTGCAACAATTTGAACTTGGTTCAAAATTGTGTACATTTTCTACTTATTGAAACTGATACATCGTCCTTAAAGTGCTTTACAAAACCAGCATCTGATGATATAGTGTAATATTAGAAAACAGCTAGACTGTATCGTCAAACCCAACTGGGATTTCTCACTATAGGTATATGCAAATTGAGAGTATTATTCCATTAATAAATACAGATTTACAACAATACCATGTACCCTATGTGTAGCTTCTGTATTGTGCACAAATATCTTAGGTTCAGCCATAAATACCCATGGAAGGCAGCTGTAGACATTCCTCACAATGATGGTATTGGTACTATTCCTTCTCTACTAATGGTGTTTGGTTAATGGTTAGTTTTCTTGGTCTTCTACTATTTGGGAGGAGGGAATGCAGATGAGCTCTTAAGAAAATGGCTTAATTATTATCCAAGTCATGTCTCAAGTCCTGTTTAAAAGGTTGAACATTGACATAGGATATCTGCCTTACATCTGGTGGCCATGGGCGTGTTTTTTTTTTATAAACTTTCTTACAAAGTCAGAGTATATAAAATATATAACATACAAAAAGAAACATTTTAATAAGTGCCTAATTAAAATGTATGAAGAAAGGGATAAAAACAAAGTAATGCGCTTACCCCTAGTGGATGTGCAGAGCCACAACCACCACGACAAGCTTCGCCAGTATGGATGCACGTATATATAATTATAAAAATAATAAATATAAAAAAATATATATATACATATAGATCTATCACTTAAAGGGTTTCTGTCACCAGATTTGGGCATACTAAACAGGATGGCATTTGCAATGTGCAAATGCCACCTGATGCCCAATCTGGTTTTCTTACAGTAATCAGATCATCCGTTTTCTTAAAAAAAGCACTTTTATAATATGTAAATTAGGCGTACTAGGTGCAAGAGGCGTTTACCTTGCACCTAGTAATCGCCGTGTTCCTACCTCTAGTGCCGCCTCCTTCTTCCTGATTGACAGGGCCAGGCAGCTTGCTCGATGAGCTGCCGGCCCTGACCTCGATCGAAATCCCGCGCCTGCGCCGTGTAGGCTAAATTCTGCGCAGGCGCAGATAGTTCACCCGGCCGCCCGGCTCCTGCCTCTCTCACTGCGCCTGCGCCGTGCGGAGTAAAAGTGGCGCAGGCGCAGTGAGTTCCGCCGGCTCCCGGGTCTCACTGCGCCTGCGCCGCTTTTACTCCGCACGGCGCAGGCGCAGTGAGAGAGGCAGGAGCCGGGCGGCCGGGTGAACTATCTGCGCCTGCGCAGAATTTAGCCTACACGGCGCAGGCGCGGGATTTCGATCGAGGTCAGGGCCGGCAGCTCATCGAGCAAGCTGCCTGGCCCTGTCAATCAGGAAGAAGGAGGCGGCACTAGAGGTAGGAACACGGCGATTACTAGGTGCAAGGTAAACGCCTCTTGCACCTAGTACGCCTAATTTACATATTATAAAAGTGCTTTTTTTAAGAAAACGGATGATCTGATTACTGTAAGAAAACCAGATTGGGCATCAGGTGGCATTTGCACATTGCAAATGCCATCCTGTTTAGTATGCCCAAATCTGGTGACAGAAACCCTTTAAAACACATGAGAGATGTAGGGCACATACATTGTGTATATTATAATCTCATAGGTGGATCAGCTGAGGATGCATGTATATATGGATGCAAGTGTTAGTGGATATTTAATATATGTATTTTTGCTAGAGTTTTCATATAGTAAAGAGTCTGGAATGAGGATGGGAATTATAATCTCATGTGTGTGGTGATGAGGGATGCCTGTACGTATGGATGCATGTGTCGGTATATCTTAAATATCTTTTTTCTGCTTGTTGTTTTGTATTTTATAGTTTTATATTTTTCTATATGATGATCTCTTTAAGAAGGCAGCGTTCATGCTGCGGTAAGATGCAGGCGAGGTCTCGCGATAAGACGCGAGTGACGTGATTTGGAGCGGTATTGGTCTAGCACTAGAGGTCCGCTCCATATTGGAGATAGAGATCGCTGCCCCTATAGCTGCATAAGAGAAACCAGCGTTGTAGGGAGCTCAATTACTCAGTTCGGGTAGTTTATATATGTAAGCTCTCGCTATATATGGGGAGGAGGGAAAAAACCTGTGGTATATTAGCAGTCAATCGATATAGTATATGGAAAAGATATATATATATATATATATATATATATATATATATATATATAATGAAATAATTAAAAAAAAAAAAGATGAATATAGATATCTAAACCTGTCTATAGAAGAGGGGTTAGACTCATATCATAGTACAGTTTCCGATATTTCATTCAGTCCAATTTATCGCGAGACCTCGCCTGCATCTTACCGCAGCATGAACGCTGCCTTCTTAAAGAGACCATCATATAGAAAAATATAAAACTATAAAATACAAAACAACAAGCAGAAAAAAGATATTTAAGATATACCGACACATGCATCCATACGTACAGGCATCCCTCATCACCACACACATGAGATTATAATTCCCATCCTCATTCCAGACTCTTTACTATATGAAAACTCTAGCAAAAATACATATATTAAATATCCACTAACACTTGCATCCATATATACATGCATCCTCAGCTGATCCACCTATTAGATTATAATATACACAATGTATGTGCCCTACATCTCTCTATGTGTTTTAAGTGATAGATCTATATGTATATATATATTTTTTTGATATTTATTATTTTTATAATTATATATATGTGCATCCATACTGGCGAAGCTTGTCGTGGTGGTTGTGGCTCTTCACATCCACTAGGGGTAAGCGCATTACTTTGTTTTTATCCCTTTCTTCATACATTTTAATTAGGCACTTTTGACGTGCCACTCTGTTTCTTTTTGTATTTTATATATTTTATATACTCTGACTTTGTAAGAAAGTTTATAAAAAAAAAAACAACGCCCATGACCACGCCCCCTTTTCACTATTGGCGCCAAAAACGGCTTTTTAAATGTACTGTTGTTTGCACTATGTGTTATTATTGTCCTGAAGAAGGAGGCACTGATCCTCCGAAACGCGTAGACATCATTCCAATAAACATCTACTTCTCCATCAATATTCTGGTGACGAGAACTCCTTACACAGCGCCACTCCAAGTGATCTGATCTTCATCATCCTTTATACCTAACTTACACCGGAGGATTCTTCCCAGTGTGTATCTGTGGATCACGGCAGCAGTGAGGGACTTACTATCCGTTTAGCTGGTCGGTTTGATAATAACCAGCTGAGTCGTCTATAGTAGTTGTGGCTTCTCACAACTACAAAGGGTAAGCAGAATTTATTATTCTTTATCCTTGATTTGCCTATTGACACCGCACATGTGGCGCGCACAATCTCTTTTTGTTTTTACATCTGGTGGCATCAGAGACAGAGCTTGCTAAAAGCTCATTTGCATTCCCTCTTCCCAGAATTCCAGAGGAGTGTTGCCTGGCCTATAATACTCCTCATGCTGTTTAGGCAATCTCAAAACTTAAAGGGTAATGTATGCTGTATTACTAATGGTACTATATGGTAATGAAAGAGATTTGTGTGGGGTCAACTCAAAACCACTGAACGGACCAAAGAGGTAGGCTCATTCTGAAAACCTTCCTTGGACACCAAGAACACTTTCCTGCCCCTATTGAGATTCTTTACTGACAAATTCCTATCCTCTACACTTGACCTCTACAGTAACATGAAAATCAAGTAGCGGTATGGACCACTGATGTTGATGTTTGGTCTTAGGTAGTAGCTAAACCTGAAAAGGTCATGAAAAATAATTGCAGAAGTAGTTTATTAGGGCACCATTTCTAATAATAATACTAATAATAGTAATGATGCAGATGTTATTAAATATATTCAAGTAATGTATTTACTCTGTACTCCTGACAGGGTCAGACTGGCCCACCAGAGTATCGGAGTACCAGAGGATGCTATGGTGGGGCCCAGGCCTTGATGCAATAATGGGCCCCAAAGGTACTGGAGAAAAAAAAAACATTTGAAGCTGCTTATGGATAATCACTTGCAACTAGGGACTATTTATTTGATTAGAAACATATTAAACTTTGTTGATGATATTGGGGTTGGGCCCCAAGAAAACTTCCTCTGGTGGACCCAGGAACCCCAGTCTGACCCTGACTCCTGGCATCTATTATATGTACCATATATCTCTAGGAGTCTCTATAACGCACTGACTATTTTCACCGTGTATGACTGACGTCACCCATCAAGCAATGTCAAATAAGAAAATAATAACCACTTTCTACGAATGAAATTCTAGGCTCAGTTTTCTTCTTCAATGTTACCAGAAATGAGGTATCTCTGCAGGGATATTACAGGAGTGATAAAAGTAATATGAGAACTAGTTTTGTCAATCCTAGGCCGTAATTAGACATGAAAAGCTTCCGCTCAACTTTAAAGGATCAACTCGTATGTACAAGGATTTGATCAGATTTGAACACCACTGATTAACATTATTACAATTGACTAGAGGAATTAATATAACAACTCAGGTCTGCGTATCTTATAGTTGAAAGCCTATTCAGGGAGAGATCATTAGCAAAATTGGTGATTAATTTCAATGTTCTAGTACTCCGAACAAAAAGATTTTACCGAAGCATTAAAGGAAACCATCATCGTAACAAGACATGTCTGAGGACTGTTAAGCACTCACTTGTCGCACAGTCTTTGGAAAAGTGAACAGGTGGCAACTTGAGCTCCATAAATCTCTTCATTTGCCAACACTAATGACCTTTCCAATCTTAGATCTACTTTAATTACTTGTAGTTCACACTTCCAAGGGCTGGCAAGATTCGGATATAAATATGCATCACTCAGTATTTGGGGGAGTAGGGGACAAATTACGCCAAAAGTTACTGTCATAAAATGATTTTCTAGAGGGCAAATTGTCTTTAAATTAAGAGTATAATATTATTACTAAATTTATCAACTGCATTTCTGTATAGACAATTGTGTGTAGATTTCTAAGAACAGATTGTGTATGTGCCACATGGGATTGTAGTAGACATTAGACATGTTTTGATTACAATATTATTTTTTATACTTTTAGTTATGCATTATATTTGTGTAATATACTTTTACATTTTTCAACATAGATGCCAGTGTGAAAATGATAGACATATTGAACTTACTGATATCTAAAAGTCATTAGACGCAACGCATTTCATAAGCCTTTTATAATTCCTTCAAGGAATTTTCCAGGACTTCAATATTGATGACCTATCCTCAGGGTATCTGATTGTTGGAAGTCTGACTCCAGCTGTTGAAATGGGCTGCAATTCTCCTGCGAGCCTTTTCTTTAGCCCGTTACACATTGTATGAGCTCTTTATGACTCCTTAAAGGGCATCTGTCATCAGATTTGTACCTATGACAATGGCTGACCTGTTGCATGTGTGCTTGGCAGCTGAAGGCATCTGTGTTGGTCCCATGTTCATATGTGCCCGCATTGCTGAAAAATTAAGCTTTAATATATTCAAATGAACCTCTAGGAGCCACGGGAGTATCACCGTTACACCTATAGGCTCTGCTCTCTCTGCAACTGCCACACCCTCTGCATTTTGATGGACAGGGCCAGGCAGTGTAAACATCATCACGCCTAGCCCTAACCTCCTAAGTCAATCAAAGCGCAGAGGGCACAGTGTAAAAGTGTTTAGGTGTAACAGCAGCGCCTCCATTGCTCCTAGAGACTCACTTATTCACCATGTATTAGAGGCGAAGTTGCGTACATGGAAAAAAGGAACACATTTTGCCACAAAACATCTTTGCGACAAAAACTGCGCCTTAAATACACCTAAAAGTGGTGTCTATTTTTTCCTAAATAACCTGCATAATTTCCATATTCTAGCACTCTGTCTATAGTAGACTGCAGTACATCACAGCCATCAATGCTATCCGGTGACGGTGCGAGGAGTCTCCGAACATGGCAGGTGGGTGTCATTAGACATCTGCGATAGGTAATGTATTGTATTACCATCATGCAGAGAATAAATTCCAATTTTTAAATTTTAGCCACCTTTACTTATGTATGCAAATAAAGGCACTTGATTTCATGAATCATGGATCCATGACAAATTGAATTGATTTAATTTGTAAACCAAATTCTTGCAGATTGTGGGTGTGTAGCAGATAGTCCACAGGTGCGAGGAGCATTTTATCCAGATTCATCTAGCGACAGTAAGGTACAGTATATGACAACAGATGAATAGCGGGTTATTACACAGTTCACACATACGTTACATCATGTAAAACATTCATACATAGGATTTAACCTAGATGTAATCATTAAGTAATCCACCGTAATGTACACATTAGAATAGACTGTATTCAATAGCATGGCAGAGAGGGAAAGTCTGGATACTCAGATCCAGCGATTCCCAGGGACTTGTGAGGGTGGGAAATGTTCTAATCACTGAAAACACGAGGGACAACTCCAGAAACCTACTGTAGGTTTGTGTCCTTCCTTACTTTTCTGCGATGTATCCTGAGATGACTAGTGCAAGGCAACCAGCCATGAAAATAAACATCATTTTGAGATACTCTGTTTAGAGTTGTTTATGCTATCTCTGCCTATATTTGGGCCACCCGGTGGTTGTGATGTGAACTGCAGCCTTTCAAGGTTTTTGTTATCATGTTGCTATATAATGCATTGACATTTTATACTCAGAAATTATAATATGCCCAATTCATGCCAACCTACCATATCAAGTTACCATGCATAGATTCAGAATCACCCTGGGCCTGCTCTCCAGCTATACAGAACAAGTGCATATACCCTTTAACCCCTTCCTGCCACAGAATGTATACTGTACAACACTAGCAGAGAGCCGGACCCACAGTCTGATGATCTAAAATGTAATAGCTGCACTTCTGCATTGAAAATCGATCCAAGCCATTTAATCCCTTGAGTCATGTAATTCATGTACATCAATAATTGTGTGTTACATAGTCAAACATCAAAAGCCCTAAGGGCTGTCCCCTAGCAATGCCTGCTATGGTATACTTTAGTTTAGGCCAGTTACTAACTTGGCTGGTTTCATATTAGCCTTAAAGGGAATTTATCTGCCCAGCAACTGTCCTATGTTTGCTGTGGTTCATCCTGAATTATGATACTTTCTTAATAAGCAAATTAGGCCTTTGGTGCAACAAGAGCATCATTGTTGCTCTTGCTGCTTCCTAGGCTCTATTCCTTTCCGTGGCTACCCCTTCTCTCACTGCTCTGCCACTGCCTGGCCCTGTCAATCAAAGCAGCAAGGAAGGAGCTGGCCACAGAAAGGAGTGGAGCACCAAAAGCCTGCATATTAAGGACTCAGGCACACAAAGGTGTGCTGCCTGTGCCATCTATTGGGGACTGAAAATTGTGGTCTACGTGGCCAGTGCTGATGGATGGAGACCTATTCAACTTGAATGGGATTATGATACATCAGCACCGTGAGGATGCATTGACCGAAATGCCACGTGAGTGCTCCGTAACCCTTCCATGGCCTTCCTCTCGGTACCACGGCTCCGTATCTTCCAGATTGCAGACCCATTCAAGTGAATGGGTCCACATCTGTGATACAATGCACACACACCTTTGCAGGCCACAATACAGGCATGGCCGGTACATGTTTGTGCACATAAGCCCATTGGGAAAAGATTCCCTTTAAAGGAGTTTTCCAGGATTTTTTAACTGATGGCTTATCCTTATGATAGGTCAACAATATCTGATAGGAGGGGATCCCCTGATGATCAGCTATTTTGAGTTACTCTGGTGCCGAAAATAACTGCGGTGAATGGGAGCAGCTCTAGCGTAACCATCATACATCCACTATTTATTGACCTTGGAGCTACCGAAAACCAGCCTAATTGTGGGGTGCCAGAAGCTGGACCCCTGACGATCAGATATCCATGATCTAGCCTTAGTATAAGCCATCAATATGAAACTCTGGGAACACCCCTTTAACTGGCTGCATTTTAGCATCTATATAATGTAATAGAATTCTACCAAATGAAACATTGATCACTATAAGATTTTAAGTTTGGTTCAGAAGAACTGCGGAGAGGGAGGGGGATAAAAACACTGAAAAATGTGTGTGGAGACCTCAAGCTACCAATAAAATTATCTATGGGTCATTCAAAATATACATATTTTCAAATCTTTGAAAAAAAAATAATTTATGAACGCGAGAGAGAAATGGGAAAAAGTGAATTTTTGTAAGTGCACATAAAGAAAGAAAAATGAAGCGCAGCGCACAGACACCCTCTTAGTGTCTAACATAAATTGCAGCAAAGCCTTCCATATAATCATGCACTGTATCTCTCCATATTCATCTTCTAAAAGTGGATACTTTATGTTGCCATTGACACTTACACTCTATTCTAGTATGAGAATGACTAAAACTTTCATTTAATTAAAATGAAGATTGTTGAGGATATAAAGGTCAGATCAATCTGAGACATTTCACTACTGAATATATTTAGCCTTGCTAAAATAGCTACTCCTAGAAGAAAAAAAGATCTCAGGAGCTTCTGTGGTTGGATATGTAAATGTCTTAGTAACTTAAAACACAATGACACAATTAGAAAATTGCATCGTAGATATTAAATAGAAGATTGCTCGATACTTTTAACCAACCTAGTGAAAGTTCATTACAGTCACAGTAGTAAATGAAATGATGTACTCATCTCATACACGTATATGCATTTTTAAGAAAAAAAAAAAAGGGTTTTTGCAAAAATACTACAGCATGAAATATTAAACACACTAAAAAGTTTGTGGAAATTTATAAAGACTGGCACTTTGTACACCGGTCTTAATTTAAAAAAAAAAAAAAGGTTGGTATAAGATGCAGTAAATTTAAGAGATGCACCCCGCTTAATAATTTTGGTGGACCTCAGGAGGTCCATGCAACATAAACTGAAATCTTCTCCAGGTAGATGTTAGCAGAAATTTTAGGTGTTATTTATGCTAATGCCAGCTTCCTACCGCTAATGGACAGTTTTCTCGCTATACAGATGTAGTAGATATAACAGTCACAGTCATAACGCATCACACACCAAGTATGACTGTTAACTCTACTACATCTGTACTTTTGCATGGGGAGAAAGCTGTCAAAGGGATCACAGGAGATAGCATTTTGTAAATATCCAGATGCTCTCTCAGTGGTTAGCCTTGGTGCCTTGTAGTGCTGGGGTCCTAGGTTTGAATCTGACCAAGGACAACATCTTCATGGAATTTGAATGTTCTCCCTGAGTTTATCTGGGTTTTCTCCGGGTACTCGGTTTCCTCCCGCTCTCTGAAGACTGATAGGGAATGTAAGATTGTGAGCTCAACTGGGGAAAGATTGATGATAATGTCTGTAGAGCGCTGTGGAATATGTCAACGCACAGCCTTGTGAGGCCTAGAATGCTCAGCTGCATAATACACATGTTAGAGTTGTCTCATCTGGGACATTTATTACCTATTGATAGGATATGCTAGGGCTCCTCTGTGACTCACTCCTATCTGAAGAACAGGGTCCTGCTATGAATGTAGAGTGTGACATGCATGCGCGACTTTCTATGTTAACTGCTATGGGACTGAGGCTGTCTCAGCTATTTTTGGAAGTCCTACAACAGTGAATGTAGAAAGCCATGCATGTTCAGCGTGCAGCTATCAAAATGTAACAGAAACCCGATGGAAAAGAATTTAGTAGTGACCTGCTATGACGAGAAGTCACTTGTGGGTGTCAAAAGGAACCACGAAGTCTGATGGAAGACTTTAGAAGCATTGGAACTAGAGCAGTGAAGGTCTCATGAGATGACTTCCTTCTGGAGAACTATTTTGAATCTATTTTTCCCAGAGAGAATCACCTTTTACAATATAAAACTCTCCAAGGAGAATCAGAAGCATTCATATAGCGTCCCATTACAGTCATAAAGAAGAGGACTAAAAAAGTTGTCCAACCTATCACTTGTGTAAGCCAAGCCTTAAAAATAACTTCACTTATATATAGTGTGGTGATGTGTACAGTAAAGGGCACGGTAGATGTGTGATGGGGGTGTGTATCTCACCCAGTTGTTAAGTTTAGCTGGGTGAGATATCTGAAATCCTGTAGTGGTGCTGCTTCAGTAAGGCATAACTTGCTGGAGTTTGTTTTCTTTAATGTTGTATGGGCTGGATTTCTTGGACTGGAAGACAGGTTGGTAGTGGGAGTCTTCCAGTCCACACCCCTAGTCCACTACAGAGATTACCTAGAAACTGAGGTGATCGCAGGTGAGGCCTGCTGTAATCAAGGGGGGATAAAACAACTCTCTGGTTATGTCTGAGAAAAAAAAAATCCTACAGAGAGGAGCCTGATACTTTTTTTTCTCAGACATAACCAGAGAGTTGTTTTATGCCCCCTTGATTACAGCAGGCCTCACCTGCGATCACCTCAGGTTCTAAGTAATCTCTGTAGTTGACTAGGGGTGTGGACTGGAAGACTCCCACTACCAACCTGTCTTCCAGTCCAAGAAATCCAGCCCATACAACACTAAAGAAAACAAACTCCAGCAAGCTATGCCTTACTGAAGCAGCACCACTACAAGATTTCAGTTTTCTCACCCAGCTAAACTGAACAACTGGGAGAGATACACACCCCCATCACACATCTACCATGCCCTTTACTGTACACATAACCACAATAGTTAGATGAGAAAATGTTTAGGCAAATGTTTTTAAGTCACCGTTCATCACACGATTGTGCCACGGATGCCACGTGGGATAAAGTTGACTAGGTATAACAGGTGTGCTCTTCAGCTTTTTATTTTCTATCCTTTCACCTTTCACCCTCAGTTCATATACTCTACCTGGCATGTTTGCTTTCAGCAGCTCAGGGAATTTAGCTTCTTTCCTCCCCTGCTTTCTCTTAAATCTATAGCTCTTACATTAGATATCCCTAAGAGACTCTGTCTCCTTTTCTGGGACTCTAATTCTGACTGTGCTTTAATGCCTGACATCTCCAGCTCCTGTGGAGAGGTAACAGATGGCTCTATAGTGAGGTTTAGAGCTGCTAGTCTAGCAGAGGAATTATGGAGAGGCATAGACGACAATGTGCCAATGCTTGCTCTCTTGTAACCCTTTATTTTCATCATTTCGGAGGTCATTCTGGCTCCAATAATGTGCCAGATGCCCTTTTGCTTGCTTCTTGCATTTACATGCTTGAGTGCTATCCTTGTGGTACAGTGTAATTGTGTAAAGTGGGAAAATTTGGCAAAGTAAAATGTGTTGCATAGAAAAAAATATATGAAATTTCATTCACAGAAAGGTAGTCTGTTGAGATTACCAATGACAATGAAAATGAGGCCTAAGAATTGAGTAAATTCTTGATTCTCCATTTCAACCTCTATTTTTCAGGTAGAATTTTTGAACAATAAAAAAATAACAATAAAAATTGCTTAAAATAACAAGAATGTGACATGAAACCCATACTGAATGAATGTATTCGACAAAAAGAGAACCATAGAATACAGTACATGTCATTAAGTTTTCCACAGTTTTTTTTTTTTATAAACCTAATTTTCAACTTGTAATTCTTTCTCCCATGATTTATTTTATTCACTTATTAAGAGATGATATATTCTGCTGCATTTTACAAACATTATCATCCCTTGCTGTTCTCAATGGAGCTTCTAATCTAAATACCTATCAATATGTCTTTCTTTGGGGTGTGGGAGGAAACTGCTGGCGTACCCAAAGCAAACACAGGGAGAACATACAAACTCCATGCAGGTATTTCCCTAGGTCATAGTAACAGTTTATAAGGCTGAAAAAAGACATCTGTCCATCGAATTCAGCCTGTTATACTGCAAGTTGATCCAGGGGAAAGCAAAAAAAAAAAAAAAACCCTGTGAGGTAGAATCCAATTTTCTCCACTTTAGGGGATTGCGGCATTTTCAGCGACATTTCTGTAAAATTAAGGAGCTACAGCCTGGTGGTAACATGGTGGCTTATTGATTAGCACTGGTTCTTTGTTGCACTGATGGTCCTAGGGAGTGATGAGCGAAGTGAGCTTGGGTCAAAACTTTGATTACTGTACTGAGATTCGTCTTCATACTGTATTCAAATATATGGGCTTCCGCGAGTTGAAATGAGTTATCACCGAGGTCTCACAAGATAACTTCGGCATTTGATTTTTTAAAATTGAAAACCATTTTAAAGTAGGAATCCTGGCTAAAGCAGGAGTACTGGCTGTTACTTCGGTAGCAAAGCTGACTTTAGTACCAAGTTTTAGAATGAGGTTCAAGTAAAAAAATCAAATCCCATAGTTATTGACTGAAGTCCCGTGAGACTTTGGTAATAATGAATTTCCCTTGCCAGAGTCCATACATTTTAATTCTGTATGGAGATGGATCTACTATACACATACTCTGATGCACACAGTTTTTCCAACATTTTACAAACATCATGTCACTAGCAATTTTAAAAAAATGATTCATCATCCACTTGATGTTGCTACTGGCCTGCAACAAGACCTATGAAAATGAAAAAAATAAATAAATAAAAAAATCACCTCTGTAATAATGGAATAGGATAAAGAGGCAACAAAGAGTTTTGATGATCACTTTCACTTACCTAACCTCCTCTCCCACCAAAAGACAAATTGCTATTATGACAATTCCTATCACTGACATAATTCTACCTTGTAAGGATTTCTTATTCCTTATAGAAATTACATGGGTGAAGAACATCAATAAAAAAATCTCTCCAGCTAGAAAATCTCCAATTTGGGCAAGACATTTTCAGTAGAGAGGTCCCATAAAGAATAAAGATTTGCCCCACTCATAAATTTCCACAAGATTAGCTAATGACTCTAATGACTCCAATTTCAAATTATTCAAATTCAATATCACTACATTCTAGCAATACCTTCAACACGCATAGACAGCTATACTATATACATCTCCCAAATGAGTATCTCAAAATCATGTATTCTTTAAAGTTGGCCGTCTTGGGATATTGTATGTTGAGCCATGAAGAAAGGTAAGAAAGGACACTTCTGTAGCTAGCTAACAGTGAACACTGCCTTTTCCAGTCAATGAGCTGTTATCCCCAGGGAACTGCTGGACAAGAACATGTTGAACCTTCTGTGCAGTGACATTACATAGAAAGTGAACCATTGCTAAGCACCCATTGAAACCAGATCCACTTTTTGTTTCCAAGAGGGTACCAATTGGACATCCATCTACTACCTGCATATTCCCAAGCAGGCCTTAAACAGAAGGTGGTATCTGACTCCTGACACCCCGTGGAATAGTGGAGTCCTTTCCTAAGTCAGTGACTACACGTTCATTGGTCACATGGCCTACATTTATCTCAGTCTCATTCAAGTGAACGGGCTTGAGTTGCAATACCAAGGACAGCCACTATACAATGATGCTCTGTATCCTGTGATAAGTGCTGGACCTCTTTCAAAAGGCTGATTGGTGCCGGGAGTTGGACCTCCACCGACCTAATATTAATGACCTATCCGGCGGAGAAGTCACCAATATTTTACTCCTAGAAAAACCACTTTAAAGGCGTTGTCCGAGTTATTCTTTTGTTCTTTATATGTTTCTAACTTGTCAGGTATAACAACTTTCCCATATACTTTGTGTTTCTAAAGCTGCTGGTTTCTCAGAGTTGACTGAGGGTCACATGACCTGTGATGTCACCTTATCTCCCTGGTCTGTGATGTTTCGTGTACAAGCCTCAGAGTTCAGATAACAGTCTGTACACGAGATGTCACTGGCCACGCCCCCTTTCTTTGCCGGGCTCCTGCTATCTGCTCTCTCCCTGGATTCCTTCAGATAAAACATTAACCCATTCAGCCAGAACACACTGAGGGCTCAAGGCTTTACAACAAATAGTAGCTGCAGCAGTGAGAGGAGACAAATGCTGGGCAAGGAGCTATAGAGGAATTGTACAAGAACAGGTAGGGAGAATTTCCTGTGTGTATCAGCAGTGTCATTGTACAGCTGGGACTTGTAGTCCTACACAAACAACATGCTGCTGAGTATCCCAGCAGGCATACATGTACTCACAGCACTTATATTCACTGCCTTTGCAGAGAAGGGGGGAGGGGGGAGGGGCAGAGATTGTTATTACTGCATGTAAACAAAGGCCAGAAGAGAACCTGGGAAATGAGGAAATATAGATTTTTTTTGCCTAAAACTTGCTGAACTTAGTTATATATTGCTACCCATCAGATTTACAGTGCTATATTTTTTTTTCCATAACTTGGACAACCCCTTTAAGGAAAAGATAATCATTACATTGCCATCCAGTTTCCAACTGTATGTGATATAGATTATGCAGCTTTAAGTTCTCTCTGAATCGTTCTTTAAACGGTCCTTCATTTCATACAGTATATGCACTAAACGCTAATCAATTCTTTAGACAGCAATCAGCCAAGAAACATTTCTTAAAAGAAGAGTACTCGGCGCCTCGAAAGGCAGTTCATTAATGGCTATATGCAATCAATCTTCTCATCTTCTACAAAAGAAGTGTCAGGATGTCCATAAACAATATAGTTTAGCAGTTTTGAAGCCAACAACTTAAAATTATTACACTTAGCAGGAAAACCATTTCTACAGTAGATTGCAGTTAGAAGTGAATTATACAGTATATGACAGAATAAATTCTCGGAGAGATTGTCATATGACAGTGTTGTTTTATGATGTCGAATGCACTTATGTAAAGAAGATGACTATGAAGAACAACTCAGCTGCTGGAACCTCTGATGGCATTAAAGTGGGAAGACAACATTGTTAACTATTTTATCTACTGAGAGTTGAAATCCTAGTTTAGATAAATTATTTTCATATACCCTATTAGAAAACTATGTGTGGAAGGTCTTTCATTCAATAACATAATCTCTTGGCCGAAGTGGAGACTGGTTCCAAAATGCACCTCTTGCTCTGGAGGACCTGCCCCATCCTGTATTACGCAGTTTGCCTATTGACTTAAAAGCTTAATTTCTCCAGTGGGAAATCAAGTACTAAAGGCCCTTTTAGACGGGCCGATAAAGTCTCCCTGAACGAGCGCCGATCAGCGACATCGGCGCTCGTTCAGGGAGCCTTTACACGGCCCGATGAATCGAGCGCCGGGCCGCACGAGTGATCGCTGTATCGCTCGTGCGGCCTGGAAGCTCCATGCTGTCAGGCGCACATCGCCTGTTTACACAGGGCGATGTGCGCCCGACAGATCGGATCTTTTGGTTTTTACAAAAGATCCAATCAGCCGACGAACGAGCGTTTTGCTCGTTCGTCGGCTGATTAGGGCCACTTTTACACGGGCCGATTATCGGCACTAGCGTTCCTAGGAACGAATTTTCGGCCGATAATCGGCCCGTGTAAAAGGACCTTTACTCTCAAGTTTCCCCATAGGTAATGTCTAAACACTGTGATCTGCTTATTATCAAGGGACCCTTCTAATAATTAGAAATGAGTGAGTTTCCTAAAATTTATTTAATTCTGATTCGTCAAAATTGGCCAATAACAATCGAGAGCATTTTAAATACATGAGGAAAAAAATTATCTTTTGTTCTCTCTCTATGACTCCCTCTTGAAAAAATATTTTCAAATGAATCTGAAGAACTTCTCGTTTTAACTAATCGATTTTCTCATTTTTAGTAAGGATTGTCCAAACTAGAGAGCATCTTTAAGAATACATCTACTACTGTATATAGAAAACATCAGTGTATCATTAAACTCAATTAATATAAACTCTGCCAACCAGAGCTTCATTCTCTTTTGTGTATATTTACTTGACAAACTCTACTTTGTACCCTTGTATATGATATGACGTTGTATAAGTACACTGTAAAAGAATACTGAGACCTTCACTTAGCCAACTGATCCACAGAAAACACAGCCCATTGAGCTTCTGTTCCTCCCTATAAGGATTTACATCCAAGCATTCTGTGCAGTGGAGCTGTGAAACCTCAATCTATGTGATCAGTTTGTTGTTGGTCATTGTACTACAAGGTGTATACCCATGCACATTTGCTTAGACCTCGTATTGTGGGGTAATACCACATAATGGAGAAGACCTTTCTACTTTTTTTCTCTCCTGTGTAGCAGCCCAGCAACTTTTAAAATGGTTCTCCAGAGAAGCTAGAGCTTGAAGCAAGACCAACTTGGATCTCCTGGTGGCTCAGCAGGTCATTGTCCAGAAAGATGCACATTAACTAATAAATGCCCATTAATTAGTAAACCATTTAAGTGACCTCCTGAGAAAGCTACTACTATGATATTGTAGTGACCAGTGAAGATCACGAGGTTTGGAGCTTATTTGACACTAATGGCATATACAGTACCTGCATTGATTTCATATAGCAGAATGTCATCAGTGTTTGTCCCAAAACAATCCTTTAGTGACAAATTCAAGTACATATGTATAATACTTATTTATCCTGCCTAAGAAATAATGTTAAAGGGGTTGTCCAGCCATATATATTGATGACCTCATGTCAACATAGGTCATGAATATCTGATCGGTGGGGGTCCGAGGCCCGGCATCCTGGCATCAGCTTTTTTACAAGGAAGCGGCGCTCCATTTGAGCACTACGTCCTCTTCATTACCCTGCACCTTGTCTTGGAAGTGCAGTGTAATGACGAATACTTGCTTCCTTCACATGAATGGAGTGAGTACTTGTCATTACACTACACCACCGCTACATAGGTGATGACGTGTAGTGTAATGAAGAAGAAGCAGTGCTCACATGGAGCACCACCTCCTATTCAAACAGCTGATCAGGCGAGGGGGGGTTGCCAGGTGTTGGACACCCACCAATCAGATATTGATGACCTATCCTGAGGATAAGTCATCAATAGATATGGTCGGGCAACCCCTTTAAGTATATTTTAATTAACAGTTAATACATCTATGATCCAGCCATTTAACAAAGTAAAGTAAAAAATGCATTCATTTGCCTTTCCTCTCTTCGGACGACTACTGCATATATTCGTGTGCTTGTGCCAAAAAGACTTTGGATATCTAAGGCTCAGACCACAATAACTGTAAAAGGATGACAGGTGCATCACCTCACAACAGCTAACCACAAGGATGCCGACCTTTCACATTACGAGAGTCGTTTCACATCCCAGCATTAACAATCTGCCAGGAAACAGCGGGGCAAATAATAATTGGATAACCTTTTGCATATTAATAGTCTCAATAGTAAAAGATCCAAAGTAGACTATAATGTGTTTTTAATACCATACAAAAATGATACTCTCATTTTTTTTTTCTTAGCAGGAAAGACAAAGAATGTGAATAATAATACACCCAAAATAAATGTCAGCTACTGTATTTATACGGAAATTACCTTTAGCTTACATTACGGATTCTACTTTACACTCACTTTCTGGCTGTTCTTTTTTCATTTTTATTTAATTTTCATGAAATATATAAACAATAATTTATTTTGTGCTTTTGTGCTTGTGCTTTTATTTATTTTCCCATACTATAATAAATGGTTTCAATGGTAAAGAAGCCATCAGCAAGCCTAAGCTCACCATGCACTATTCCTAGCATTGGCTAAAGTAAATCTAAATAAGGCCACCATTGGACTCTGGAGTAGCGTTGAACAAATTAAAATATCCATAGTGGACTTTGATCTGAATTTCAGGAAAAATGTGATTCTCCATGAAGCCAAATTTTCTTGTGCTTCGTTATAACAAAACCATTTTCCCTGAAATAACGTAAAAAAAAACCTCACCTCATCCGTTTCATCGTGAAGAGGCCACCACAGCCATTTTGATTGAAGATCCCACACAAAATCTCTTGCACGGTAGCTAATGATGTCACCACACCAGCCGGCGTGATGATGTCATTAGGCATAGTGCAAGATTTGGCGCAGGATCTTTAATCAAGATGGCCATGGCGGCCTCTTCGCAATCAACCAGATGAAGTGGGTTTTTTTTAACCTGTGACAGCCCTCATTTTTCATCTCAGATGCTGCAATCAGTGATGAATGCGGCACATGAGTGGTTTAATGACGGGGTGGCACAATTACCATTCCCTTTTATTGTACCCACTACTTACATAGAAATGCGCTTCTTGACAAAGTAATTTGTCACAAAGCAAATTTCTTTGCGAAAGTTGGCAAAGCAGCCGAATCAAAGTTTTCATAACTTTGCTCATCTCTACTCTGGAGTAGTGGAAAACACACTTTTCTGGAATGATGCACCTGGTAGTATAATGTAGAAATCTGGGGAATTCTACCTACTGAAACCTTGCGGAAACTCATGGAAAACCTCCCCATAAGAGAAGCTCATCTTATAGTCAAAAGATGAGTCCATCTCCATATTTAAGACCCTTTTTCTTCTTTAAATGGGATTACAAACAAGCTCATCTAACATAAGTGTGATGATGAGGTGTCCACATGCTTTGGGTCATAATGTAAGAACATTAAAAATCGCAATACTAACTAAAACAAAATGTGTGAGTGATGTTTATTGCCAAATGTCATTTTGATTTATTTTGCTGTTGTTGCTTCTTTAGGCCTTTGGATTGATTTCTATGGGCAATTATTCCACCTTTCCTTTACAATAGTTTTAATACATTTCTCAGAAGAAAAGGAGGCAAGTACTAAGGGTTGCAACCATCCTCTTTGGGAAATAAAAAGCCACAGCCAAAGAGGAGGAGGGCACTGCTGAAGCTGAGACAGACCTAAAAGATGAATAGGTTCTATAGAATCAAAAGTGGATGCAAATTTTTTTAAAAAATTCTAATTCTATAGACACAGAATTTCATATGATTCATTTCTGGGGACATTCTGCAGAAAGAGAGAAGAAGAAATGTCGAAATGGGTAGAATCTATTTGGGTACGAATTGAATCAGATGCCAGATTCTGACAAATTTCCAGAAATTTGCTTCACTATTCAACACTACAGCAAATCCTCTATGGTAATAATGGAATAATTATGTTTACTAACATTGCACATTTGGCATTTTATTGCAGCAATGTTTATGGAAATTGTCTTATCTGTTTTATTAGGAATTTAGTATTTATGAGGTATAGCAAACAAAAGGCTAATAAAGCTAAATGTTCATTATTGGAATCTTATCAACCAAAGTAAAGTTGTAGAGAATTGGATGGATTCTTACTTCCATCTGCTGACAGTTGTTTAAATGTAAAGTCTGATGAATTCCCAGATGGTGTACATCTCTTCAAATAAACTAGTACGCAGTTACGAATATAAGTCCTGAGCGTACGGCATCTAGACATACCAGAATTAAGCTGACAATATTCTGTCTTGGTCCAGATGAAGCCAGCAATCTCCATCTCTTCAGAGGGGTATACTGACTTACAGGTATGGTGGTTTTATTGGTATGGACTTGTATTGGGGCTCTTGTACCCAATTACAAACATATTTCTGAAAGAAGCAAACCACTTTAGAATCAAAATTCAAAATTTTTCAAATAATTCTGATTCGTTCGGGATACGATATTGGGCACATTTTGTGAGAGGGAGAAAGGGAAGAGTGGAAGGGAAAGAGAGAGGGAAGAGTGAAAGAGAAGGAGAGGCCGAAAGGCAGAGAGAGTGGGAGAGAAGGAAGAATGGGAGAGAAAGAGAATCAGAGAGGGAGAGAAAGAGAGCTAGAGAGAGACTTTTCCAGATATTCAAAGTACTTTTGATTTTGGTAGAATTGATTTGTAGCCAAATTGAATTTCTTGACCAAATTAGACCAATTGGACCCAACACTAATTTAAGGAAATTTGCTCATCGCTTATACAAACTATACCAAAGTAAATCTCTATACTGTATCTGTCCATATGAAATTGGAGGTACACATAGGTACAGTAGAACTCTATAGACTTCCATGTGTGTTTTCTCATGGCCTCATATCATTTGTAGGGGCAGAAATATGGCAATATGTCAGGGCTTGGCACTAATAGTAGTAGTAGTATTAGCACTATTGCTTATTCCTAATAATATGATTAGTACAGTATATTGCGTATGATACTAGATAAAAACAGGATTCCCATGCAAAATGTTCTGGGATAAAACAGATTTCACTCAGAATGTTAAATATCTATACTTCTGTCTTTTTAAATATTTGTTCAGTTCATTTCTTTAAGGATTTCTGAAATAAATTATCATCAGCATTTTAATGTATCTTTAAAAAAAACTGAGAAACCGTATATTATTTAATGATGACAGTGATGATTTATATTTGTAGATTAGAGTCAGGTTTTGGCTCCTGTAACCCCTCCCGTAGTCTACAACAATACTTTCCCCTGAAGTCAGCATTGCAAGTCTGGGCTGTCTAAATTACCCCTCTAGAGCCTTCATAAGAAACTCTAGCAGCTGGTGGATGATTAGGCAGAATTACTCTGTGGTCTATTGCTGAATATAAATAAGACTGTTTTATTAGGTAATTATTAAGCATCTCCACATACATGGAAGCCAAATCAAAGTACCAAAAAATTATGATAAAATGAATATGATGATCAGGGCACTAATATAGAACATTGTACTTTCTAGATATTCTATACTGTTTGCATATAGTGTAGTGAGAGATGTTTATAAAAAAATATGCAAATAATTATTTCTATATTTCTATCTCCCTTTCAGTGTGCAACACCATCATCACCCCTAGGCAGCACGCCCGCTGTCTAGGGGTGACGTTTGACACTGATCTTTCTTCCACCCCCTATATTCAATCTCTCTCCTGCTCATGTCGCCTGCACCTCAAAAACAACTCTAGAATCTGCCACTTTCTCTCTATGGAAACAACAAAAACTCACTGTTGCCCTGATCCATTCCCGTCTCAATTACTGTAACTCACTTTTAATTGGCCTCCCCCTCACCAGACTCTCCCCTCTCCAATCTATTCTTAGTGCAGCAGCCAGGGTCACCCACCTATCTGTCCAACTACTACTCCAATATCTCCACCCTGTGCCAGTCATTGCACTGGTTGCCCATACTGTATAGAGTCCAATTTAAACTGCTTTCCTCACCCACAAAGCTCTCCACAGTGCTGCACACCCCTACTTTGATACACTTTGGCTTTGGCTCAAAAAATTACATTAAGAAGTGCAGTGGCTTTATTCTAAAAACACTGTGAACTGCAGAAGAAAAGTAGCTGATCTTTTAGCACACACACCCTTAGTAGAGTTTCTCATCATGATGTTTTTACAATGTTTTGGAATTGTCCCCAAAGTTGACAATCAGGCTCAGACTGAACAGTGGATCTCCTGGTGGACCTCAAAGGTACTGCATAGGACAACCCAATTTGGCGCTAACTTCAGAACCAATCACTTTCCACTAGGGTATTAATCTAAGGTCTAACCTATTAGACCTTATAGATGGTACTGTAGGTCCTCAAAATTGTCCAATACTGTTACTAATCTATGTCTTACCCAAACTATCAATGATGACTATACATTGCAGCCACAAACCACAATAAATGAGATACTTTCTTACTGTTGTACTGTTTACTTTTGTAATTTACTTTCTGTTACAAAGAAGGTCACAGTTGTAAGATTCTCTTTACTTCACTATTATGGTGTACCCTGGTGTTTAATGTGGATGGATACCACTAGACATATCTACTGTTAGAAGCAGAGACAGTTACAGGGAGAGAGCTGGAGACAAAAAGGCACACTTCAGAATTGGCATGTCCCATGGGAAAGGACACATCCACTGAGCTGCCAGCCTGAAGACAGTTTAGAAAAGCAATTGAACAATAAATGGGGAGCTCTAGATCCATGTGAGGTACAGGGCTGGTTCTGGCTTTGTTAGAAAGGCACTGTCATGTACTATATGATCTTTAATTTTCATCTTTTACATTAATCATGGGATAACTCCTTTGATAATAGTCTACTGTAGTTGGGGCCTTCATGTAGAGTCCTGGAGCTTCTTATAATGCTTCTGTGTTCTTAGCCTGGACTAGAAGCTATAAGAAGTTAGAATCCCTTCCCCATATTTTCATCTTTTTACTAAACATCTAAGATGCTCTTCCAATATTTGGTTCTGCAACACTTCAATGGACATAATTTAATCCAAACAGTATGTACATCTCGAAAATCAATCATTTGTAACATTGATTTCTATGTACCCTTTTTGTTTTTTTACCGTGTGCCTACAGTATGTTCTTCCGTGTTACTATGTACCATTCATTAATGAGTAAAAACGGTGAAACTGGGGAAGTAATATCCCTTTAGTGCAGTTGTATTAAAATTTAAGAGGAGCTTGCTACTAAATAATAAATAATGTGAACTTTTGGTCAACCACTCTCTGCGTTTCTTACAGCTGCCTTTCACCAAAAAAGAACTATTAAACATTCAGCATTTTACGAGAATTCATAAACAACTAGCAGAGGAAACAGCAATGAATTTAATGTGGCCATGCCTTATTTATGGTTCAACAGCAGGATTAGATTTTTTTAAACATTTTTATAACATCGTTGTCATCATTTTTGACATGTTGATACAAAACTTTCTCCTTCGCAAGGAATCATTTATTTATTTATAAGGTCTTACATAATGAATGGTGCAAAATATTGAAAAATATTATCAGCATTTAGGTTGGTTACTATATAAGCCAGAAAGCTAAAATACAAAAAGAGAAAACCATTGAGCTTACTGTTAGAAGGGTTTCCCCAAAGTAAAGTGATCCCAGGTTGTCAGCCAGGAATCAGCTATAATCTGTGGGGGAACCTGTCAGCAAAAATATAATTTCTCTGTGGCGCTAAGTGCCACAACATATTAGTTGTGCAGGACTCACTCAATGTTAGACTTTTCTTAATTCATTTTGATCTGTGCTGGAGTCCAGCCTCTACATGCTGCTATAAGGGAAACTAAAGCGTAACTGTTAGTTCAGGAGATTTTCAGGGTAAGCTGTCATGTATGTACCTTAGCAATAACACTGTATCTGGCATTTATCTGGATTTATTCTATATTTATCAGCAGTTTACCCCTCCGCTGGATCCATATCTAATTTTCAGTTTTTCTCTGAATTCAGCTCTGGAGGGGCTGGAAACTAGCTGCTATGAGGTCTCCTATACACAGCAACCATAGTGAAAAGTAAATCTTGTTCCCCTATAGCTCACCCAAAGAATCAGCAGGAGTACAGAGGACACTATACTGTATAGCAGTACTAAACAGTGTATCTATGAGCCCAGCACTGGTATGAAACAGTAAAATACTTACTAGAACCCGCAGCATCTCTGTGTGTGTCTCTCTCTAACTGCAGCTCCTCACTACTCCTCCTTCCTCACCTCACTCTATAGACTTCTATGGGCAGAAGCTGTAACCCTGAGTGAGCTGAAAATCCATGTTATCTCAAATAAATTTAGAGTGAATGATCTGAGACATGGGGAAGGCAGAAGTAGCTGATAAGTGTAGAAAGAGGTGTTACTCTGATAACGAACATCACAAAGTTTTATTTTTTTACTTTTGCCTTAGGGCTCATGCACATGAACATGTGCGCCCTGTGCCAATCAAGTGAATGGGTCTGCATCCATGACCCGCTGTTTGCGGGCCACAACACAGGCACGGGCCACACACATTCATGTGCATTAACCCTTGTACTGTTTCTTTACGCAGTCTGTTTGAAAGTGATATCACAGACAAATTTATTTCCGCTGCATCTATTAGAGAAGACTGAATTTCTTGAAATTTGCTTCAGGTGCAATTTATAGAATTTTTACCAAAAATTCGATTTGGGTATGAATCGATTCTACTCAAATTAAAAAAACTATTAAACGCAAAATGAGAGAGATAATAAGATTTTCCTCGGTTGAGGAAAAATTATGATCCTCATTCTCTTCTCCTCTGGATTGGAATCACAATTTGGGTTTGTTACAATCTGAATTTTTTTTGGAAATTTGGGCCGAATTCCGAATCGGTAGAATTGATTCGCTCATCTCTAATCTGCATATCTGAGCTTACTAATAAGAGTTCTTGCCCGTTATTTTTGTCATCCTTTATACAAATTAACCAGTCCAATCTCTATGCCAATAAGACAAATAAGTGTACCGGACACTCTCATGGTGGCTCCTTACCTCTACCTCATTCACTAAAAATTTACTCCAACTTGCATATAATCACTGAAAACGTCACATTGCATGTTCTATTTTTTCAGTTTTATTTTATTTTTTTAGTTTATATTGGTATTTCAATATTTAATATTTGGATCTGCTCATTCATGCTTGACAATCAATGATAGACATGTTACCTGTGTTCTATGTTCTATGCTATCTGAAATGAATACATAATAAATGTAAGCCTCATGAACTAAGTCATTCAAATCTGTAATCCTCGAGACTTCAAACAAAGCATACAATAAGTCCACAATAAGTGTGTATTAAAGTAATATACAGGATAGCTGCTCTCATTCATAACACGCCAGCTAATGCAGCTGAGATAATTGAGGAATTAAGCAGGTCATAAGTTCATACTCACTCGTCAAATCCTACACTATACTATGGAAAGGACCTGCTAGTTAGAATGGATAATTATGTCCATTGGTGAAGCAAGGGAGCTAGAAATTACATGTATTGTTAACTTATGAGATGATCAATAGTTAGTGCTATTGACTCTGAAGACTGTTCTGACTACCATTAACTGTTAACATGCTGGTGGTCAGTTATAGAGGCTTACATGATACATATCAAATCCAGTAATCTGGCCCTCTAGATCATTCATCTACAAGCCTACAGGCAGAAGCATAGCTATAGGGGGTGCCAGTGGCTACCAGGCCCAGGAGACTGAGGGGGCCCAAAGATCCTTGTGCCGCATAAGAAGACACCAGTATTATAGAAAGTGCATGGTGGTCAAGTTACACCTCTGGCTGGAGGGAAGGGGTTAGGTCAAGCATTTGGCATGTGGGGTGCTGTTTCAATATTTGCCTCAGGCAGCATGAAGGCCATACGCTTCCCTGCCCTTGGCCACAAAGTACTGAAGGAAGGGGGGCTCAAGCTGAACTCTTGCACTAGGGCCCATGAGCCTTTAGCTATGCCCCAGCCTACAGGCTTCTTGGCAAATTTCGATTGCAGGCGGGAGAAAAAAGGGCCTTTTTGGAGTTTCCAGCATGGACCAACCAGGAAGTAGGGAACAGTTGGGAGAAGAGTGGCGTCAAGGTAGTAGGATTGGTAGAGGTAATGCTTTTTTTTTAACATTTTCTGGACCCTGAAAGTCCATTACAATTTAACTTTACATTTTGAGCCCAAGTGAAGACAAGGACAAATGTGAGTGACAAAAATCTCTGCGCAGTGCTGCAAGTATGTGAGCACTATATAAAGGAATAAAAATAAAATAGAGGGAGGTCTCCAGCAAAGGACTAGCCCCTATTATAGAAAGCATAGTACTACTTTAGAGCAGCTCCTGGTACTTGATTTCTGTAGGGATTCTCAGTGTAAGCAATGAACAGCATGGACATCTACTGAGTTGAATGGAACTCGCATATGCTTAGCTTTATCCGGAATGATATGCATTGAATTTCTCTTTTAATTGAGGGAGGTCTTCATGTTTTGGGGCCCCTATAATAAGTTTCTCTATTGCCATTTTTTATACATTTGGAATGAGAAAGAATGCAATATCCATTGCAGAAAGAAACTCTTCCACCGCTGAGACCTGTCATTGAACTGGACTATGAACATTACTATTTCCCAGTATAATCTCGATTTTCCAATCTGTGAAGACGTGTGAAGCTTGGCACTCTCAGACTTCGTGCACACTTGACAGTGCATGCACACTTGACAAATTTAAATTCTTCTTATTAGCATCTTCATAAACAACAATTGATCAGTCATGGCTGTCACTTGAATTAATTCTGAATGGTGTTGGCAATGATTGAATATTCATGGACGTCTCAGTTGCATCTCAGAAATAGCTTTATTAATTCCTGGACTGAATGCCTAATTCTGAGATCTAGACTTTAGATGTTCATATGATTAAGGCTGGACATTAACTGCAGACAATTTTATATTTTTGGTGAGTCGATAAATAGATGTAAGATGGATAAATAAATTGACAGATTGATTTGCTTGCAAGCAGAAGATAGCAAGGAAATGCCACTGTCACATACTCGCCATCTGTCCCTTTTTTTCCAGGATGGTGCAAGCTTTTACAGTTAACCCCAGTCATCCCTTCCAATGTCATAGCTTTTTTACTTGCCATTTTAACTGTGATTTCTATTTTATTTTACTTAAACTGGAATTGCATTTTAAGAAAATGAATGCAATGACTAAGAATAACAAGTGAAAAACGTAAAACATATTACAGAAAAAATCTAAATCCATAATGAACGTTAAGAATATAACCTTGCAAAATATTCTCTATATCCTGTATAATGGTTTTATTTTAATTTTCAATGTAATTCAGTCATTTTAGGATTCATTTTATAGTTTCATCCTTGGTGTGATCAGTAAAGCTACCCATGTAATGTGTCAGACTGAAGTTCCTTGTGCCCACCAGAGTAAATGCTCCTCAGTGTCTACCCTAGTAGAATGCAAAGGGACCCTATGCAAAAAAAACCTTTTATTTAACAGCTAGTTTGTAGAGACTGAGATGCTTGTCATATAGATCCTTTCTAGGACGTTCTATGACAATAGTTAAAAAGTCATTTACATGCAATGAAGTTGACTGGGATTGTCTTTATAAGATGGAAGTGAAATTGTGTATCCATCTCTGATCTTATTCCAGGGTAATCTCCAAATAAAATTGTGCTCTGCTAGACCTGTTTAGGATTCTTTATTGTGTAGGATCTTCTCGTACTCTGGTGGGCCAGTCCAAACCTGCCCAAACATATAACAATTTTCAGCTGAATGGCCTGTTTTTGCCATATTGGTCAACCATAATTATAAATTAGACATGAGCGATCGTTTGCAATGGCTGACGGCAGACTATTGTCTACCAAACATACCAAATAATGCCTCACATATTACTATATTGGGTGTGTCCAAAACAGTGAATACCAACCTAAAAAGATACCCTCAAACAGGGTAAAAAAGGTTGGTGTGCCTTTTTGACCCTGTTTGAGGGTATCCTTTTAGGTTGGTATTTATTTTCTACCAAAAATTTGATGTGTGATCGCCCGCAGTTGGCTCAAATATAAATGTATGGCAAGATCAACCAAATGTAGCCAATCAGTTGTCACATTGTTTAAACCCAGTATTTTTTGACTTCCTGACCAGCCAGGTTTGCCAGGTATGTTGTTGGTAAGATTGTCATAGCATAACCAATCCCACAGACAACTTTCACAAATTATCATGTGTATGGTCATACCCAAATCTACTGGACAGTCCATGGTGGCTCAGTAGGTAGCACTCTTATCTAGAAACATTTTGGACCTGGGCTTGAATCCAACCAAAGACAATATCTGTATGGAGGTGCATTCTCTCCTTATGTGTGGATGCCTGGGTTTCCTATGGGTACTCAAGTTTCCCCTCACACTCTCAAAACATTGTAATAACAGACTTTTGGACAATCTGGCGTGCACCTGAGATAGTCCTTTGATTCTGAGCCCCATGTGACAATAGCAATGGATATAACAGGTATTTCTATTCTTCCTACATGTGGCTTTTCAATGGACTTCCAGCATTCTATATATGAACCCGGAGAATGGAGCATGGAAAATAAGGAATATGTTCTTTCCAAATTTGGATTTGATTCTGCAGTGCATGGAATTATGGGAAGACAAATAAAAACGAGCACTAATACTTACTATGTAATAACTATCCTTCCTAGTTACAGCCCAGGCTAACACTGCAAGTCCCTGTACACAAATTATCTCGCCATTGTTGAATCACGGACAACAGCCTGGGATATATTACAGTTCTCCAGAGAACAGTCATTCTTGCCAATTTGACTTGATCCCTCTCAATTATGTATTATGTGCTCCAGCTAATATGTACCCATATGGGTTTAAGCCAAAATCAGGAGTGACTATTCCTATCTCTTGTGTCCACATTTTTAATCACATCAGTAATTCAAGAAATCCAAGGAAACAGATATACTGAACATGGACGGGTTTCCTGTGCAGTCGAACCATAGATTGGTAAATTCCCCTTGGGAAGAATAGATCTTTTAGCATAATGGTTTTTTTTGAAAGCTGGATTCATAAAACCATATTACTAATATAACATATTACTAATTTGCTAGTTCAGACTTGTCATGGATCTCAGTTTCCAGAAATTAAGTTAATTTCATCGGCACAGTACTGGCTACCAGTTACATGAGCATGTTTCTCAATTAGGTTACAATGCATGATTTTAATGGTTCACATAGGAATGTAATTATTTTCAGTGAACTTCTAACGCTTTATGCATCCTTCCAATTTATATTTTCTTCAATTATTATTACCCTCTTAGAAATATGCAACTGAATGACTTTTGTGAATTGTAAAAGTTCAGTGCACGAAAGATCAAGGTTTTTAAAAAAACAAAATTTTGTTGCAGTCATAAAAAATGAAATAGACAATTAAGGAAACGCTTAAAAAACAAAGTAGTTTCATAACATTGCAGATGCATCTCTTCTGTCATGTCTATATAGATATGGTCTCTAAATTCCCCATGTTGTTTTATAATAGTATATATTTTTTTAAAGTAAATTCTTTTTTTATTTGTTGTGGCTACTAATTCTAAAAAGTCATACCAGTTAGCACTGCCATATTGCATGTCAGCATTGAGGTAGCTTCTAAGGAACCGTACATACTATAGAACAGGGATGCTCAACCTGTGACTCTCCAGCTGTTGTAAACTCCCACCATGCCCTGCTATAGGATGATAGCTGTACGCTGCCTGGGCATGCTGGGAGTTGGTTGGGCATCCTTTCTGAAGAGTATCTGAAGAGCGAAGGATCATACACATGAGAATGTGTAGGGCTGTAGGTTCCACAAGTGAAGCAAAGCTAAAAAGAAACAAATATAGACATAAAAATGGCAAGGAGTAATTTAACTCTGGTATTTAGTAGTCTGGTGGTGTCAAACAAAGCCTGTTTTTAATTTTTGCTGTGATCTTTGCCATCTATTTATGACATTGTCAGAAACTCATGTAAAATCTGTCATTCTGCAAACATCATCCAGTGACAGTTTTAGAATAAGTGTCTAAGAAGTTAATTGAAATTGTCACAATCTCTGTAAGTAGATGAACCATAATTAGCAAGCTTTGGCCATGACCAGAAAGGCTCATTTACACCTGGTGATGGATAGGCAATGATCAAGAATAAACTGTTCATAGTTGCCGAACAGAGATGACAACTTCATCCATATGTAGCAATCGGCTCCTCTCTATGGGGATGAGAGGTCACTAAAGTGATGACTACTTCATATTCAAAGTTTGCTGGAAGCAGGTTTTTGTTTACAAGGTATGATCTGCTGCCAGCAAATAATGGTTTTATGTGGGCACATTAAAAATGTAGTCACCAACAAACAAGTGTTGCTCACTTGGGTAATTGGTGGCACATTTAAAATAGGCAATTATTAGGAGTGAGCATTTTATGAACGTCCATCCCAATCCTTGGCTGGTTTAAAAGGGCCTTAAAGGAGTTATTCGACTCTTAGAAACTGATGATGTATGCTCTGGATAGGTCATTAACATCTGATTGGTGGAGTCCTGATACCCAAGAACCCCTCCAATCAGCTGTTAAAGAAAGCCCGGTGGCCTGTGAGCACCATGGCCTTCTCACTGCTTTCCCTAGGTCAGTGACATCATGACCATCGGACACACACCAATGAGATGCTGCCGATCTATCCAGAAAATACCTTGTCTGATTCAAAGAATCAGATAACCCCTTTAAGTTTCAAGTTCTAGTCTTTCATTTAGCATATATGAAATTAGACAGCAGAGCAGATTGAACTAATCAATACACAGGACAACCTAATAATAAAAAAAATATATTCCACTGTATAATAAATAGAACCCTATGGGCAGCATACTTTATGTCAATGCATGCCAATTCAGTGACATACAAAGTAGACTACCATCAGAAATAAGTCTTTTCAACTTAAACCTTCGAAGATAGACTTATGACACTGAACACTGTGTGAACTGAGCCAAATTTCTGATTTTAGCTGCATTTACACATATCAATTTTTCAAACCTTGTACAAACTATCACTGGTTTGAAAGATTGGCAACTAATTGATATACATGAATATACAATGCATATATAAAAACATTCCCATCAGTACAATCACCATGAGTTCAGATGTGTCCAACCTTACCTTAGCTTTAGTTTGAATAAAGGGGTTGTCTCACCGTCAGATAGGTGCAGGTCCCAGGGGTAGGATCAGTACCTATTTCTAGAAAGGAGCACCCAAATTGAACATGAGCGCACTGTGCATGCTCGGTCGCTCTGCACTAATTTCTATGAGACTGCTGAAATTAGTCGAGGGGCCCATAGAAATGAATGGAGAGCACACTGTGCAAGTGAGTCCACCACTCCATTCACGTCTCTGGAACTACCGGAAATAGCCAAGACAGGACTTGGCTAGTTTCAGCATTCCCATAGAAATTAATTGACGGTGGCCATGCATGCATAGTAAGCTCATTTACTTTTGGAGCTCCGATCTAGAGATAGGTGTGGATCCCAGAGGTGGGGCCTGCACCAATCTGACATTGGTGGCTTATCCTAGCGATATGCCACTAATGTTTGAGGTGAGACAATTCCTTAATGGACTCCAATTTCTTATTAAACCAATTCAATACAATACTGCAACATGCTAGCAAAATCCTTGACTGACTGCAAACCAACATCACATCTGCTGGCTGTACATAGATACATCAAGAGTACATATAGATACATATAGAATGGACATCTTGTGACACGATGCACTGAAATCATGTTGTTTTGAATTGCTGGGCATCTTGTGACACATATCAGGACATGTCCAGCCAAGAAGAAAGGTGAGGAAGGCCACACGTATATATGCTGCCATTTTCAAACACAAAATGTAGCGCCATATGTATTGTAAATGTGGATGAGTACATTTATCAATACCACATGCCGATGACTTTTATTTAGGCAAGAATAGTTTGATTGTTGTTCTTTCATTTTTCATTTGCATTCAGATTAGACCATAATGGCTACCACCAGCCAGAAATAAACACCTCAATTATTATTACTTGTAAATGGCACTTTACTAATATACGTCTCGTTTTACACTTTGTGTGGAAGTCCTCTGAAATTCCAGTCTTCAATGTTGCCTCATTGTTACCCTACATCTTTTGAAATTACAGTAGACAAAAAAAAGAAATAATAGTAGAACATACGTAGGAAAGTAATAAAATGTCCTTGTTCACGGCCCCCATATCTACACTAGTCAATTTATCAACTAGACATATTTGACATTTCCGTGCTCCCTCCTAGTCTGGAAGCCCTGTAAGGAATAGTGTATACCATACATATAATGAATCAAACAATTGAGTTTTTTATTTTGTCTTTGTTTCTACATCAAACTTTTGTAATTTCTACATAAAACAGAATAAAGGAAAGATAATAGATTTTATTATGTCTTTCTTAAAAAAAAGACTTTCAATTTCTAAGAATCATATGCTCACCATGCCATAGTGCAAAAACGTAACCTAATGGGGCAGATATACTAAAGGTCCTTTAAACTGGCGATTGTTCGGGCAGATTATTATATATATATATTATATTAATAAGAATTTTTATGAACGCTCATTAGCGATAATCCACCAGTGCAGGGCCGTAGCTAAATGCTCATGGGCCCTGTTGCAAGAGTTCGGCTTGGGCCCCCCTTCCCTCAGTGCTTTGTGGCCAGGGGGCAAAAACTGAAATGGCAAATACCCCCCATGCCAAATTCTTGACCTAAACTCTTCCCTCCAGCTAGAAGTGTAACTTGACCGGCATGTAAATTCTATATCACCAGTATATTCTTATGTGGCACAAGGGTCTTTGGGCCCCCTCAGCCTCCTGGGCCTGGTAGCGACTGCTACCTCTGCACCCCCTATAGCTACGCCCCTTCACCAGTGTAAAGGTGGCACCGATTACCAAAAGAATGAGCAAAACACTTGTTCATCGGGTAAGAGGATATTTTCTGCATTCACCTTAATCATCACTTGCCAGCGGCAGAACATGCCATCTAAACAGCCTCTGCTGCTGGCAAATCATGGTTCCATATGGGCATTAGCGATTAGTCCTCTCCATACTGTGGTGGAGATTCTTGCATGTAAATACAGTGGTCTCCTCCCCTGTCTAGTAGATGGTTGTCAGGAAGGAACGCTTCCTTCACGAAAATCGTCTGCTCCATCAGGTCATGTAAAGGGGCTTTAAAACTGGTTTCTCATATCCCAGTCTTATGGCTGATGCACACAGCAGTTGTTCAGCTGTGCCTGTTTTGCGGCCTGCAATTCACTTAAATGGGTCTGCAATCTGGAAGGTCGGTGGAAAATGGAGGCATGGAAACCCACGGAAGCACGTACGGTTGACCATCCCTGACATAGTTTAATATCCCATATAATGTATTGGGAACCTGGAAATTATTAATAGGGTGAAATTGGTAACCAAAATTCTGCAAACTTGTCCTAGTTTTTGCTACAATTTAATACATTAAAAAAAAACAATCTTTGATTTGCCATAGTCAGACACCCATAACTTTAATATATTTCTGTCTAAGGATCTATGTGAGGGCATTCACTCTATGGGATACATATGTTTCTATTTTGATAGTTTGCACATTTTTTGACATATCAATGATGTCTATTTTTTACTTTTACTTGTAAAATTGGGAAATGGGGATTATTTAAATTTGTAATACTTTTTTGTATTTTCAAAAGCTTTCTTTTTACTTTATTTTTACTTCACTTATACTATAGACTGTAATGGTTTACTATTGCAGTCTAATGGTAAAATTGCTGTGTTCCTATTAAACCTTGCCATAGGCAGGGCTTAAAAGGTACATTGCTGCGGCAAGCTGCCATAGTGACTGAATGACTAAAATAATCTCATCATGTTGAAAGTTTTTCAACATTTGCAGCAGCCCACCCTTGGTAAATGATCCCTCAGATGCTGCAATTGTCATTGACCAAAGCATTTGGGAAGGTAAATATCCATGATTGGAGTTATCACCAATTGTGGCCAGCTAAGGCTCCCACTGTTGAGCAGGTAATATTTTTTAAACCTTGACTGGTGAATAATGTTGCTGATATTAGATAACCTCTAGATTGCATAGCTCAGAACAACATAATGGTATGTAGCCTTTGACTGTTCCATGACTTCCATGACTTCTGAATTAGACAGAAAATAAGCAGTCCGGGGATCTGTTATGCTTTTACTAAATGCTCTATTAGTTTAATTCATTCTACCTTTCAGAACACATAAAGACTGCACAAATTAAACAAAGGCAACCCAAATTATCTGGCAAAACAGAAATAGCTTTGAAATGAACCATGTAATTTTGTTTAACAAGATGCAATTTGAAAAGTAAGTGGATAAAAATATAATATTTCATTTTCAATGGATAGTTAATCAACTGCATCACACTGGGTAAACTAATCACCGATCGAGCATCACATTGCATGCAATTTATGGATGTACAAATACAAAATGATACTTTGCCCGTATCTTTTACAAGCAGTGCCATACTTTTCAGATAAGAGGTAAATAAATGGAGAGTTTGTTTGCACTAGGTCGAGTGATCTGGAAATTACAAGGAAATTTCCCTTAGGGCTCAGGCACGTGGTCAGATTACAGCTCTGCACCACATCCAAGTTGCAATCTATGAGGCCACACTGGACCTCTGTAGACCTCTGAGCCGTGCCAACGATTGTTTCTTTTGGACAGATGTGGAAACCAGTTGCTTCAGAATTGTTATTTGAAGTGAAATGCAAGTAGTCACTAAGGGCTCATGCACATAACCGTATGTATTTTGCGGTCCACAAAACACGGATCCACAAAAAATAAGGATGACGTCCATGTGTATTCCGTATTTTGCGGAATGGAAGAGCTGGCCCCTAATAGAACAGTACTATCCTTGTCTGTAATGTGGACAATAATAGGACATGTTCTATTTCTTTGCGGAAAAGAAATGCACACGGAGTACCTTCTGTTTGTTTTGCGGACCCATTGAAATTAATGGTTCCACTTACGATAAAAAAAAAAAAAAAAAAACGGAACGGACATGGAAAGAAAATATGTTTGTGTGCATGAGCCCTAATCCGGACATGTCTGGAGAGGTGACAGGTCCAATGGACCTGGTGAATTGTGGTCTTATAAAATGTTGTATTTTTATTCACTTCCTCTATGTTTTTTTATGTTTTTTGTCATTTAAACTGGGGGATATCTTATCAGTGTGAATGCACAATTCAGGTAGAAATAAACATTTAGCCACTGTGAAGCAGCTCAGTTGGTCACGGTTTAAGCTACATGCCGCTGTCTTGAATCTGCTATTTTATAACTGAAAAGAGGGGAAAAAAAAGACAAATTCCGAATAACAGTTCTCATTGCATGCATTAAAGCTCCACTTCAATTCAGGGATTAAAACTACATCCTTTAAGATACTTATTGTTATCTACTTAAAGAGAGTCTATCCTCGAAAAAATAATTCTGCTTATCCGAAAGCAGATGAGCTATTGAGCAGGCACTTGTTCGTAGCATTTTCGACTCAACTTATTTGTTTATGCAATAAATTCTCTTTTTTTAAAGCAGATGCAGAATTTACAGATAAGGTTTTCACTCCATTTATTGCAGAATCCTCTACTGCCCCCACCGAAATGTCTTTATGTGTCGGAAATACAAGAGTAATGCAAGAATAAAACGCAGAAAAGACCTACAACTGTAATAACACTGTGATAACATTGTTATTTGGGACTAATTTGCAGGTTGTTTTAATTAATTTCTTGCAACTTTTTGCATACCTTGCAACTTTTTCATATTTTTTTCAAGTTTTCAACATAGTTTCTACCCGACATCTCAGGTCTATAAATATCCATTCTGGCAGCTTCCAAACTCATTGTGCACATTGAGGTGCATGTACTGTATTGACAGCTTGGCTGTAATGATGCACATGTGTAACTAACCCGACATGGAGGTATGGCTGAATTCACTTTTTTGTCTGTGTTGATTTTGGATTATGATCTTCATAGGCATAGAGAGTAAATTCCATCACTTGTTTTATCCATAAATAATATATACACAGAACCATATCATACATGGCTACTAGGGATGAGCAAATCGACTTTGGATGCTTCATCCGAAGTCGATTCGCATAAAACTTTGTTGTAATACTGTACAGAGCGGGAGCTCCATAAAGTATTAGAATGTATTGGCTCCGATGAGCCAAAATTACTACTTTGCGAAGTCTCGTGAGACTTTGTGTAATAACTTTGTGAATGAATTATTACTGTAAAGAACCGTAATACCAAACTCGGGTTCAGTTCCAAGGTATCACTTGGAACCGGACCAGAGTTCGGTATCAAGGTTTTTTACAGTAATAATTAACTCACAAAGTTATTACACAAAGTCTCGTGAGACTTCGCTAAGTAATAATTTGGGCTCATTGGAGCCAATACATTCTAATACTATATGGCGCTCTCACTCCATACAGTATTACAACAAAGTTTTATGCGAATCAACTTTGCTCATCCCTAATGGCTACCCTTTTGTTGGCATTTATTCCAAATGGGAAAAAGGGAGTAAATGGCTGCCACTTTTGGCGTCAGCTTAAAAAGGATCCAACAATGGAACCCTCTGTTACTTTAGATTCGTTGTCTGGGGAGAGACTGGATGCCCTCAAACACATTAGATGATCGACAGGTCCCATTGGGCTCAACTGACATTCTATCATAGCCTGGTGTGCTACCAGATGCTGTGCCTGATTTATGACAAGGTGAACATCTCGGTATAAATTAGGCACAGCATTCAGCAGTCCGTGCACCTGGCTGGCGTAGATTTCAGTCCAAAGTCGATTCGCAAAAAAACTTTGTTCTAATACTGTACGGAGCGGGAGCATTAAAGGGAGTATTAAAATGTATTGCATTGGAACCGAATCCGAGTTTTGGAAATGTTTTTTTACAGTAAAAATTGTGACACTTCGCAAAGTAATAACTTCGGCTCATCAGAGTAAAATGAGTATGAGTATTAGAATGAAGTTTTTTGAGAATCGACTTCTGATATTTCATCCGAAGTCGATTCGCTCATCCCTAAATTTTGTGCAAGTGCCACAAGAGTGGCGTATCTATATGATAAATGTGGCCCTATAGCCAGCTGTAGACTATATTTCCTGAGCGGGGAGCGACAGGGGATATGTGTGGCTACATGCAGATTTTTTCCACTGGATCTCCAGTTTATTATTAAGTTTACCAGTTTTGCAATTGTAATCTGGTCAGTTGGTTGATTATAGAGTTCTGGCTCATTTTGACACTTGGCTTCACAAGTCATAGACCCCATTGTAATGCACACATATCTTCATCAATTTTCCCAATTACTAAGCAGTGACCTACAGTAGGTTTACATTTTAACACTTGGACCCATTATGCTCCTTGCTATGTCTTGCCTTTGCATTGTGGCAAGTAGAAACTTTTTTGTAAGTATTTCAGAGCAATGGAAAGTGACCTGCAGTCATGTTTTTGCTATTTCCAGAGACGCCTCTGACCCTTACAGCTTCGAGCCTTAGTTCAGCATTTAGAATACCCAGGAGCCTATTTCAAACAGCTTCCAAATCAATAAGTGTTCTCGGCTCTACCATATTTGCTGCAAGGCTTTTTTATTGATTGTGGTATTGGTAATGACTTCCTCTGTCTTCATAACCTTCAGCATTAGGCCAAAACTTTATGTCTCTGCCATTCTGTTTCATGAAAAATATGTTGGCTTCTCAGTGTACATGACATTCTACAAATACCGTTAACCCCTCAACGGCCAGGGCCTTAAGGATCAGCCAAAGCTTTAGCTTCCATTATCGCTGTGTTATTCTTTCACTGACACGGCTATACAAGGCCATGCTTTATTATTTTTTTCCTATCATTCTTGTTTTGTCATGAATAACCTGTTAACGTAACTCTTTAGCTCATGTGGATATCTAATCAGAGTTGTGTGTTTTTGTTTTTATCTAATGAATGTGCTAGAAAATAATCATGTGAGTACTTTATGCTGAATAATCATGTTTTTTGTTCAATTTTGTACAATTTTCTTTTAGGTTCTTTATTACATTTTTTTTAATTCCATGTTTATTTGCCAATTAGACTGTCATGTATGATCATACTTCTCTAATTTGAATACTGTATGTTATGACCTGTGTCACCTAGTGGACGGGCAGCCTTTCCAAGTGCCCAGGGCTGACTGCACAGTGTTCACCCAGTCTCTGACAATGTTCTCAGGAAACCCGGTCATCCACTCCAAGGAGGAGTTCCCTTTCTTCATGCTGTGGTCATTCATAATTGTAGTGATCAGAAACTTAGTGCCCATTTGTATATTTCTGTCCGCATCTGTTCCGCAATTTTGTGGAGCGGATACGGACACATTCATTTCAATGGGGCAGCAAAAGATGAGGATGGCACACTGTGTGTTGTCCACATCTGTACTTCCGTTCTGTGGCCCCGCAAAAAAGATAGAACATGTCCTATTCTTGTCCGTAATTGAAGACAAGAATAGGCATTTCTACACAGGAAAAAGACAATCTGATCTGCAAAATGCGGAATGCACACGGCCAGTGTCCATGTTTTGCGGATCCACAATTTGCGGACTACACAAACAAATATGGTTGTGTGACTGAGCTTGTAAAGATATTAAAGAAGAAGATAGGCTTTGACTAGACAGCCTAGCATCCACTCCAGGACAGCACAGGGTACCCATACAGGGTTTAGGTGCCTCAGTTCCCTGGACTCCCATCTATTATTTGGTGTGAAAAAGGGCATTTCCCCGAAACATTGCCCATCACTTACTTTTGTGGAGTGCCAATAAAAACATTCTACAGCACAACTCCCCAAGTGCACGCTGTGCTACTTGCACTGTGCAGTACGCTTTTGGCTATGTGACATTAGAACTGAACTAAGTCTTAGCTCTAAGGAATCATGCATACAGGCATATTACGGCTTCCTATAACCTCTGGGTTGTATGTCTATGAGGCCCCACTGTACCTCTGTATGCCTGGGATTTCATAAGGACATATACAGATAGACATAGGTCTGTTCAGATGGTGTGGCTAAACTGAGGATAAATTCCCAAAATAAAATTGCAACATATTGCCATCACTATAAGGGCACATAAGTAGATATCCCACTGATTCTTAAAGGGGTGCAAGAGCCCTTCTGTCACATACTATGGCATTACTGTTATCAATGGCATATGGCAGTTGGGGGTGCTGTTAAAGGTTTTGCATTGGGGCCCAGGAGTGTCCCACATCAGATATAAAAAGTAATAATTTAATTAGAATTAATTGGGTTATCTGGTTTAGAACCCATCACCTATCACCACTCTTCACATGTATGTTTTAGTGAATTATAGAACTGTATGGCACTCTAAATGGGTACCAATTGGCATTGATTTCAACGAGCTTTGTAAAGAATCCCAGCATCGAAACTAATAGTCATCAGCTCGTCATTGGAAACCTAAAAGGGGTTATCCAAAGTATGCAAAAAAAAAAAAAATTGTAATAAATAATGTAAAATTACTCCAAAGCATTATTTGCATATCATTGTAATTCATATCATTTCCATTCCATAGACCCTTCTGGTAAACTGCAGACTTCTGACACCATAAAATGATAATGTCCCATGACATTGTCAGACTGAGGCTCTTATAATTCAGCACAGTATGCTCTGTATGCCTTACAATACCATTTCCCTTGTATTTTCTATGGTTCAGTGAAGTGACAAATAATCTCCTTATTAGAATGTATTATACGTCCAAGATAACGTATGCAAGAAACATAATAGCATCCACCCCTGGTAATTAACTGCAAGCCTAGAGTGCTTATTTTCACAGTCTTTCGAAAGCAAGTCACTTTAAAGAAGCATTGGGATTTCACTAAAAGTTCATGTTGAAACTCCATTTTTTCAATAGTCCGAATGCTATAAAATAGCTCGAACAAGCAAAAAAGAGGCCATTCATAGAAATCACAGTAAAACATTATTAAGACTTATGCTATCTGAGGAATGCGCCATTCAATATTCTCTTTTTATGTTTCATTTGTTCATTACTGCACATACTGAAACGTGTTAATGGTAATGACTTCTAGGCATTTCCAAGTAATGAAACAGGAAACTTGCTCATTCAACAAGGCAAGATTGACAAGCGCGATGTCTAGAGCCGAAGCAGAGGACAAAAAAAGCCAATCAGAGATTGTTTGCCTTAATTATATTGTTGTGCCTTTTCCCATAACGCTCTTGACGCGATGCTTCGTTCCATTATTGCAACATGATCTCCGAAATTGGGGGTGGAATGATCGCCATCACGACCAAGATGAGTTCAGTTCAAAAAGATTCCGCAGAATCCACTTTGAAATATAATTCTTTTAGATTTATGATAAACAGTTTGTAAAATATTTAAATGGAATGCAAAATCAATGCATTATAAATAGCAAAATTATCATTCTTGTTTTAATAAGTCTTGGTTGTAATCCTCTGGGTAAAGCCCTCAAGTATGTTACATTAAAGGCATGGCTGGGATCTGTCACAGTAAACAATATTGCAATTGGATTAATATTTTACTGCAGATACTTTCTGCAGATTGGTTTTATGATTTGGAAAATACAAATATGATAAAGGGAGGAATAAATGAGGCTCAAAGTGTTATTTCTAATTACACTGTAGTTTTTTTTTTAAACTTTGGGACTATCTAGTTGGTATTACAATCTACATTATCTACTGTATCCACAATTATCTAATGTACAGTACTTGGTTGATCGGTTGTCATTTTTTGAAGGTTTCTGCTTGTAGTCAATGAATGGGAATCAAAAGAAATGAAGATCTAGTCAACACAAGAGAGATCCTGGACAACTGTGTTGTAACTGTTAGGGCTGTGGAGAGTTGCTGGATTTGAGTCAGTTTTCGGTGGAGTCGAAGTCGGTAGATATGTACTAATTCCATCTCCAGTTTAAAAATCATGATGTCACCATGATTTTACAACAGTAAAAATTATTAAAAAAATGATTATTCATCAGCCGTTTGTGAAAGAGTTACAGCTATAGTCATAGAGTAGACACCACAGACCTGGTAACTTTAACAAGCCATCCACCTGGGCAATCATTGCATGATCAGGACAAAGCAAACACAAAGGGAGAAATCCCTGAGGAATTGTTGGAAAACTTTTCATTATACACAAATATACTTTATTTGCCAAAAAAAAACACTCTTATAAGGACATGATCAAACCACACTACAATGGTGAGTTTGGAGCATGGACTAAGAAACTTCACTACTATTCAAGAACCAACAGTAACAATTCAGTGAATCACCATTTAACAATCCTGCTCTTTATCAAGCTTATGAGGGGAAAGTGTCAAGGGACCTGTGGTTGCCATGTTGTGACCACACCACGATGACCACAGGTCCCTTCACACATTCCCCTCATAAGCTTGAGAAAAGGCAAGATTGCCTAAAATATTGCTTCAAGGCTTTTCAGATTCATCAATTAATGACTTGTTTGTGGACTTAAGAGTGCTATCCATCTTTCTGGATTTGTGGATTTACAATGGCAACAGTAAACATCTAGGGAATCTGCACTTAACTACAATGATGACTTAGCTGTGGTGGTATCATCTATCTACAACAACACTATTCAATACAGGAGCTTCCCACATGCAGTATACATATCATGCACTATACATATTTAATCTATAACCCATCAGAAGACTGAATATACCTTACACCAGGAAAATTTTCAGTGTTCACCTCTGAGATGACAGGAGCAGAGCCTTAGGCCCCATTCACACGACCGTATTATTGCGGACCCACAATAATACAGGGGCCGTCCGGCGTGTGTTCCGCACCACTCGGAACACATTCCAGGCAGCCCCATTCAAAATGCCTATACTTGTCCGTGCATGTGGACAAGTATAGGACATGCTTCATATTTTTCAGCGGAGCCGCGGCACAGAGCTAGCTCCATGCGGCGGCTCCCCGCTCCCATAGAAGTGAATGGGGCCAATATTGCGGAATAGATACGGCCCCATTCACACGGTCGTGTGAATGGGGCCTTAATCTTTTTACATTTTTTTTGTCTGTAGAAGGGTGGGGATGAGACATTATTTCAATCTGGTCCATGGAAATATAGCCCGAATATATACTGTATAGGGACTTATCTTACAGTATATTCATAGAAAAAATGTACAACATATATATACTACCCCTTCAAGATCTTCAGCCATAGTGCCAAAGATCATCACTGAATTTTAATAATTTGTATATTACAAAGTTTTGCAGTCTTGAGCACTAGTGTACTAGTCAATATTATTTCCCTTTAGTATCCCTTTAAATATAACAGAATAAGTATGTTTACACAGTTCACATAATTTGTACCCATCTTCAAGAGTTTTTTAGCACATACCTTCACTAGCGAGGCCACCACCATTTTACAAAACTCTCGTCAAAGAGCTGCATGGGTCTCCTGTGCAGTAGACAGAGGGGGCTCAGCTCTTACATGACAGCAGAAGTTTCAATCCAGGCCATTTAACCCCTTAAATGCAGCGGCTGACTCATCTAAGTGGTTCAGAGGGGAGGAGATCCCTATTTCCATGACATTGTGGGGTGCCAATGCCTTCACATGGCAGCCTGGGGCATAATGAAGGCCCCAAGCCTGCCTGCAGTGTATGCCTAACAGGCTGTGTCTCTCTGGTGCAGCCAGTCTGTCAGTATGCACTTACAGCATAATACACTGTGCTGAATAACCCCCTTCTGTCTCCCATCTGCACCCCATGAATGAGACTGTGAGGTGCCAATTTCTACCCAGGGCAGCCTGGGATCTAATGAAGGTGCAGACATGCCTACAGTGTATGCCTAGCAGGCTGTGCCTCTCTGGATGTCAGTGTCTGTCATTATAGCACTGACAATCCATGTTTGATCCATCTACTGTGTTTGGCATCCAGTTTTAACCCTAATCATTTTAAAAGCAAAATACCATTAGGTTTATAGTATGGAGGGATCCTGAATCTTATAGAGGTGATCCACATGGTATTATGGCCATCCCTGTCATGGATCCCTCAGTGTTATTGCTTGGAGGAAGGTTTTCCCGCCTAAATGCTTTGGTACTACTGGTGCTATCACCCGATCCCTGCTGGGGGAACCAGTGCACACCTGGATGACCACGGCTTTAAAATACAGTGCCTTGCGAAAGTATTTGGCCCCCTGGAACTTTTCAAACTTTTGCCACATTTCAGGCTTCAAACAAAAAGATATAACATTTTACATTTTTGGTGAAGAATCAACAACAAGTGGGTCACAATTGTGAAGTGGAACGAAATTTATTGGATCATTTAAACTTTTTTTGTAATAATAAAACTGAAAAGTGGGGCGTGCAAAATTATTCGGCCCTTTTACTTTCAGTTCAGAAAACTCTAAACCCTAAATGACTGATGAAGATAAATAGAATCCACCTGTGTGTAATCAAGTCTCCGTATAAATGCACCTGCTCTGTGATAGTCTCAGGGTTCTGCATCATGAAGACCAAGGAACACACCAGGCAGGTCCGTGATACTGTTGTGGAGAAGTTTAAAGCCAGATTTGGATACCAAACGATTTCCCAAGCTTTAAACATCCCAAGGAGCACTGTGCAAGCGATCATATTGAAATGGAAGGAGTATCAGACCACTGCAAATCTACCAAGACCCGGCCGTCCCTCTAAACTTTCATCTCAAACAAGGAGAAGACTGATCAGAGATACAGCTAAGAGGTCCATGATCACTCTGGATGAACTGCAGAGATCTACAGCTGAGGTGGGAGAGTCTGTCCATAGGACAACAATCAGTCGAACACTTCACAAATCTGGCCTTTATGGAAGAGTGGCAAGTAGAAAGCCATTTCGAAAAGATATCCATAAAAAGTCTTGTTTACAGTTTGCCACAAGCCACCTGGGAGACACACCAAACATGTGGAAGAAGGTGCTCTGGTCAGATGAAACCAAAATCGAACTTTTTGGAAACAATGCAAAACAATATGTTTGGCGTAAAAGCAACACAGCTCATCACCCTGAACACACCATTCCCACTGTCAAACATGGTGGTGGCAGCATCATTGTTTGGGCTTGCTTTTCATCAGCAGGGACAGGGAAGATGGTTAAAATTGATGGGAAGATGAATTGAGCCAAATACAGGACCATTCTGGATGAAAACTTGTTGGAGTCTGCAAAAGACCTGAGACTAGGACAGAGATTTATCTTCCAACAAGACAATGATCCCAAACATAAAGCAAAATCTACAATGGAATGGTTCGAAAATAAACGTATCCAGGTCTTAGAATGGCCAAGTCAAAGTCCAGACCTGAATCCAACTGAGAATATGTGGAAAGAGCTGAAAATTGCTGTTCACAAACGTTCTCCATCCAACCTCAAAGAGCTCGAGCTGTTTTGAAGAATGGGCAAGAATTTCAGTTTCTAGATGTGCAAAACTGATAGAGACATACCCCAAGTGATTTGCAGCTGTAATCGCAGCAAAAGGTGGTGCAACAAAGTATTAATGCAAGGGGGCCAAATAATTTTGCACGACCCACTTTTCAGTTTTATTATTACAAAAAAAGTTTAAATAATCCAATAAATTTCGTTCCACTTCACAACTGTGACCCACTTGTTGTTGATTCTTTACCAAAAATTTAAAATGTTATATCTTTTTGTTTGAAGCCTGAAATGTGGCAAAAGGTTGAAAAGTTCCAGGGGGCCGAATACTTTCGCAAGGCACTGTAGCAGATACCGGACAGTCATGTGCCAGCAGGTTCCAGCGGGTTCCATTTATAAATGCCCAGTCACTGACGTAAATTTACTGTCAGCAGTGAGAAAAAGAGTTAACTACCAAGCCTACACACTGAGTTTGGACCACCAAGTGGGAAGAATATTATTAGGCAGAGTGGCCTGGGTATACCTGATTTATCACTATTTGTGAAGAATTAATTTGGAACCAATTGAATTTCTTGTGAACTTCGGCAAATCATCCGAACTGAATTTTTCAAAACCTCTCTCTTCTCTATTCTCAACTTTGTGAAAGTGTTTCCCATCCCTTTTACCATCTAAGAAGCCCCTCTAGGGAGTACCTGTACTGTTCCCAATGGATGCATTACATTGCATGATATAACTGTGAGCGGCACAATCACATAGTAAATGGTTAAACCCTGATTTTTAAATAAAAAAAAAATGATGAAACTACCAGCAGGATAAAAACAATACTGATGTAAATGTTATCTTTAACGTAAGCTCATGAATATCTGCTCTGTAATTTGCCCTTTGTGCCAATTTGTATTTATATCAGAGAAGTAGAGAATTGAACCTGTGAACCAGGGATGATTGCATTACACAGATGCAGCTCCATCTATTGTATCATTGGACACATCAAGTTAGTTTGCTGATTGTGAGAGCTTTCATGGGCGTTAATCGGAGGCTCACTATGTATTTCACCAATTATACAAGCTGAAATTGATCCACGTTCCACTACTGCAGTTTCTTTTATTTTTTAAACAATTGTACACCATATATTGTATTTTCATGGTCACGTTCAGTCTAGTGGAGGTCATGGTTAAGAATGTTTTACTCTTTTATTCAGTATTCTCTGAGCGGACTTCCTGGTAAGTCTGTGGTGGGCTTGCGCGTATATACAGCAGGCAACCTGAATAAGCAGAGTGTAAAACATGCGGGTAGGAAAGAGCAGCAGTTGGACCATCTGATCAGGCAGAGCATAGATTTAAGACTACCTCAGATTGTCTTTAGACAATAAAATTGGATTTACATGGGCCGACTGAGCAGCATGAAGGAAGCATGAGCTGCTCACTCACTGAAGGAGACCGCACATTTACATGCAGTGATCTCCTTCACTGTATGAGGATGAGGGATCGCTATTGTGATCCCTCCTCCTCATACAGAATCATGGTTTCTGAGCAGCAGATCTCTCTTTAGACTACTCGATCTGCTGTCCAGAAGCCATGATCGGTGGTGGTGCATGCATGAATGGCAGGATCACCTGATGAACAAGAGTTTTGCTCATTCATCGGATGATCAGCAGCACATTTACATAGCCAGACTGTTGGGAATGACCATTCACTGGAACCGTCATTCCTGATAATCTGTCCGAATCTCGTGCAATGTAAATGCACGTTTAGGCTGAGCTGCAGTGGCTGATGATAGGACAATGCGGTATTAAAGGGGTTGTCTCACTTCAGCAAATGGCAATTATCATGTAGACACAGTTAATACAAGGCACTTACTAATGTACTGTGATTGTCCATATTGCCTCCTTTGCTGGCTGGATTCATTTTTCCATCAAATTTTACACTGCTTGTTTCCAGGAGTTACGACCACCCTGTAATCCAGCAGCGATGGTCATGTATAGGAAAAATCTCCATCCTATGAGCAATCCCGCTGTCCTGGCCAACACCTTTTCCTATAGTGTGCAAGCGCAACCACCACTGATGGATTGCAGGGTGGTCATAGCCATGGAAATGAGCAGTGTATAATGTGATAGAAAAATAAATTCAGACAGCAAAGTAAGTGCCCTGCATTCACTTTCTACACATGATAAATGCCACTTGCTGAAATGAGACAACCCCTTTAATTGGAATAGCCTATTGTTTAAAGAGGACCTGTCACCACTCCTGACATGGCTGTTTTAATAGCTTCATGCATTCCCCATGTAATAACAATTCTGGTGCATCTATTCTTATGGCTCTGTGTTGTACCATTCCTTTATTATTTCTACAAGAAGTTATGAATGAATTACTAGCAGTCTTCATTAAGGGTACAGAGGGATGGTAACCAGTTGGGGGGCGTGTACCTGCACAGACTCACTCTATCCAATCAGTGCTGACATTATGAGACTGTGCAGGTACACTCCCCCAACTGGTTACCTCCCCTCTGTACCCTTACTACAGGCTGCTAGCAATTCATTCATAACTTCTTGTAGAAATAGTAAAGTACTAGTGCAACATAGAGCCATAAGAATAGATGTTCCAGAATTGTTATTACATGGGGAATGCATGAAGCTATTAAAACAGGAATGTCAGGAGGGGTGACAGGTCCTCTTTAAGTCAAGTAGTTACATAACATTTAGGCAAGTTTGTTTAAATCTTCATGTCACTATCTATATTTAAATGAATCACTATTTAAATGAATCACTATATCACTGAGTTTTCAGCAGTCAGCTCACTATCATCACATTCAGAATTATAATGACAGATAACATCTCTGTATAGATTCCATCATTCACAATAGGTGATATCATGGCTTAACTTCTCCCTTCCTGACCTCTGCACATGCTTAGAAAGATCTCCTACAGAAGTCAATGAAGTCTCCTTTAGTCTACTATGTCTATAGCCCATGTAGTTTCTCTCAAAGAACAGGAAGACTTGACATATCTTAGACTTGGCGACCAGAGTGAAAATTACATAATTTAAGGATTTTTTTAACTAATATAGATAGGATCATTGAAATTTAAATTAAAATTTTTGCGACTGATGGCCCATCCTAGGCCCTCAACATGGCATTCATCCCACACTCCATTGATCCACAGATTGTATTGTGCTGGCATCTAATGGTCTATGTGACATGTATATTTACATGGACAGATGAAACAAAAAATAGAAATATATATATTTTTTTTAAAAGCATAACATTTTACTTTTACTTTCATATTGTTGGATCTTGCACTGTATATACAGTATAAAAATGGGCAATTTTTGAGCATAGCTATTAGTGGTACAAAGGTTGCACATGGGGCCTTTTATTTTACACTGATAGGGAAAACGCTTTCTCACAATGCAAATGGACAAAATCAAATTAATGACTTGAAACAAGAAAGTCCAGAGCTTGAGGTTATTACACAGTCCAATCGTTCCCAGTGCTTTGGCTGTATTTCTGTCTTTGCGGCCACCGCAGACATCAATTTTCACTCTTAATGTGTTGTTATTGATTGCTGAACCGAGTGTCCTGCAATCAGTCTGTGATTTGTCTACACTGTTTTAAAGGATTATCCTAATAATTAAATGCAGTATGTTACTTCAATGTTTACTGACCATGAGCCAAGAGAAAACAGATCTCCACCTCATTTATGGTTGTAAATGACCGCAATAAGTGAAGACCTTTTTCCTTTTTACTCCAGGAACATTTTCAATGCTAACTGTGCAATTAAATTTCAAATAATTAGTGAGCTAATTGCATTTACATCTGTTTTTTCCCATGGGCAGAGCTAAATAGTGAGGGTTATTTACTAAGATACAATCATGAGTGACTGACTGATATAAAACATGACCAGGACATAAAAATGTATCATCAAAAAGAAAATAAGTAGAAAGTTCTAAATACAATTTTAATATCAGTATAACTTTCCTTTACTCCTATACAGCAGTTACTATTATAAATTAACCTTCTGGGTGACTTTGGATTGTGAGAAAGTCATTTAAAGATATTTTGGGTAGATATATTAGCACTATTATGTGATGCATATTGTCATGGTGGTTCTCTATGTCCACCTCTGTCCCACTATCCTTGGCGGAAAAGAGTGTCACTCACTTAGCCCTATGTGGGTAGATGGGAATATCATTGCTGCAGCACAAAAGAGGTAAACAAAGAGATGGGATCAACCAGAACATCAGTGTTGGAATAGCTGCAAGGGATTAACCAGGTGATAGGTCTTTTATTTTATGACATCTGTCCCTTTACCTTGGTCAGATTTTTGCTGATACAAAAAAGCCTCTGGTCATACACATCAGATCAAGGTTAACCAAAACTACTCATTTTTGTTGGACAGCTGACCTGTGTTTAGGAGTGGACTCTTCCCCCATGGTTGGATCCTTGTTTTCTTGGGGAGATAGGCCACAGTCCAAGGTGTATGGTAGCAACTTATTCCCATCTCCCTGGCATTCTTGGCCATTCTTTCAACTTTTCATGATCTTTATGACATTTCTGCCTTTACCTTGGTCAGCTTTTTGCTGATACAAGAAAACTTCTGGTTATACACGTTAGATCGAGGTCAACCAAACCTCTTAATTTTGGTGGGACCAGCAGACCTGTGTTTAGAAGTGCTTTGACTCTTCCCCCATGGATGGATTCATGTTTTCTTGGGGAGATAAGCAACAATCCAAGGTTTCTGGTAGCAACTTATTCCCATCTCCCTGGCATTCTTGGCCACTCTTTCACCTTTCCATGATCTGTGGGTCAATCTCTAAGAATTCTAACAATGTAGTCCAGAATATGGAAGCTCTGCACGGGTTCTCATAATACAATAGCCAAGGAGATGGCGCTAACCATGGCAGGACACTTTCTCTCCATACCAGCCCTTGTTTCATTTAAATCAAATGTAAAGTAGTTGCAATCATAAACTTCACTTTAAATATTCCATGCAACTACTTTTTGTGATTTTATATGGATGCCATTATATGCATTTGGCTTGTTCTGTGCCTTTGAGCTAACAGACTTTTTAAACAATCAATGTTATAACCATGTTATGAATAATGAAAAAAAAAAAAAAAAGACAGGAGCGATAACAACCAAAAATGGTAATTCAGACAAACCTAGAATTACATACATAATCAGAAATGAACATTGAAGTCCAATCTTTTACCTTGAATCCAGTAAAATATTGTCATTGAAAAGTGAATTCCCACAGAAAACAAACATGTATCCTCTAAAAGCTTAACTGAATTAGGGTTAAAGCCTGAGCTGTATGCCGCTTTATGCGAGATTGAGAAAGATTGTAAACAAAGAATTGCGGTAATCTAATCTTGTACAAACAAAAGCTTCAATCATAATGCTGCTAGTTCAAAATCTCAATGAGAGCAAGTTGTCTGAAGATTGACAAAAAGAAAAAAGGAAATACAGAATAAAGTTCTATGAAATTCACAAACAGCTGGAGGCATGCACTAAGAAACAATACACAAGCAGACCAAGTTTTAAGTAGATTTTCCACCATATAAGGCTACTTTCACACTAGCGTTTTAAAATTCCGGTATGAGTTCCGTCATAGGGGCTCAATACCGGAATAAAACGCTTCAGTTTTGTCCCCATTCATTGTCAATGGGGACAAAACTGAACTGAAGACAACGGAATGCTCCTGAAAGCATTCCGTTCCGTCTTCAGAACGGAGAACAAACCGCAGCATGCTGCAGTTTGCTCTCCGGTCCAGGCATCCGCACCAAGACGGATCCGGAATGACCCCCAATGCAAGTCAATGGGGGTGGATCCATCTGGTGTGACCACAATGGTAACCGGATCCGCCCTCCATTGACTTTCAATGGAGTTCATGACGGATCCGGCTACACATACACACAATACACACATACAGACATAGACATACACATAAACATAAACATACACAGACATATACACAAACAAATACACATACATACTTACATGCACCCCGGCAGGTCTTCAGAGCGTCAGAGGGACAGGACGGCGCGCACAGGTGACGATTCCACCAGGCGCCCAGCAGAGGGCGCTGTGGGGAATCGTCACCTGTGTGAGCCGTCCTGCTTCTCCGTCGCTCTGAAGACCTGCCGGGAACATGTAAGTATGTATGTATATGTGTATTTGTCTGTGTATATGTGTGTGTGTCTGTGTGTGTGCATGTATGTACTGTGTGACATGTGTGGGGCAGGAGCGCGGTTCCGGCTCGACACATGTCGCTGCGGCAGGCCTGATCCGGCAGCACCCTTCACCTGCCGGATCAGGCCTGCCGCTAGTGTGAAAGTAGCCTAAGAAGGCAATGTGCTTGATGGCAATGTTCCATATCCAACCATATGCAATTTAAAGAGAATATATCACCAATATTGTTTTTTTTTTTCTAATTAAAATCAGATAGTGGAAAATAATATCATTTCTGAATCTGTTTTTATTTACCAATGGAAGCATTCATATTGCCTGAGCGATAAGCTTTATAGCAGGGAGGGGAAGTAGATACGCTTTGACCATCAGTTATAGTCAATGCTGGGAATGAGATCCTGTTTTATCTGTAAAAAGGTGTACCTTTCATTGTAATCCGGTCCTCTACAGCACATGAATTGTTAGCCTATGATTAGGCGTAGTGACGAAAGTCAAAATTGCATGATTTTAGGATTTCAACAAAATGACATGGACAATTGAAATAAAAATCAGCAAAATTATTAGAACTACAGATGTAATATACTAAACATTTAAACCCAACTCAACATTCTTAACTCATCGTGATATCTTGTAACAAAAGCCACTGAAAAGCAATTAAAGGTGTCACTTATCAAAACTAGTTTAGTTAACGCATCTAGTTAAGCCTATGTATTAACTGTTCTACATCTGTTATGAGTAGTGATGAGTGAAGTTATGAAAAAATTTGTTTTGGCCTCTTTATCGAATTTCACAAAGAAATTCAATTTGTGACAAATTACTCTGTCACGAAGTGCATTCCTTTACATGTACGGGACCGGGCGCAATGATGTGGAATGGCAATTGTACCGCTCCCTGTCATTGAACCTCTCAGATGCCGCTTTCATCACTGATTGTGGCATCTTATGCTACAATTGAGGCCTTTCAGGGGTTAATCTGGTTTTTAAAATCTTGTGTGGTGACGAGATGACGTCATCACCAATGACGTCACTGTACCCGACTAGCGTGCTAGGGTAGTGATGTTACACATCACACTGTACAAGATTTTACATTGTATCTTCAATCAAGATGGCAACAACAGCCTCTTCATGAGCAAATAGATGAGGTATGTTTTTTTTTTCACCATCATTTGATTTTCAGCTTTGTGGCAAAGCAAATTATCATTATTATTATTTTATAATTAATTAATTGTGTGTGTATTCATCATCTATTGTGAGCAGTGTGATCCTGTGTTACCTGCATACAACTACATCATAGTGGTTTTTTTTTTTAATCACAAAAAATGCCCAATGAGAATGTATTCCTTCTTTCCTTTCTTCCTTCCTCTGTCCCCTGCAATCCATTCTTCCTTCGTTCCTACTTTTCATCCTTCATCCCTTCCTGACTTCCTTTTCTTTTATAAATGGGAGAGGGTTATGAAGGAATCAAAGTGGATACTGGAAAACGTTTTACATGAATATCCCGTGATTATGAACTGAAATGTTATTTATAAAAGAAACCCCATTATTAATGTACATAATAAGCCATGATGCTAATTTAATCCTTACACATTAAAACCAAATATTTGTGAAGTCAGAAAAGCAGACCGTAATTACAATCACAGAATCCATTCCGTTCTCCATTTATTAAGCTACATAATACAGTACTTTACCACTCATACAATGATGCAAGAGGTCCCCCGCCTGTGCATAACCGCCTCATGACAGTCCAAACACTAACTGTTCTAACACAAATCATCAACAGGGAGACTAACTTGAGAATCTTTAATAGCACATGGGGATTTGTTGCCTGTTCTTAGGAAAAAAAACAATGCACCACTCTAGTAAGGTGCAATGAAGAAAGAGAGGATGCAACTGAAAGGCTTCCCAGGGGTTTGAAGGAGAAAGAGCTGGAGGAAAGCTGGGCAATAGGGAGCCAGTGAGGAGGGGAGTGGAGTCGGAGTAATGGAGGGAGAGTTAGATTAGTCGGGCAGCAGAGTTGAGAATAAATTGAAGGAGTGTGAGGGTGATAGATGGGAGGCCACATAGGAGGGAGATGATGAGGACATGTGCAAGCATTTTTGCAGAGTCCTGGCTGAGGAGAGATATTTTTGAGTTGAAGGAAGCAGGTGGTGGAAAGGGTATGGATGTGTGGTTTGAAGGACAGGGCAGAATCAAAGGTTACTCCAAGGCAGCAGATGTGGCTGACTAGGAAGAGTGTGCAGCCATTGATCATGATAGATAGGTCTGTTAGGGAGTTGAGTGAGATCGGTGAAAGATGATAAATTCTGTTTTATCCATGTTAAGTTTTAGGAAGCGAAAGGAGAAGGAGGAGGATATAGAAGATAGGCTTTGCGGTATTCTGGATAGTATGGTTGTCATATCTGGACCAGAGAGGTAAATTTGCATGTCATTAGCATAAAAGTAATAATGAAATCCATGGGGCAGCATGAGCTAACCCAGGTCAAAGGTGTAGATTGAGAAGTGCAAAGGTCCTAGAACAGAGCCTTGATGGACACCAAAAGAGAGGGGATGAGGCAAGGAGATGGTGTGAGAGTGGGAGACACTAATTGTTCGGTCTGTGAGGTATAATGTGATCTAGGAGAGGGCCAAGTCTATGTTGCCAAGAGATCAGAAAGTTTGTAACAGTAGGGAGTAGTCAACGGTGGCAAAGGCAGAGCATGGGTTAAGGAGGAGAGAGTAATGTTGTTTGGCTTTGGCAGTTAGGTCATTGCTGACTTTGGTAAGTTGAGTGGTGGAGTTGGAAGACAGATTGTAGTTGGTCAAAGAGAAAGCAGGAAGAGAGGTGAAAGGACAGTTCAATGTGGACATGTTCAAGTACCTTTGGAGCATATGAGAGAAGTGATATGGGGTGATAACTAAACAATAAAGATGGGTCAAGGGAATGCTTTTTGAGGATGACTGTAATGGTAGCATGAGGGGGAAGACACCACTGTTTATTCATAGGTTGAAAAGATAAGTCAGGGCTGGGATAAACACTATGGTGAGGTTGGGGATGAGGTGGGATGGGATGGGATCACGTCAAGTGCACAGGTGGTGAGATGTGATCTGGAGAGTACAGTGGAAAAGTTTTCCTCTGTAATTGTGGAGAAGCAGGTTTTTGGGGAAGAGGACTGAGTAGTTGTATAGAGGAGCTGTGTGGACTGAAGCTTTCTCTGATGTTGTCAAGCTTTTGTTTAAAGTATGTGGCAAAGTCCTCAATTGAGATGAAAGGTGAAGGTGGGGGAACTGAGGGATGGAGAAGAGAGTTAAAAGTGCTAAAAAGTAGTTTAGCATTGTGAGACGAGGAAGATATAAGAGATGTGAAGTAGGCCTCTTTTGCAGAAGCATGTGAACACTTGAAAATGAGGAGGGATTCTTTGTATGTGTTAAAGTGCTCCTTAGAATGGGATTTCTTCAATCGCTGCCTTGGAAGTTTGTCTCAGTTCTCAGTTTAACACCTTGACGACCTAGGACGAGAATGCTCGTCCTAATATGGCGTTACTTAACGCCCTAGAACGAGCATTCTCGTCCTAGGGTTAAGGTGCTGCTGCTGCCCGCTGCCGCAATCTGCAGCAGGGGCCCGGCTGATACTAACAGCCGGGCCTCTGCTATATCCACCAGCACCGGTTATTACACCGATGCCGGCGGACTAACCCCCTGTATGCCGCGGTCATGCTGACCGCGGCATACAAGGTAATTGCAGAAGCTTTTAAAGCCATCGGGTCCCCGTGAGGCGGTGGTGAGGGGCCCTATGGCTGAGATGGAAGCCCCGATACCTTGCCCAGAGGCATCAGGACTCCCATCTACGGAAGCCCAGGAGACCCAGCCACAGCGCTGGGTCTCCTAGGCAACGGTCAGCGTCTCACAATGTGAGACGCTGACAGTTGAATGCAGCACAATACAGATGTATTGTGCTGCATTCAATCAGGGATCAGACCCTGAAATGTTAAAGTCCCTTACTGGGACATAAGTGAAATGTTAAAAAAAAGTTAAATAAAAGTGTTTAAAAAAAAAATAAATAAAAAAAAATAATAAAGTTTCAATAAAAAAAAGCCCCTTCCCCATAACGAAACACATAAAAATAGAAAAAAAATATATATATACATATTAGGTATCGCCACGTCCGTAAAAACCTGCTTTATTAAAATATCACATGATCCAGCCCGCCCGGTCAACACCGTAAAAAATAAAAAATAAAAACTGTCTAAAAAAAGTCATTTTTGTCACATTTCATCACAAAAAATGTAATACCAAGCGATCAAAAAAGTGTATGGCCCGAAAAATAGTACCAATCTAATTGTCATCTCATCCCGCAAAAAATGAGCCCCTACCTGAGACAACTGCCCAAAAAATAAAAAAAATACAGCTCTCTGACTATGGAGACCCTAAAACATGATTTTTTTTGTTTCAAAAAGGATATTATTGTGTAAAACTTAAATAAATAAAAATAAGTATACATGTTAGGTATCGCCATGTCCGTAAAAACCTGCTCTACAAAAATATAGCATGATCTCTCCCCTCAGGTGAACACTGTAAAAAATAAAAAATAAAAACTGTCTAAAAAAAGCCATTTTTTGTCACATTTCATCACAAAAAATGTAATACCAAGCGATCAAAAAAGTGTATCCCCCCAAAAATAGTACCAATCTAATCGTCATCTCATCCCGCAAAAAATGAGCCCCTACCTGAGACAATCGCCCAAAAAATAAAAAAAAACTATAGCTCTCTGACTATGGAGACCCTAAAACATGATTTTTTTTTGTTTCAAAAAGGATATTATTGTGTAAAACTTAAATAAATAAAAATAAGTATACATGTTAGGTATCGCCACGTCCGTAAAAACCTGTTCTACAAAAAAATAGCATGATCTCTCCCCTCAGGTGAACACTGTAAAAAAAAAATAAAAACTGTCTAAAAAAAGCCATTTTTTGTCACATTTCATCACAAAAAATGTAATACCAAGCGATCAAAAAAGAGTATGCCCCGAAAAATAGTACCAATTAATTGTCATCTCATCCCACAAAAAATGAGCCCCTACCTGAGACAATTGCCCAAAAAAATAAAAAAACTACAGCTCTCTGACTATGGAGACCCTAAAACATGTTTTTGTTTGTTTCAAAAATGATGTTATTGTGTAAAACTTAAATAAATAAAAATAAGTATACATGTTAGGTATCGCCACGTCCGTAAAAACCTGCTCTACAAAAATATAGCATGATCTCTCCCCTCAGGTGAACACTTTAAAAAATAAAAAATAAAAACTGTCTAAAAAAAGCCATTTTTTGTCATATTCCATCACAAAAAATGTAATACCAAACGATCAAAAAAGCGTATGCCCCCAAAAATAGTACCAATCTAATCGTCATCTCATCCCGCAAAAAATGAGCGACTACCTGAGACAATAAAAAAATAAAAAAAAGTACAGCTCTCTGACTATGGAGACACTAAAATGTGATTTTTTTTTTTTTGCTTCAAAAATATTGTGTAAAACTTAAATAAATAAAAAAGTATACATATTAGATATTGCCGCGTCCGTAACGACCTGCTCTATAAAAATATCACACGATCTAACCTGTCAGATGAATGTTGTAAATAACAAAAAACAGAAACAATGCCAAAACTGCTAGTTTTTGTTACCTTGCTTCACAAAAAGTGTAATATAGAGCTACCAAAAATCATATGTACCCTAAAATAACACTAACAAAACTGCCAACTTATCCTGTAGTTTCCAAAATGGGGTCAGTTTTTTGGAGTTTCCTACTCTAGGGGTGCATCAAATGTGACATGGCAACTTAAACTTTTTTCAGTGAAATCTGCCCTGGCGTTCCTTTCCTTCTGCGGCCTGCCGTGTGCCTGTACAGCAGTTTACGATGACAAATGGGGCATTTCTGTAAACTACAGAATCAGGGTGATAATTACTGAGTTTTGTTTGGCAGTTAACACTTGCTTTATTCTCAGAATAAAATGATTCATACGGAAAATCTGTCAAAAAAGTGAAATTTGGAAATTTTTGGCTACATTTTCTTTTAATTCTTGTGGAACACCTAAAGGGTTAATGACATTTGTAAAATCAGTTTTGAATACCTTGAGGGGTGTAGTTGCTAAAATGGGGTCATGTTTGGGTGGTTTCTATTATGGAAGCCTCACAAAGTGACTTCAAACCTGAACTGGTCCTTAAAAAGTGGGTTTTGGAAATTTTGTGAAAAATTTCAAGATTTGCTTCTAAATTTCTAAGCCTTCTAACGTCCCAAAAAAATAAAATGTAATTTTCAAAGTGATCCAAACCTGAAGTAGACACATGGGGAATGTAAAGTCATAACTATTTTTGGAGGCATTACTATGTATTTTAAAAGTAGAGAAATTGACATTTGGAAATTTGCAAATTTTTCAAAATTTTTGGTAAATTTGGTATTTTTTTTATAAATAAGAATGAAATATTTTGACTCAAATTTACCACTGTCATGAAGTACAATATGTGACGAGAAAACAATCTCAGAATGGCCTGGATACGTAAAAGCGTTCTAAAGTTATCACCACATAAAGTGAGACATGTCAGATTTGCTAAAAATTGCCTGGTCCTTAAGGTGAAAAATGGCTGGGTCCTTAAGGTGTTAAACTAATATAACAAAAAATGAAATACATTTATATAAACATACTAAATAAACAAAAGAACAAAAAAATGATATATATATATATATATATATATATATATACACACACACATTTATGATGTATCCATCAGACTTATGCAGATGTAGCAGCTGTCAAAACAGATGGTGAGCAATCCCATAACACTGTCTACTATTCATATAATGGGGCCATTCGATTACCAAGTGAATGGACAGTGCACTTTTAATGGCTTCTACTTTATATCTGTAATCAGGAATATTGCCTGGCATATACCTATGATGGAAGCATAATCACATATTGGCTCCGATTCTGAAAAACATGAGAGAAACATGCCTACATGTTCTATGCAATAAAAATAAATAAAGAAAGAAAGAAATAAAGAAAGAAAGTTATACTGATATTACTCCAGCCAGGAAGAGGCCAGGAAAGTTAATGAACCCCTATAGAGACATTTGTTTTATACACCAGACGCCTTCCTTAGATTATCCAGCATAAGAAGAGCTTAAACATGATATGAACAGAATCAAAATGCACACTGGATAAAACGTATGGCCCTCAAGGTATAAACCATCCTAAAGTAGGCAGTCCTCATGAGCTTAATAATCATTGGGCAAAACACACAAAAAAAATTTCAACACCTCTACACCCTACTTTGAATATCATTCTTTTCTGTATAAATAGCATACAGTAAGGAGGTGAACCATTAAAAATGATTATTATATCACCCTGTGAACTGATGACGGAATTCATCCATAAAATTATACACCATGGAGACATTGAAATTACTCCTGGTTACTTTCTTATAACTCATCGAAGAGTTGAGATATTTTGTGTGTATGCAAAATTTCAGCCTATCGTATAATTTCTTGTCCCTGATGCCTCATCTTTACCCCATTAGAAAATACCGACATAGGCTATACTTGTTATGATTATAATGAGTTCACATTAATGGTATCACCTAGGGAACCTCTTCAGCAAAGATCTCAGATACTACATCAAATAGAAACCAAACCAGCAGCAAGTTTATAATTCTAGAAATAGCATTGTCCTACTTAATCTTGGCAACATTCCATCCCAACATTTTAGAACAGACATGGTGTGTTTGAACCAAGGTCAAGTACAGTATAAGACACATTTCAACACGTAGAAATGATAGCAGCTTGTACAATGTGAGCAAGAAAAGAGCATTCAAGGATTCTAAGCTGATTTGGTATATCTGTTATGTTTCTAAGATCATGCCTTTTATTCAAGTTCAAAACCCTAAATGGTCCTTGGCATATTCTCATTTCTTAATAACCTGAAAAGAATCTTAATAGTCTTGAAAAGATTATTATTTTATTTATATCAAAAATAAAAAGAAGGCATTAAATATAGTCCTAAAACAAGATCAAATTACACAAATACAACAAACTGTTGACTAGTATTGACCAGGTCTCCATCCAGTTGCATTTTAACAAAAGTAATTTAAGAACCTTGGGTCAAAATATTGGCAATGATGTTGAACAAATATGTCTCGTAAAGACATTATCCAATAGGGCACAAGTCAATGTAAACATTTTAACCACTTTTGCTAAGGAAACCCATAGAAAATAGATGGTAATGGTGAAAGATCATAGCAATTTTCTGTATGTTTGAGACACGCCTCTCCCTGGCATTGACTATTGTTGTGACATTCGCCTATATATGAATGCCCTTAGTCTATGGACTTATATTTTTAAGTCCAAAGACAGACATCTATTAAATCATCCACTCACTAATGATAATGAAATGACTGTGCTTATTCTGACCCAGTCTACACAGTAACTCCGCAAAGAAAAATGTATGTCACCCCACTGTAGGAGCTAGAGTAACCAGTGAACAGTTAGATAAAAAAGAAAATTAAAAACCCCATAAGAATGTAATTTTTTTTAAATGAAAACCTGACTTACATAACAGGACATTGTTAAGTTACTGTACAAAGGACTGTCCATTTGTCACATGCATTGCTCTGATGAATGTTACTTAAATTGTTATGAAAATAAATTAAGCTGCACACCCATAGTAAATAACCCTTCTCCTAAATAATAATTTCAGTATAGCTATATGCACATTTGTACAGTAGGACATGATTTATTTAAACTTCATAGATTTGCAGCAAAATGTCATTAGAGGCTTTTAATCCAACACTTAACAGTTATAAAGATGACAAATTGGGCTTTTCTCACATTTGAAGTTAGTTTCATTGTTATAATTCATAGGTGCTAACTGTATTTAGCATTTCTAAAACTGTGGCAAGTCAAGTAAGCCTCAGGATTCTGCGGGTCAATGAATGGCAAAACTCTGCAATTTATATTCAGGTTTTAAGAGAACAGCAGAAAGAACCATTTCATTTTAAATGCATTATGTTAAAAAGAAAGGAGCATGCAGTTGCATGTGTAAAGTTATACAATGGGCTCCAGTGAGATATAAATATTTGATGGAATAGCCTTTGTGTTTCCTTTGTTGTATACTCAGAAGGTCACCCGTCACAGCCTTTACTTGAAGGTCAAACTGCCCTGAACAGGCTTCCTTCTCATCTTGTCAGTCAATGCCAGTCATTCTAAAGAACATGACAGTTTTTCCAAACTAAAGCTATTCGCACGCTGCGTGCATGGAAAACAGGAATTCACTCTTAACTTTTACAGAACAAAACCTCACTCCAACAAAAATAGGCTTATAACAAAGAAAGGTAATTTGTACATTGTAATCTGTTCTAGATTTTAAATAGTTTTATTATAATTAATAATAACCATTATTATTACTATTATTTATTATGAATAAAGCACCATTCATTCCATGGCACTGTACATATGGAAGGGGGGGGGGACAACAATTACAAGAAGCATGAGCAAGATGAATCACAATCTGATACAGAAGGAAGGAGAACCATGCCCACAAGGGCTTACAATCTACAATGTAAAAGAGACTTTATGATTACTTTAAATTGTCACTTTTAGAAATTCAAACTGTGAGAAAGTTATTTATATATATATATATATATATATATATATATATAGTGAGGGATCACTCTCTATGGCAGGGTGGTGATGACAGACCACAGTGAGTTTTTTTTTAAGTCTAAAGAGTGCTTTATTACAAGGTCTTTTTAGCATATACAGGTAAACCCTCCCCAGTTATATCACCGCTTCTAGGCACTGGCTAATACACAGCATTTCTAGCTCACCTTTACAGTTCACAATAGGAGAGAGATCTGGCTTCACACAGCCCCATTGTCTGTTATAACCCACTAATGATCCCAGCTGGACTACACCTGGGGATCCCTCAGGCTAGGGGAAAGCATGCCCTGGAAGGGGGTGGACTGTGAGGTCCCACTATCAAACCTACCTTCCCAGTCCAAATAAAATCCAGCCCATGAACTTCCACAAAAAAAGCTCCAGCAACTACATTTGCTGAAGCCAGCGCCATTTGGATTTTACTCACCTCAGTTGAGGAACCTGGGTGGGACACTTTACCACAAATTTTTTAAATTATTTGCTACACTATCTATTCATGTAAAATAAATGATGAAACAATGCAGTGTAATAAATCACCATATTCATCAACACAGCCTTCAACCCATTTTTTCCAAAAATTCAGATTCTTCAGGATTTGGGCAAATTTGGGTTCTGGAGAGAGAAAATTTCTGGCCATTCAAAGGACTTTTGATTCAGGCAGAATTGATTTGTATCCAAATCAAATTTTTGGGTTAATTCGGACAAATCAACCAAAAACAAATTTTGGGAATTTTGCTGTCCTCTAGTCCCATCCAGTAAAGGAATTCAATGAATTCTGGCTAAATCTGTATTGTGTTATGTGTCACATGGCAGTAATTAAAAGTGAGTATATAAGACTACATGCAATGTCAATTCATATTCAGGGGGTGGAGTATCTTCTGTCTTTTACGTGTGGCAGAGATGCACGGGCTTAGCTACTTAATGCTTCTGCATAATACTGTACGTTTTATGGCTGACAAGGGGAGAATATATGCAGAGATAAATTGTACATGAGGTGAATGGTGCTTTAGATCAAAGATTTAAAATCTTCTCCTGTCTCAGGGTTAAATATGGATATTGACTCCAATGAGTTCCTGCAATTCATCCCATCATGTTGTGTTGTAATTTCACTTTGTACTGCTGAGTTATGTGACTAGATTGTTGTGGCCACAAATCTTTCTGATCTAAAGTAGTCATATTATGCTTCAGGTTCGAGGGTTTCACATACTACTAGCGGTGTGCTATGGATTAATAGTATTACTCCGGACTAATCGCTCATAAAAGATGATGAAAATGGATACTATTAGGCAATCAAAAAATATACAACAAAATCATAACTCTTAAATGTTTCCTCCTTCAAATGAGGAAAAAGTGGCTGCTTTCTTCTAAAAAATGGTGCCGCACCATTACAGCTATTACAGCTCAGCCCCGATATTACAGCTCAGCCCCATTCACTTCAGTCAAGCTGAGCTCTAATACCACACATAATCCATCTTGTTTTTAAATCCTGGACAAACTCTTAAATTAACAAATCTTTTCTTCTAGACGTAAAAAAAATTAGAGCCTTTGAAATTCTCTTCAGATGGGTTATCGCATACAATGAACGGAGCTCTTTAAATGAAGTATGGTATTATCGCAATATACATGCAATAATAATAGTGTTTGTTTTTTAAAGTACATTACTTTTTTCTCCCTGGTCCACCTTCTCCTGAATTCAGTAATGGACTAGGAAGCTCAGTAGCTCCCCTGCTCACTTCTCCTTCCCTCAATGCTGCTATAGTGATGTCATAGACAAGCAGATGAAGCTGCCCAGACACTTTCATTCATTCATCCCTACTTCTATGTTCATTGAAATATATTTCCTTCTTGAGAAGGAAATTGTAGGGGCATTACAGACCAATGTATATCTGGGGCTCTATGTGAGGGATTATTTTGTATATAGGGGAGGAAGAGTTTAACAAGAGACACAGAAAAGCAAGTGAGTCTTCCACATATGTAAGTAAAAAAAAGTTTCCGTTTGGGGGATAATCCTTTTAAATTGCATTTTTTATCGCATTGCTATGGGTTTAGCATTGAATATTATTTTACACTTTATATAACTTTACACTTTATACACTTTTTACATTTTATATATTGCAGATATAACCTTTATAATAAATCAATGTCTTAAAACATTTCATTTATCTTGTTTTGAGTTATCCTGAGTTATAGTTACTGAGTTATAGTTTTTCTGATATTTATTGGAACCAGTCAAAGAGGATTTAGTGCCATTGATAGCTCTATTGTGCAGCTGTAGGACCAGATAGAGCATGGTAGGAAATAATATACACATAAATAAGGCTTGCTCTTCTGTCACCCACTGGTCTCTGGGAGAATTACTGTACCTCATCACCTTATGGAATGTGTATTAAGAACCTTTTACATGGGCTAGGCATCTGGTCAATTACATTTGTAGGAACACACATTCCTGATAATTGTCCTGTGTAAAGGTTCCACTGATCACTGGGCAAATCATCTCTTAAGATGGGAGTGTCACATAGAGAAAAAAATCAACTTATTTAGATTCAGGTGAATAGTAATGAACACTATACACAGTCTATGGACATGAGTCCCATCATCAGGTATGCCTTTGAACTGCTCTATTCTGGAAAAGGTTACCAATTCTGTTAAGCTACTTTTAATTATATGTTTCTGAGCAGGAACCAATATGGCAGCTGTTGCAAATCTCAGAGGTAGTGTTAAGCGAAGCATGCTTTGGATCAAAGATCCGAAGTAGCTTCATGTAAAACTTTGCTCAAATGTATGCGTTTCGCGGAGGTGCAATTCGTTATGTCCGAAGCCTTGCAAGACTTTGTTGAATAACTTTAGACTTTGATTATTTAACTTGAAAACAATTTTTAAACTGGGATCTGAAGTCGGCTTTGGTACTGGTTGGTACCTGAGTACCAAAGCCGATATTGGATCCCAGTTTTTAAATAGTTTTCAAGTTCAGTAATCGAAGTATGAAGTTATTTATACTCACGAGACTTCGGACATAACAAATTTCACCTCTGTGAAACCCATACATTTAAATGCTGTACGGAGACAGGTCTCCATACAGCATTCAAATGAATACCAAGCAAAGTCAAAAACAAATAACAATGGGCACGCCTCCACATAGACACAAACCTATACTCCTGTCACCCTCAAGGAGGACAGGAAATCATGCCCTACGCAGATAGTATTACATAAAACTACAAAATTTTATCAAAGAGAATAGTATCCATACAAAAATAAAATATCTATACATATGATATACAGGGGAAAAAAGGTCAGAAAGGTTACAATAACCCACAAATGCTGTATGGGATCACAGGTTACAGGGCCCATCCCCCCGAACAGAATGTAATACATGCCCATGCGCTACAACAAGCACATAAATAAGACAGAGAGAGCAAGTGTATCAATACCGAGCACCAGCCTATATGTATGGAGACACCCAGAAACAAACCAGGTGTTATAGTCAAAAAATACCAGCCGGACCAATAAGCTCAGGTTACCTAAGGACATGATCAGGGGAGGTACACGGCACCAAGCAACCAGAATAACGCCTCGACGCGCATTTCACCCAACTGGCTTCATCAGGAAGAGCATTTGAATGAAGTTTTGAACGAAGCGACTCTTTTGAACTAAGCGTATCCATGATCCAAAGTGCGCTTTGCTCAACACTACCCAGAGCGGTTATGAAAAAGGTTTACTAGAGTCTGGGTCAACAAATTAACCTAGTTGAATAATGATAATTCACACCAATCCTGTATTGCTACTAGGCACCTTTTAAAATAAAATGGTGATTTGTGTTACAGAGCAAAATGCTCCTTACTAACTCATACCATGCTTCACTCTATGCTGCATATCTTACAATACTTATATGTTTTGATGAGTGTGTAACAAGACAAAACATAATCACAGAATGTGCTATAAATTGTAAATTATGTGGGTTTTAGGTTATGATCCCTTTTTCTTTGAAATCTGTGAAGAAGAATAGAACTGCATGTCACGCTGTTGACTGATACTTCGATAGATCCTGTTGGACACCATTTTAACTCAATGGGGTTCATCAGTAGGTAGGTAGACATTTTGTTCACATCTTTATCAGAGGCTTAATTTTTGCAAAGAAAAGTAGCATTGTACGGCCACTATTTTCCCCATCAAAATGTTGGACACCTCAGTGGAACCCAGTGAAGCTCATTTTAAGTCAATGGGATCTGTCAGTAGGGCAATAGAAAACCATAATGCAGGCGTGAACAAAGACCTATAGAGAAAATAAAGATGGGGTAAAGGAGGGGAGACAAACATAAATATGGATAGAGCAAGAAGAATAGAACTGCATGCCACACTATTGATAAATACCTCAACCTCATCAATGAGGTATTAGAAAAACATGACTTCGGTGTGTGCAAAGTCTTATAGAGAAAAGGGGTAAAGAATGGTAGAAGAGATAAGTAAAAACAGATATATACAAATAAAGTAAGGTTCTGCTCACATCTGCATCTGAGGTTAAATATTTGACAATAACTTTTTTGGACAAGAAAGATGGCATTTCCTTCAAAATGAGAGACACCTCTGTGGGACCCAGTGGAATCCATTATAAGTCAATGGGGTTGCTACTGATGTCCATTCTGTATCAGAAGAACTGTGTATCATCCACTACAAATGGAAGCCTCAATGCAGATGTGAACAGAACCTAATAGACATATTTGAAAATAGTCTGGAAAGAAGTTTTGTGAAATATTTACTCTTTCTTTGTATCACTTCAGAATTGCTGTCTAAGGTAAAATACCATTTCCAATTTAGAGGAGAAAACTGATTCTTTAACTGCTATGGATTAAGTAATTCTGACCTGAGTGAATCACGTATTTATATCAATCCCAATCTAAAAAGCATTGATCGAACTAATGACTTGGAGATAATTTCACATTCCAGTTCGGCTTTTGCTTATGAGTTCAATAAATAAAATGAAAAGGAATAATGATCTCCTCATCAGTAAAGGGTGATGCTACAGTGTGAGTCTTCCATTCATCTCTATACAAAACACCTCTCTGCATCCACTACCCAATTGCCACAGAAATGAGCATACAGGTAATCTAAAGTCAGCAGCTCCAGGCTGATGATGTGTTCTCTTGAAGCAATGTATGCTCAGAATAAGTTATTGCGCACCTAACTTATGTCAATACTTGAAATTACAGAATATATGAAATCCTGGAGCATTTGAGGTTGATACAATGTTATCAATCTGAGAATAATAGAAAATAAACTTCAGTGTGTGTTCAAATTTTTATGATTTTTTTTAACCCTTTATATTTTTGTTTGTGTATTCTAAACCTGATTTAGTCCTGAAATATTGGCGCTCAGTGTTCAGGGACTCTATTACACCTTTCCTGTCAAAAGTCATCAATCTGATTGATGGCTTGACAACTTTAGAAAATAATCAATTTTACTGTCTGTGTCACCCTGATTTCATCATTGATTGTAAGCTCTTGTGAGCAGAGCCCTCACTCCTAGTGTTTCAATGGTATATTAGATTGTAATTCTGTGAAGTCCATTTTGATTTGTACATGAACCCTCTGAATTGTAAAGCTCTATGGAATATGGTGGCGCTATATAAATAAATATTATTTTTATTTCTGATTGATCATTTCAAACAGAAAGACATCAAAATTGCCACGTAGAAACAGTAACTACATGGCTACTAGTGGAGGAGAAAAGCATCTCTAGAAGGAGCTTGGTGTATTACAGATGGGTTGTTCCAAAGTTGTACTCTTGGCATGACATATCCTAGGAGAGCAGGTTTTTCAGCTTTTTAAAATATATCATTTCGTGATACTCTGTCACAAGATGTCTATCCTTGTATAAGTCTACATTTGGCCACACAGTGGCTCTGGTTGGAATTGTATCCTGCAAAGGGTTTTTGCTAGCATTTTGCAAAATTATATTGAATTTGTTTTGTGAGAAATTGGAGTCCTAAACCAAATATTTAAAAAAGCAAGGGCGTAAACTTCTATATATTGTATTTGAACCATGGCTTGCCCTAGTATAGACTGCTTTAGCTGCCACTGTTTTGGGTGGCACTGTGACTTGTAGTCCTATGTTCAAATTTCTTTCCTTTCTTCAAAGCTTCTATTATTTTTAACAGCCTTACACTATGAGCCAAACACATATTCAGACTAGTTTTCATGTATTGGAAATATGCAAATACTACGACATTATGGCTGGTGCTGTTCTGCTCATAGATTGTATAAGCCCCGCAATCCTCTCTCTAAGTCAGTGGCACACACACCATGCCACACCACTGCTATGGGCCCAAGTTGAGGGTGGAGTGGGAGGTTGTCAGTTAACTCCCCCTTATGATCTCTGACAGAAATCCACCACATTTGCTGCAGCCACCACTAGGGGAAGCTCAATGTAAAGCATTTTTCAGCTTTCATGAAGTTCAATTATAATTGTATTAATTCTAATGCACTGAAATCCCCGTAGTGGTAGCTGCAGGTATCTAGTTTTACAATATGCTAGGTGAGGGGAAGTGGAGGGGAGATTTATCAATGTATTCATATAAGCTGTCTAATATAAATACATTGAGAAATAAAGTGTTCAGACTGAGCGTAATATTTAAGCGCTGTTCTATTTTTTCCAACAGAGAAGTCAAGGAAAGCGGAGAAAGTATGACTTTTCTTTAGTAAATTATTCCTCAAATTTATTTGAAAAAAATGTGTAAATTTGTCAGGGATCATAACGTTTCCCTATGTGGCCCTCTGATATCGGTGTACAGACCAGTTCTATGTCTTTGGCAATAGATTATAGTACATTATGAATGTGAAGTCTCTCATTATAATTTGTGATCTATAAGGGATACATATTAAGATATCATGGTGTTACTTAATGAAAAGATATTTTCCAAGTTACTCGAGTTTCATTAACAGAATGTTAATTTTAGTTCTGCTTAGCATCAGCTTTAATGTTTCTTACCTAAATGTGGACAGAATCTTAAATCATACCTGATGAAACCATAAAAATGAATTCCTGCATATTTACTCTCCCCTTCTCTTGGGCAGTGAAGACAGTATAGATCCGTGTGTACACTAACAAGGACTATGTGACCCAAGGGTTACTCTTTGAAGCCAAAAAATGAATAGAAAATGATGCTTGCTACAGGAACTACAAAGAGCCTTCAGTATGTTCCTTTATATGCCCTAACTATGCTATCAAACAGAGGGTAATGATATATTTCTCTTTGATCTAATTATACAGGGTCACTGTTATAGCTGGGCATATTGTGCTAAACTGATAACAGCACAAACTAATAACGGAGCATAGAAAAGAACAACTGACAAACATACTGGGTAACACTTGTAATTGGCATGTGTGATTTACTCGCCTTCTGAGCAAAATTCAAACTGCAGCTTGAACCACGTTAACCTTGTCTGCTAAGAGGACATCCATCAAAAGATTATTGAACTTCAGACATACCCTAACGCATGGAATAATGGATGCTGAAACAATAATCCACATTCAACGATTTGAAGATTGGAGATCCCTGAAGAGCCAAACCTACAGCATGGTATACATTGAGATCAAAGAAGTCCTTATAGTACTGATGTACTGATATATATATATATATATATATATATATATATATATATATATATATCAGCAACTAGATAACCAGTACTGGTGTTTTACCAGAGAAACATTTTATGTTGAGACTAGCTTCATGGCCCAGGAAAGACAACTGTATGTTGGAAATATTGTATCCTGAAATCATTGTATCGTGAGGGACCAGTGAACATATTACAGATGAGTGAAGTTTGGAAACATTCGATTCAGCAACTTCACTGAAGTTCGCCAAGAAATTTGATTTGTTCCACATTAATTTGTCACAAATCACTATAAATCAGGTATACCCAGGCCACTCTGCCTTAGGGTACAGCCACAGGGTGGGTTGTTGCCATTCTGCAATGAAAAAACAAGTTGCCAATTAGTCCACAGCTGTCTTCCATGTAATAATGAATAATAAAGACCGCACTGTATAGTCCTTTTTCATTGTTAATGGCTCGCATGGCACCTTTAAACAGGGGCCGTTACTGTTATGGGGTTTGGCTGGTTAGGTGGGAGGACAACATGAAAATTGTTGCTCTTCTGGCCTGCAATCTCCTGCAGGTTATTTGACAGTATACACTGAATATTAATCGGCTCTGGCATACCAACTTCTCCAACCCCAGCACTTTCCCGCTCTACTGGTGGGAGCCCTTCTTCTGCCATCTGCTTTTCCTCCTTTTCCACTTAATTTAATATCAATGAGAATATTTCATCATGAACATCCAGCTCCTCCTCTCTATGCTTCTTGTTGACTTTTCTAGAACATGGAGACTTTGAAGGATGATTTGGAAGAAGTAAAGCCAAAAGATGAGCATGGTCTTCATTAAGAACTGCCCTCCCGAAGGAGTGCAGATTGGATGGTACTGGTTGGCGTGCTGGCACTGGAATAATAAAGGCTTCCATCTTATTGGTATTGAATTACATATCTTAGTTTACAGCTGATGTAGGAATAAGTAAATAAAACAGATACAGAATAAGTCTCCCTACACTCTCCATGCACTCTCCCTGCACTGTTCTTCTATTCTTCTATTAATCATTTGCTGCAACGCTTTCTCTAGCGCATGAGTGTTTGTCACGTTTCTCCCTATGCTCAGCTCACAGGACAATGGTGGAGACCGAATAGAGTAATGGTTTTATAGGGTTGTGACATCACAGGGGATGACTATCTACAGAATGGCTGGCTGTATGGCATTATGGGTGATCTTCCTCTCCCGGGCTAGTCTGTTCTACACTTAATTTTGCTTTGTAACATGAGAAAAATCGGATTAGTTGCAAATTAAAGTTTTTTGAAACTTTGAACTGAATTCAACTTCAAAGGCTTCGCTTCACTCAAAATTTGTACATACATATATAATTTCAATAAAAACTTTATAAAATTCAATACCATGTGGCAATAAGCTCGCAAAACCGCCAAAAGTATGAAATTTACATTACAACCACTCGGTGGTCACACATCGGTATATATAGTATAAACAACTCCCAACAATGTATCATAAAATCATGGGTTTTTTTTGTTTTTTTTTCAAAGCTGTCACATCGCTTCACTCATCCTGAAATATATCAAGGAAAGGTAAAGAAGGACACATCTGCCTATTGACGTTCTAATATTCAACCATTCAAAATGAAACCACCACTGGTAATGTCAAAGGGTTTATTGTGGGTGGTGATCTCAGGAAGGTTGTGCCCTACTGATGCCATATATTGACAGGTCTCAATTATTCTCAAATTAATATTAGATGAAATGGAAATGATTCTATAAACAATTCCACAAGTTCTAAACTTTCTAATGAAGCTCATAAACTAGTCACCAGCTTGGTGCTTGCCATAATTTTATAGGCAGCCACATCACAGACGAATTGCACTCCAGATTTACATATCTTGATAGATATTCTTTCCAAAACCTATTCACAGATCTCAAAATCTGAGGGTAGACCTTATAGTTTGAAATTTTTTTACATGTTTACTGTGCTATTGTGGAAGCCTATGATGTAAAAAATGACGGTATGTAGGGCCAGTTCATCTTTGGTGTAATATCCATGGATCTGTGTTAATAAGTAGGGATCAGAACCTGTACTTCCCTCCTTATAACTGAATGGGCATTATTACTGAGATGGAGTAGACTCAATTAAATTAGGGCATCTTCAAAATAAGCTCCTGGTTGTTTTTGTATTGGCTAAAACAATTCCCAATCAGTTGATTAAACAGGCAAAATCAAGGATGTTTTATATTCAAATTTTCCACCTTCCAGTCTTCCACCAAATCTTCAGTGGCCCTGACTAGCCTTCTGAATAGATCCCATAATTAAAGAGGCTCTGTCACCACTTTGCAACCTATGTATTTATATACATAGGCATATAGGTGTTGTAATCCTCTCCCCAGACATACCTTCAAATTGCAGAGCCAAGCAGCGATTCTTCCAGAAAAAGAACTTTTATAAATATGTAAATGAGGCTTCGGAGCACCGGGAGACGTGATCGTTCTGTCTGAGCACTGCTTCATCAACGCCCTCCCGGCTCCAAAACCCGCCCTGCAGCCTTTATCCCCACCTCTCCTGTCTCTGATGGACAGTGCTCGACCCTTCGGTCTAGCGCTGAAATCTCACGCCGGCGCATGCGCTGTACGCTTGCTATGCCGAACACTGCTGGCGCGTTCAATGTAATACAGAAGTGACGGCGCGTTCGGAAGCTCAGCTGAGCGGAGCGTACACAATACATTGAACGTGTACGCAATACACTGAACATGTACACAATACATTAAACGCGCGTTCAATGTATTGTGTACGCGTTCAATGTATTGCATACGCTCAGCTCAGTTGAGCTTCCGAATGCGCCGTCACTTCCGGGTTCAGAGAAGTGACGGCGCGTACGCAATACATTGAACACGCCTGCAGTGTTCGGCACTGCAAGCGTACAGCGCATGCGCCGGCGCGAGATTTCAGCGCTAGACCGAAGGGTTTAGCGCTGTCCATCAGAGACAGGAAGGGTAGGGATAAAGGCTGCAGGGCGGATTTTGGAGCCGGGAGGGCGTTGATGACGCAGTGCTCAGACTGAAAGAGCACGCCTCCCGGCGCTCCGAAGCCTCATTTACATATTTATAAAAGTTCTTTTTCCGGAAGAATCGCTGCTTGGCTCTGCAATTTGAAGGTATGTCTGGGGAGAGGATTACAACTAGAGATGAGCGAATCATTCAAAAAATTATTCGCCGAACATTCGCCAAACTTTTCCTAAAATTCGTATATTCGACGAATAGATTCATTGTATTTGCGTACAAAATATACGTTATTATGTTCTATTAGCGAACATTCGCTCACTAATAACGAACGTTCATTTACAAAATGTACGCAACTTCTTAGAAGACGTACGCATGAGCGTACAAATAGCTTACGAATCTCAGCGTACTATTGTCTAAGCGATTATATAATACGCAGGCATGTACGAGGAGAGGCCGCGGCGTGCACTCCTCAGAGGCAGAGCGAATATTCCAGACATATATATGGTAAAGTGCAAATACATTATTATAGGTATAATATAAACATTTTAAATATCACCTACTTAGTATGCTCATGGACACGTTTAAGTCTCTTTTCTTCTGACGCTTGTCATAGAACTGGAGCAGAGTCCCAAACTCAGTCGCAATTTGTAATCCACATAGGTAAAATTGTAATCCAAATGGGTAAAAAAAAAGCAGCAAAGATTCCTTAAAAAAACTTCTTTCAAGGGGCTCCCCAAATAACCTGAAAAGGGGGAAAAAGGGATGAGGTGCACGAATGCGCAACTTAATTTCCTGAGTTGCCTCGTCATCCTCCCGCGCTGGAGAAAGGGGCGGAACTACCAGGGAGGAGTCTGCATCGCTGAATTGAATTCGTACGCGACAGCGTATAGAGTAACTAAATTATACGTAGAATAGCGTATAATTTATAGGACACACTACGTAGCGAATGCGTACAAAAGCCGCTTCGTGGATTCGTATTGAATCTTGGGATTTTTCAGCTGCGAAGCAAATCCAAATATTAGGTGATTCGCTTCGCAGCTGAAAAATCCCAAGATTCAATACGAATCTACGAAGCGGCGAATAGATTCACTCATCTCTAATTACAGCACCTACATGCCTATGTATATAAATACATAGGTTGCAAAGTGGTGGCAAAGCCTCTTTAAAGGGATCTGTCATTCTTTTAAAAGAGCCCCTTATAGCAAAATCTGCACCAAAACACTCTTTCTAAAAATTACTCATTCTAGTTCTGAGATGAAAACTAAGAAGGCAATCACACAAGTTTCTTTCTGCCTCTGTGCTCATAGTGAATTAGACAAAATCCTTACTTTGTATTTTAAAGACCTGGGCATGGTTTTATGCCAGGCTGACAGGTCCACTTTAAACTAAAGTAGCTATTGTGTTTTCAAAATGACACAGCTCACAGTCACAGTATGAGTGAATTTTATTCTTATTGTCTGCAATCCAGGCAGTGATGCATGAATCCGCTGTGCTCCTCTAACATGTTTTATTTATGTATTCCAGGTTTATAAAGTAGATCCTCACATTCAACAGTGCAAGTTAACATATCAATCCCTGTTTGGTTGCAGCAGCCTCCCGAAATATCACTTTTTTACGCTAGAAATATGACAAGGAGGTTGAGAATTGAAGTCCCTGGCTCGGATGATTGGAATATAGATGCATATTCATGAAGTTCTAGTAAATACCTTCCAACTTGTGATCTCAGTGTAAAAGTACTGCTCTCCTGCCAACCAACCATCACTTCACAGCATGACAGTATTACGCTTCTGCTTTGTAGTCTTTAAAACATAGGACTTATTTTTTTTTCTATTTAGTCCAAGTGAATGGAACAGAGTGTGAATTCAGTAGCGGCACAGTATAATAACAGGGAGAGGTTGGGCATTGGTGGGTTTAACTGAAATGTTAGTATACATGAGTATGGTTACGGTTATACTATATGAATATGGCTTGAGATTAGCTACAGAGCTAGGTTGAATTTTGAAGCAATACTCTAGTAGTGTTTTTTCTTTTGCTTTACACCAAACCATCAAACAAGATCAAAATATTTTTTTGTAGTGAACTTTATTTTTGTATTTATTGATATCAACGAGTGAAAAGTTGCTTCACCTCTATTTCCTGGATGGGTGAATTTCCAATTACAGAATACATATAAGATAGATAGATAGATAGATAGATAGATAGATAGATAGATAGATAGATAGATAGATAAAAAATGCAAAAAGGCAGCACTCTCCAATAATGAAAAAAAAAGTGGAGTGAACATGATGTTTTGGCTCAACCATAGAGCCTTTTTCCCCCACATGGGTAAATAAACTTCTGTTTCTTTTTATTTTTGGAGAGAGCTGTCTTTTTGAATTTTTAACTTTTGGGGCAATAGTCTGGTTCCCTTGGGCTTGCACTTCATTTTTTTCTTTTTGTTGTTTATTCTGGTGCTGCCATTTTTCAACTTTTTTTAGATAGATAGATAGATAGATAGCCTCTATTGTCTTACATATTTGAAATACATCATGGAAGAATCATGGAAGTCTGATCAATGTAATCACAGCTAACATGCTTTATTTAATTAACAGGATTAAAATGTCATTGTATTTGATTCTTAAAAAAAACAATAATTAATAAATTAGAGCTTTAAAGGTGGTGACTAGTAAAGTAAATGTCCACAGCACATTGGCATGAATCACTATCCAATGTTACTGACTAAACCAATACAACGTAACTTGCATCAAAAGTTGTTTATCATATATTAACAACCTATATAAGAATATACTAAGTATTTTTTTAAACAAAATACATGTGTACGGTTTTCTGGAAATTATTTTTTTTTAAGTCACTCCATGTATTCTATTTCCTGCCCCAAATCTTAATTTCCTCCTTTGTTTGGACTTTAGGAACGGGAATCAGAATCACTTAGCAGTCAGCCTATCACTGTGACCAGGGCGAGCTCCTCTAAACCACCCTGTAGTGACTCAATTAGAACATTGCACATTAAACTAGTCAATGCAATGCTCTTCTGTATGGATCAATATCTAGGTCTATCAAGATAACAAAAGAGCTGTCCTACTGTAATCCCAATCCAACACCTACTCTTATAAGGATTGCGCTTCAGATAACATCCCCTCACAATAGCTGTAAACTAACAGAAGATGTAGAAGATCTTATTATCTGTGCTGACTGCTATAGAAGTACAATATTTTGTATTTAATTTCCAATGGTATAATGTTAACAAACTGAAAAAGAAAAAGAGGCAAAATAGAAAAAATCTATCAATATTGAATTTAAAAACAATACCATTTTCTAAAAGAAGTATCCCTCCAATATGTCTTTACAAGGGAGTGATTGCAAATGTGTTTCCAGCTGACCACCTCATAAAACCAATTCCATGATTACCTTCTTGTCTCGTGATACCTTATGGTCCTCTTGACCTTTCAAATGATGACGGCCATAAGGTTGATAAAGACTATTTTTTATTGTCACAGGACATTAGTACATTGACTTGTCTATCTAGTAGTGCATTAAATTGTATTCAACCCATCTAATATTAAAGATCTAAACAGCAATAACAATGGATTTTTCCTGTTTTCATGACACACACACACACAGGCTACTGATGGTATAAAAATACTTAATATCATTTAGATAATCCTAAAGCATTGGCTAAATGACTAAAGATAATATTAGTGCAATCTTATTGGAAGTCATCTCATTCACTCAGCCAAGATCTTCGAAGTAAAACACAACAACACTAAACAAGGCGAGCCACACACAAAACAGGCATCACTCACCATCTGTTCATTCAGACAGAACCTGCAGTGAATGCCAATAACAATCCATGCCTATGTTCATAAACTGAGTTATCAAGGCTGGTTATACTCCTATGAATAATACAAACATGATCCTTCTGTAAAGGAACCTAACAGCCTCTCGGTTATAGGTTATGTTATTTTTGAAGCAGGTAAAACCTGACATGTAACAAGAACTACTGTATATAGAAAAGTGGAAAAGGTCACTTGGCAGTACTTAGCCAAAAAATGGGGGAAGGAGAACTATATATATATATATATATATATATATATATATATATATATATATACACAGTACAGACCAAAAGTTTGGACACACCTCATTCAAAAAGTTCTCTGTATTTTCATGACTATGAAAATTGTAGATTCACACTGAAGGCATCAAAACTATAAATTAACACATGTGGAATTATATACTTAACAAAAAAGTGTGAAACAACTGAAAATATGTCTTATATTCTAGGTTCTTCAAAGTAGCCACCTTTTGCTTTGATTACTGCTTTGCACACTCTTGGCATTCTCTTGATGAGCTTCAAGAGGTAGTCACCTGAAATGGTATTCCAACAGTCTTGAAGGAGTTCCCAGAGATGCTTAGCACTTGTTGGCCCTTTTGCCTTCACTCTGCCATCCAGCTCACCCCAAACCATCTCGATTGGGTTCAGGTCTGGTGACTGTGGAGGCCAGGTCATCTGGCGTAGCACCCCATCACTTTCCTTCTTGGTCAAATAGCCCTTACACAGCCTGGAGGTATGTTTGGGGTCATTGTCCTGTTGATAAATAAATGATGGTCCAACTAAACGCAAACCGGATGGAATAGCATGCCGCTGCAAGATGCTGTGGTAGCCATGCTGGTTCAGTATGCTTTCAATTTTGAATAAATCTCCAACAGTGTCACCAGCAAAGCACCCCCACACCATCACACCTCCTCCTCCATGGTGGGTTCGCCTTTTCTGCGTTGCACAAAGACACGGTGGTTGGAACCAAAGATCTCAAATTTGAACTCATGGTCCCAACCCCATTTATAAGGCAAGAAATCCCACTTATTAAACCTGACAGGGCACACCTGTGAAGTGAAAACCATTTCAGGTGACTACCTCTTGAAGCTCATTAAGAGAATGCCAAGAGTGTGCAAAGCAGTAATCAAAGCAAAAGGTGGCTACTTTGAAGAACCTAGAATATAAGACATATTTAAAGTTGTTTCACACTTTTTTGTTAAGTATATAATTCCACATGTGTTAATTCGTGGTTTTGATGCCTTCAGTGCGAATCTACAATTTTCATAGTCATGAAAATACAGAAAACTCTTTGAATGAGAAGGTGTGTCCAAACTTTTGGTCTGCACTGTATACAGTACAGACCAAAAGTTTGGACACACCTTCTTATTCTTATACTGATGTAGTTTTCAGTATCTTGACAGGCTTAATGCATTAACACAACATTACAGTAATGCAAAAAATAACATTAAAGGAGTTATTCAGTCGTATAATATTTATGATCTATCTACAGAATATGTCTGGGTGGGCAACCTGCGGCACTCCAGCTGTTGTGAAACTACAATTCCCAGCATGCTCCATTTATTTCTATGAGAGTTGTGAGAAGAGCAGAGCAAGTATGCATGCTGGGAGTTGTAGTTTCACAACAGCTGGAGTGGCAGAAGTTGCCCATCCCTGGAATAGGTCTTCAATATCAGATTGGCAGGACCCCGACTCTTGGCACCCCCTCCAATCAGCTGTTTGAAATTATCTCTGCACTGTCTTGTTTGCAGTGGTGCTGTAGTGCAAGTGAATGGGATGAGCGGTTGTAATGACACTGCGCCACCTCTACAAACAAAATAATGCACAGAAAATTTTTGAAGAGGCTACCACTTCAAACAGCTGATCAGCAAGGCTTCTGGGAATCGACCCTCTCTAGTCTGATATTGACGACCTATCCCTAACCCTAGTCTAAGGAAACGTCATCAATATTAATCCACTGTACACTACCAACCTGGAGCATCTCGAGTCAAGATAACGCTGGCCATATTTTTAGTTGGACATTGGGTCTTCATAGGCATTTATTTTGCTCACTGTATAGAACACATACAGTTGTGGACTTAAAAAAACATGGTCATGATGCTAAAGCCAATGTTAATATGTGATCCTAGTTTCAATCTGTTTAAACGCTGATGGGGTTGTGGTGTATTAAAGGGATAATTCATCGGGCATTTCATGGGAGTTATGCAAACAGAATAGCACAGCTTGCTCAACTATTCCAAAAATTCAGCCACCTATGATAACCACATACGATGTGTATTGTGATGAATGGCTGAGATGGGAATACCCATTTAAGCTTTCAAGAGCTGAATGAAAGATTTCTCCTTCCTACATATGACATCAGAGTGATTTTACATTAGAAAGGATGGCTGTCCATGGTACTGTATATGTCTCATACTGCAGATGAGCCCCATTAACTTCACGATAGAAGACAAAGCCTATGTGTTTTTGTAGAAAAATCCAGACTCTAATCTTCTTCAACCAAAATATATCATTTAAAATGTTTTATTGAAGATGAATAGTAAAGAAAAAAGTACAACTCACAAGGGGAGATTTATCATGAAGGGAAGTTTTAAGTTAGTTTTGCAGGAATCTGTGTTAATGTAATTTGAATATCTGTTTTGAGATGTTGCTCCAATTTCTACTCCATCCTTTTACTGGAGAAAGAATGACAATTTTTGTGGCTACTAAATAACTTTATTTCCACTGTATTCACTGAGGAAAATAAAATGTCAGATGAAATGCAGAGTATAAAAGTAAATTCCCCTTTAAAAGTGTCCTCTCTGACCCAGGAAGAGGTGCAGCAACGTCTTAAAAATATTAAAATAGACAAATCACCAGGACCGGATGGCATACACCCCCGTATCCTAAGAGAATTAAGTAATGTCATTGACAGACCCTTATTTCTGATATTTAAGGACTCTATACTGACGGGGAGTGTTCCACAGGATTGGCGCATAGCAAATGTGGTGCCAATATTCAAAAAGGGTCCAAAAACAGAGCCTGGAAACTATAGGCCGGTAAGTATAACTTCTGTTGTGGGTAAACTGTTTGAAGGTTTTCTGAGAGATGCTATCTTGGAGTACCTCAATGATAATAAGCAAATAACTCCATATCAGCATGGCTTCATGAGGGATCGGTCATGTCAAACCAATTTAATCAGTTTCTATGAGGAGGTAAGTTCTAGACTTGACCGCGGCGACTCAATGGATGTCGTATATTTGGACTTCTCCAAAGCGTTTGACATGGTACCACATAAAAGGTTAGTATACAAAATGAGAATGCTTGGCCTGGGAGAAAATGTCTGTATGTGGGTAAGTAACTGGCTTAGTGATAGAAAACAGAGGGTGGTTATTAAGGGTACATACTCAGATTGGGTCACTGTCACTAGTGGGGTACCACAGGGGTCTGTATTGGGTCCTATTCTCTTCAATATATTTATTAATGATCTTGTAGAAAGCTTGCACAGTAAAATATCAATTTTTGCAGATGACACTAAACTGTGTAAAGTAATTAACACAGAGGAGGACAGTGCACTGCTACAGCAGGATCTGGATAGACTGGAGGCTTGGGCAGAAAAGTGGCAGATGAGGTTTAACACTGACAAATGTAAGGTTGTGCATATGGAAAGGAATAATGCAAGTCACCAGTACATACTAAATGGTAAAGCATTGGGTAACTCTGACATGGAAAAGGACCTAGGAATTTTAGTGAACAGCAAACTAAGCTGCAGAAATCAGTGTCAGACAGCTGCTGCCAAGGCCAATAAGATAATGGGTTGCATCAAAAGAGGCATAGATGCCCGTGATGAGAACATAGTCCTGCCACTTTACAAATCACTAGTCAGACCACATATGGAGTACTGTGTACAGTTCTGGGCTCCTGTGAACAAGGCAGACATAGCAGAGCTGGAGAGGGTTCAGAGGAGGGCAACTAAAGTAATAACTGGAATGGGTGGACTACAGTACCCAGAAAGATTATCAAAATTAGGGTTATTCACTTTAGAAAAAAGACGACTGAGGGGAGATCTAATAACTATGTATAAATATATCAGAGTTCATAGTATATCAGAGTCAGTACAGAGATCTCAGAGTATATCAGAGTCAGTACAGAAATCTCTCCCATCATCTATTTATCCCGAGGACTGTGACTGTGACGAGGGGACATCCTCTGCGTCTGGAGGAAAGAAGGTTTGTACATAAACATAGAAGAGGATTCTTTACGGTAAGAGCAGTGAGACTATGGAACTCTCTGCCTGAGGAGGTGGTGATGGTAAGTTCACTAAAAGAGTTCAAGAAGGGCCTGGATGTATTTCTGGAGGGTAATAATATTACAGGTTATAGTTACTAGAGATGGGTCGTTGATCCAGGGAGTTATTCTGGGTGCCTGACTGGAGTCGGGAAGGAATTTTTCCCCCTAAAGTGAGGAAAATTGGCTTCTACCTCACAGGGTTTTTTTTGCCTTCCCCTGGATCAACTTGTAGGAAAACAGGCTGAACTGGATGGACAGATGTCTTTTTTCGGCCTTACAAACTATGTTACTATGTTACTATGATTCATTTCTACTGTAAAATACCATTTCCCTAACTTGGGTTCGGTTCTAAGTGGTACCTTGCAACGGAACCCGATTTTGGGAAATGTAGGAATGAATTTATGAAGTTATTATGCGAAGTCTCGCATTCTGCATTCTAATGTTGTACAGAGCTCTGGCTCCGTACAGTATTACAACAAAGTTTTATGCAAATCAACTTTGCATGTTTCATCCAAAGTCAATTTGCTCATCCCTAATTACAACTTTAAATCAAAAGAGGTATATAATTCCATCAAAATAAGCAATGATCCCTAAGTGGGATGATGCTACCTCTGCTTCTATGATGTGAATGTTTATGAAATATTCACATTTTTGTTCTTCCCTTCTCCTAAATCAACTCAACACAGAATCAACCTTTGAAAACCACAATTTTAGCATCAAGTGGTAAAACATGCCATTTTATAATAGAGTCAACAAAAGTTGGCAAAGTGGACAAAAGTTTTTAAGTTTTAATTTTTGTGCTTCCATTGCTTGCAGTAAACAGTAAGATTTTTATCTTTTCATGTAGCTATGCACTAATTTATTTTTCATGTTAAAAATGCAATTAATTATTCAGCTTTGTGGTACAATAGACATTGTGATATGCAATTAGCAAAGTTATTTTTAATGTTCCAAGTAATTAACAGTGTGGAACGTTTTTCTTTTTTTCTCATTATATTTAATTACTTTATATTTGAAAATGTACAGTTTGTTATTAAGGAGCAGATATCCATTTCAAGGGTTAAGGTGATGCAATCATTCGACTACTTCTGTATACTTATTTGTTTTCCTTACAAGTGCTAAGTCCTAAATCCTCACTTCTGATTTACAAAATGGAGTCTAATTAGCAGTTCTTCTCTGAACTTTGATCGAGTGCTATCATGCGCTCCCTCCCTGTCATTTCCTAATTAATAAAAGTAAAATATCTCAATTGATTTTCATTAGCTGGAGGCAAGAATCTCCCATATATATGATCAATTGCTTTTAAATGCCAACTATGGCATCAATGAAAGAATAACCGATATACTTGTTTCGCATTTGAACTATAAAATATAATAAGGGAGAAAGGAAGGAAAATTAGCCGCTCTCTTACTCCATGTGTTTTCTAACTTAATAACACAACACTCTTGAAGAAACAGAGGTCAGTGCAACTCTTGTTAATTGGGATCTTTAACCACTGAGTTGAATTATTTCTCAAAAGCAATTATCTTGATAATTTATTTTTGCTCAGAATTGTTGCTGCCACTGTACCCTATGAAATGTATCAACAATGACTCTATCCTTTTTGAAAGGCCACATAAAGTGATAATAGGATTTTGGCAAAGATTGCACACTCTTTAAAAGTACATTTTGGCAGTAATGTGACTGTTGAGGCATTCTACCTAGCAAAATATAACATTTAAAGCAGATAAGATATCATAAAAGTACTGCAAGTTTTTTTTATAGTGAAAAATATGTTTAAAGTGAACCTACTCTAAAGCAACCACATCTTCTAGCTCCTGTTTTGAGGAAAAGCATTGGGAGGACCTCTACTAATCAAAAGTATAATTAACAAGTGAGTACATGAAATCCCCCTCCAAAAAAATGATGAACCAAAGATCAAACCATTTGAGAAAATATTTTAGTAAAACTAATGGAAACTTTTTTTCTAATTGGCTCTCTGATTTAGAAACTTATTTTAGAATACTGAGTTAAAGGGAATCTGTCATATTTTTTTGTTTATGCCATGTGCAGAAAAAGTGTTTATTCTACTGGAAAACAGCTCCCAAGTGCCTGGCTGGGCAGGATTTGCTATTTCAAGTGCCCAATGCAAACCAGAGTTAAGAAGAGGGGATGGCTGTTTTAGCTGCTCATATCTTGGGATCAGTAGCAGCTAGAAATATGTGTCTGGTCATATTTAAAAGCTGGCATTTCAAGCTTTCAAACAATACCACAGCATCACAGAATTTCTGTCCATTACAGTGGAGGAAATAAGTATTTGATCCCCCACTGACTTTTAAAGTTTTAATACCAAAAAATAAATGAAACGTCTCATAATTTTATGCCAGCTTTATTTTAACAGTGCCACATAGAATATCAAAAGAAAAATGAACAAAATTACATGAAATGAGAAATAAAAAATAATTTTAATTTCTTTGAGGGAAATAAGTATTTGATCCCCTAGGAAAACATCATTTAATACTTGGAGGCAAAACCCTTGTTGGCAAGCACAGCAGTCAGATGTTTCTTAGTTTTTTATAAGGTTTGCACACACTTCAGGAGTAATTTTGACCCACTCCTCTCTGCAAATCATCTCCATATCCTTAAGGTTTTTAGGCATGCATTTGGAAACGTGAAGCTTCAGCTCTCTCCATAGATTTTCGATGGGATTGAGGTCAGGAGACTGGCTAGGCCATTCCATGACCTTGATATGCTTCTTATGGAGCCACTCCTTTGTTTCCTTGGCTGTATGTTTTGGGTCGTTGTCGTCCTGAAAGACCCAACCACGACCCATTTTCAGTGCCCTGGCGGAGGCAAGGAGGTTGTCACCCAGGATTTTGTGATACATGGCCCCGTTCATCTTCCCGTCAATGTGGTTGGCCTGTGCCCTTAGAAGAAAAACACCCCCAAAACATAATACTTCCACCACCATGTTTGACGGTGGGGATGGTATTCTTAGGGTCATATTCTGTATTTTTCTTCCTCCAAACACGTCGAGTTGCGTTAAGGCCAAAGAGCTCAATTTTGGTCTCATCTGACCACAGCACCTTCTCCCAGTCTCTCTCGGAGTCATTAATATGTTCATTGGCAAACTAGAGGCGGGCCTGGACATGAGCCTTCTTGAGCAGAGGAACCTTGCGTGCACTGCAGGATTTTAAACCATTATGTCTCAGTGTATTACCAATAGTTTTTTTGGAGACTGTGGTCCCAGCTGCCTTGAGATCATTACTCAGCTCCTCCCGTGTAGTTCTTGGCTGATTTTTTGCCTTTCTCATGATCAATGAGACTCCACGAGGTGATATCTTGCATGGAGCTCCAGGCCTGGGTCGATTGACAGTAATCTTGTACTTCTTCCACTTCCGAATAATTGCACCAACAGTTGTCACCTTCTCATCCAGCTTCTTACCTATGGCTTTGTAGCCCATTCCAGCCTTGTGTAGGTCAACAATTTTGTCAATTTTGTCCCTGACATCTTTAGACAGCTCTTTAGTCTTGCCCATGGTGGCCTTTTATACAGGTGACAATTTGGGATAGGTGTCTCTCATCCAGGTAACAACTTCACTGTGATTAGGGTGTGTCAGTGGTCTGTGGGAGCCAACATTAGTCATGGTTTTACTAGGGGATCAAATACTTATTTCCCTCAAAGAAATTAAAATTATTTTTTATTTCTCATTTCATGTAATTTTCTCGGTTTTTCTTTTGATATTCTATGTGGCACTGTTAAAATAAAGCTGTCATAAAATTATGAGACATTTCATTTATTTTTTAGTATTAAAACTTTTAAAGTCAGTGGGGGATCAAAAACTTATTTCCTCCACTGTACATCGGAAGATATAGCTGTTAGTGCTACTTGATCTGGTTGTTTCCTGACCACGCTACATTACACCATGTCCAAGGGACTGTGTTGTGCTGTTATGGCTGATTATTAATCTCAACATCAGGGATGCTCAACCTAAGGCTCTCTAGATGTTGCAAAACTACAACTCCCAGCATGCCCTAATAACTGTAGCCTGTGCAGGCATCCTGGGAATTGTAGTTTTGCAACAGCTGGACGTCCGCAGGTTGGGCATCCATGCTGTACACAATAGATCATTATATTATTTGGTTACAGACTATGTATTGTTCTTCTTTGTATACAAGTTATTAAGTTTGTATATGAGGTATCACAGGCAATTCTTGGGTCCTTGTGGATAACTGTTATATGAGTCATTGTATTACTTGTTTCAAGATACATACAGTTATTTACTTTATACATTGGGACTCTGAATTATTTTGATTTGCTATTGTTATAGCTCCACATACCCCTATTGGTGTTTATTATTTCATCTTGATACTATTACATTTGATGTGTTACAGCTAGTGTGGAGCGAAGCAAGCTTCAGATGCTTCATCCAAAGTCGCTTCGTTCTAAATTTTGGAATAATACTATACAGAGATCCATCTTCGTAAAGTATTGGAATGCATGGGCTCCGATGAGCCGTAGTTAGTTATTCACAAATTCACAAAGTTGCACGTGACTTCGCTGAATAACTTCAGTAATTGATTTTTAAAGTGGAAACCACTTTAAAACTTGAAACCGAACTCGACTTTAGTTCAGAGGTACCAAATCTCATAAAAGGATTGTTCAGAAGTTTTGACAGAAGTGACTTCGGATAAAGCATCCGAAACATGCTTCAGTCAACACTAGTTATAATTGGCACCATTTCATCTAATTATTTGTGCCTATAAAATATATTTAGATTGCAAAACAGGGTGTCCTCTGTATCAGAGGGATCTTTTTATCTTCCCTTTTTGTTCAGTTTCTATACATTAAGTTTTTAACTGTCATGTATTTGTAATATGTGAAATAACAAGATTTTTCTTTATTTAAACCAGATCTTTCAATAGTGTCTATGTTTTGTTGTTCTTATAAAAAGGGTCCTTGCATATTTATGGGCACATGTATGTTACATTCCATGTTTTATGTCTGCATGTTTTATGGGGACATAAAGTATCATTTCTGAAGTCACATTGCCTCCTGTATAGGATATCCTCAGAAGTTTGTTTTTAATATATAAATGTTTAAAGCTGTCAGGAAAGAAAATTTCTTCAGAAAAAGTGAGTAAAAGTGAGTTCTAAATAGCAGAAAGAACGCAAAAAAAATTTAAAATCCTTGACAAGACAGAACATATTATTAGTGTCCATACTTTAGATTAATGTGTCCAAGATGTAGATTAAGTTGTAATTTATAACAATTTTTGACATACAAAAGAATAGAACAATTGTTTAAATGTACCTTCCTGCACTTAAAGGGAACCTGTCATCTCCGAAACACCCCCTGAACTATAGTGAGCGGTGTATAGTGTAAGTGATGCTGAATCCAAATATGTAAGTTTTATCTTCATACTCACTTCCATTCAGACGCTGTGCTCCCACAAACAGCAGTAAAATGCACTCACTGGACTCTTCTTTGAGTCCTCTCCATTATGTGAGTGAGCACTGGAGTCCACTGAGTGCATCTTACTGCAGGTTTGTGGGAGCACAGCGACGGAATGGAAGTGAGTATGAAGATAAAACTTACATATTCGGATTCAGCACCACTTACACTATACACCGCTTACTCTAGTTCAGGGGGTGTTTTGGAGATGACAGGTTCCCTTTAAACCCAATTACGTTATTTTCGGAAGTTCCTCCATTTTTTCATAGACATTTAATCTTGAATTTCCTTGAATGTAACTACTGTATATACCATAACTATATTATTTTTCTTTTTTTTTTTTAAGATGAGCAAATTGATTCTGAATCTGAATCTGATTCGGACTGAATTTTCTAAAAAACGACAGATTCTTTCAAATTATTTGTTTTGGGCGAATTGCAGAGAGAGAAAGAGAGAAGCTACTTTCTTCTTCCAAAAGAAAAATAAAACAGTGTCTCATACCATGAATCCAGATCTTTCTGGGTAACTACCTTTTAACAGAGGTGAGGAAAGAAATTTTGGTTGGCTGCCTGAGATGTCTTAGTTTTGGCATTATTTCTTTTTATGGAGGGTAGTGAGTAAGCATAACGAATATTGTAATCCAGTCCATATTCCTTTGGGTTTCTGGGAAAAATATATGAAAATTAGCCCATCTGGCAGCATCATCTAGGCTTAGGAAAGCTAATTTGAATATCTTTCCCAGAAACCCAGAGGGACATTGCTTTGCCGACATGTACTACATATACTAGCATACTAGGCCCACTCAGGGATGAGAGTATCCCCCATATACATTACTGAAAAACCCAGAGTAGCATACTAGGCTCTCTCTCTTTTCACTCCCTTATCCCCAATCCTTCTGCATCGACTTTTCAGGCAGAGACAGAAGGGGCCTTAGTAGACACCTAGTTTCTAAAAATCGCATTTCACATTACTGTATTTACTCATTTTAGTTGAAACCTTAACGATTCCTACATAATACATATGTTTCTACATTTACAAACAGTCTTTGAATATATATGACATTTTCATCTAGGCTTTTTTCAGACTCAATATTGCCATGCATATTTTTCATTTTTTTTGAGTAGAACAACATTCTTCTGATACAACGACAGACATGCCACATTTAATCATTTCAAAGATTATCTTCAAACGGTATGCGGTCAATTCTGAACAGAATGATAACAGTCTATTGGAACCTGCATACCTTTCAGCAATGGTAATCAGGTTTTACATTCTGACAAGATACAATGATGAATAACAAATAGAGGAGCGCTCACCCGGGCCTAGCACGACCGCCAAGCAAACCAATTGGCTAAAATTCACAAGATATAATCATAAAGGTCGGCTCATTGGTACATTGAGTATTTATTAAACTGTACCTTATATTACCAATATACATTAAAAAAACATTTAACAAAATATTTAACACAATAAAAACAATTGTAAATACATTGAATGCATTCAACCCCTTTATCCGATCAATCAAGCAGTTGCACATGAGCCACGAACCAACTAGTTCACTGCGAGAGCTCAGCAGTGAATGTATTAAAGGGGACTGGAAACACATAAAAGCGCACATGTAAAGGGGTTGAATGCATTCAATGTATTTACAATTGTTTTTATTGTGTTAAATATTTTGTTAAATTTTTTTTAATGTATATTGGTAATAAAAGGTACAGTTTAATAAATACTCAATGTACCAATGAGCCGACCTTTATGATTATAAGATACAATGATGGTCTTGGTGATAGAATTGTGGAGCTTTGTGAAGATTGCATTGAATGGTATCATACAAAGCAACGCAGGGCTAGGACTGGATATGCATCACCGTCCAGTGCCAAACCAATGCAAACAGAATCTCACAAATCATCAAGAATAGGTTCAGAAAACATTTTAGAAAATTGTAGACATCTTAATTTGACAAAGATTAAGCTTTATTTGCAGAAAATCCCCTTTCGTAGTAAAGCTTTATTTATGTCTGTTTTGTTACCTGACTGATTTCCAAATGATCTACTGTTTAACCATTAAAGCTTTTGAGATCATTTATAGGTTTTAGTGGGGTCAACCTCGTGCAAAACGTCCTTCCATATCCAACTTGATATAGATTGATCTCCTATCAAAACCTCACCTCTACAGATGAATAACTTTCTAAAAAAGGTCCTAGTCCCTATTATGGTGTTCAAGTGGACAAATTTATTATGGAAGGATGTTAGTTTACCTCCACCATAAATATTCAATCCAGGAAAAAAAATCTGAACTTTTCCACGACCCATCAAATGGATGTTGAGAAATGATTTTTCCTCTTCTACATATCTTTGTTCTCTAGATAATAGCTTCCTGCCTTTCTCTTCTACAGTTCGTGACAGCTCTGCTCCACATCACTTGCCATCGTGAGTAGGATGAATGCTTTGTTAGAGTTTAGTTCAGTCAGCAGAGCCCGTATTGGAACTGTTTTTAGGTCATGCCATGAGACTTTTGCTGCACTATAATATTTTGACAGGAATGACAGGTGCTGCTTATCCAGGCTATATACTTAGCAATGTGGCTCTTCAGGTAATGAGCCCTCATTTTGTTTCAGTAGCATACCTCACTGTACATACAGACTTGAGAAACATTATATTTCTGAGCTCAAGACTATGTATATGTGTTATGTCCAAGGATTGCTTCTTCTATGAAACCTTCCCTATAGAGGATGTTGCTACATACCTATACCATTAATCAGATCTGCACTAACATATGTTAGCTCAATATCTTAAACCTATAGAGAAGCTTGATGACCAGAAGAAGTGACAAATACATGACTGAAAAATCTATGGAGATGTCTGATATGATCAAAATGATTCTTTAGCATTTTGTTACATAATGGTAATCAATGGTTAAAAACAAAATGTATAACAGTTCTCAATCAATGCATCTGTGTAATTACCAATTTAAAGGATATCTAATTCATTTCATAAACCATTTGACATGTCAGAAGATCTGATTGGCTGAGACCCTTACTGATTGCTGACACAAAGGGGAAGAAGTGTTAAATTGAGAGCTGTTCCCCTTTGGCTCTGACTGTTTCTGTGTAGGTAGTCTTGATGTGTCATATACAGATTTTTGAGTCCATATGAGGTTCTGTCCACTTCCTATGTTGAATCAAGCACAGTCACACTGGAAAACCATTCACATCAATGATTGGTGGGGTCTCTGTACCCATTCCCCCACAGATTAAAACTTCTGACGACATATCAAAAATGTTATGAAATAATAGGTAAGCCTTAAAGACTTAAGATGAAAAATTAAGACCTAACTGTTGAAGATATAAGCTATCAAAAAAAGACATTACATAATAATAGTCATACATCTATTAATATAAAATATAATTAAGCCAGAACCGTAAGTATCATAGAAAAGTGAGGCATTTACTCTGTGGTGAAAAGATCTGCAAGAAATGTGCATGAAAAACACAAAATCCCATGAGGAAAAATAAGGAAAACATAGATATGTGTAGATAAGAAAATGAGAACACGAAAGGTCCGAAATACAAGACCATAAAGTACAAATGGATGAAATAGGCTTCAAACATATAGGAGAGTGCAAGAGGGTATTAAAGAGAATAAGGGAAAGAATTAGCCAAAAAGAAGTAGCCCAAAATCCACAAGGCAAATTGTGAGGAGCTCCAAATGGAAGTCCATGGTGACTGTCTAACAGAGATACACTTTAAAGTGAAATCTTTTTATTAAAAAAAAATAATAATACACCATTGTGCCACTTGGTCTCATGAGCAGAGAGGAGCCATGTCATTGGATGTATAGAATTAAGTTTTAAATGAGGGTTTTCAAGATTAGAAAGTTGACTATTTTTCCAGAAGCGGCATTACTTTTATCTACTGACTGACTCTAGTAATGCAAGACCAGCCCATGGGCAAGGGTGGTGGTATTTCTACAAAAAAAGAGATGGTATTTTTTTCTTTTTCATAATGGTTGGTTCAAGACATTTTTATAATCCGTCATACCACTATCTGAAACCTGCTTGTGAAGGCAGTATATGTCCTTGTTAATTGTATCGGTAAATCAAAAGGAAAAAAAAAACAGCTCCTAAATCACCAGAAGCCAACTGAAATGAATGGACGATCACTGATTCCAATAGACATCAGCGGTCCTCCAGAGCAGTGAAGCAAGCAATTGTTGATTGCACAACAGCCTTAGAGATACAAAGGTACAATAGACATTTCCAACAGAGGACAAAGAGCAAAAGTTCAACACTAATCAGCTTGCTCTACATCCATCATGGCCATGTATGGTAGGCTAGACCTGCCATATTAATCTCAATCTATGACCATTAGCTTAAGTCAAAAGGGAAAACTTGGTCTTATGGTCACAAAAAAGCCACATGTTTTGATGTTTTGTCTCATAGGTGGTATATGTTCATTGTATTTGTAGGTTCATAAACTATACCTGTAATGGCAAAAAAAAAAAAAATACATACCTCATCCATGTGCTCGTGGAGAGTCTGTTGTGGCCATCTTGATTAAAGTTACTGCGCTAAATCTTGTGCACTGTGCTGTGTGATGTCACCGAGTTGGCCGGGTGCAGTGATGTCATCAGTGATGACATCATCGCGTCCAGCAAGCATGATGACGTGGTGTCGTCACACAGCACCGAGCGTATGATTTTGTGCAATTTCTTTTAATTTCAGGCACCATGCAATATTTTGTGCGGTTTCTTCAATCAAGATGGTCACGACGGACTCTCCACGAGCAAATGGATAAGGTGAGTATGTATTTTTCTTTACCCTGATTAACCCCTGAAAGGCCTCAATTTTAATGTCAGATGCCACAATCAGCATTAAATGTGGCATCTGAGCGGTTCAATGATGGGGGTGGCGCGATCACCGCTCCCTATCATTGCACCCGCTACATACAATGGAATGCAATTTGTGACAGAGTAATTCGCAACTAATAGACTTTCTTTGTGAAATTTGGAGAAGCAGCCAACTCAAATTTTTGATAACTTTGCTCATCACTAATTAGAATGATTTAATATTTATAAAAAAATCTTTATTTCACAAAAATAGGAATACAAGAACAATCATGTTAAGAATGGTCCCTTTAGATTAATTTATTTCCATGGCAGTTGGGAATTACATTGGACTGTACCTGTCAAGAAGTAAGGTCTATCTACTGGAAAGACACAGCTTTATGCCTATACTTATACATTATGATCTTAGTTATTAAAGGGGTAATCACATCAGGGACATTTATGACATATTGATAGGCTATCCCTTAATTGTCCAACAAGTATGGGTTCCACCTCTGGGACCTACTCCAAACAGAGCCCCAAATGAATGGAGAGCAATTTGTGAATGTGTCCAGTCCATTCACCATTATAAGACTTCAGAAAATAGCTGAGCAGTGAAATCAGTGTGGAGGATCTTTTCCTTTTGGTTAGTTTGGACAGGCTCCTATGAGCATATACGGTGTATACAGACATTTGTCAAATTTTACAATTTTATACTTTTATTATAGTGGCCTAGATTGTATTATTCAATGTAATTTTTACATTCTTGTTTGCATACTACTGTACTTCATTATTTTAATTGTGTACTTCACAATTTGTAACCTAAACACAGTACTATATTGGTGTAGCCATGTGCCCTCTTTGCCCTTGGGTTTCTGCTGTGGTTTTATAGTTTGAACTATTGAGGGTCTACATACGGATAAGTCCCATTCAATGCGGATAATCCACATGTGATGAAAGAAGTGACATGATATCCACGGCCATACGAACCACAACGTAGACTCCTATTGGAAACAATGAGGTCATGGATTTGATGCAAATTTCATGTGGATTTCTGTGCAGAATACATCCTGAAATCCACCTGAAAAATTCTGTAGTATGAATAGTCTTACTTTTGGATTTATGCCTTGTTTCTTCACGCGTCTGAGCTATATTTTATACCCATTGTGAAAGTAAAACATTACTTATATGTACAGCTTTGGATTCCTATGGAAATTATACAATTGACTACATTTGTTTTATTTGGGTTTTTATGCTGTTTTCTGTCATTGGTTTACCATTGGGGACAGAGACAATGTGAATGATGATGACAGCACCGTGGAATATGGTGGTACTATATTATAAACAGTAAATTAAAAAATGCTATAACATATACTGTAACATAACCCTGCGTTAAAGAAAGACTTGATAGGAAATAAAAGACAAGGGTAAGTTGGAATGATTATTAAACATGTTGTCCTTCGGGAATAAATCAACCAAGAAGTCGCTTCTGCACAGGTCAGATGGATGAAGAATCTTCTTGGATTCTTGTGCTCAATTCATTTATAAGACTGATACATTGATCTATTAAAAAATGTTATATCCATTAATCTGAAACAAAACAGCTTTAAGAAGATGCATTTTTTTTTACCACGGCAGCTTGTCGTCCCATCTACAAAGATAACCCTCGTAATAGCCACGGAATGTGGAACCTTCAAAGAACCAATGTTAATTCATATTAAACTAACTATAAAGATCACATCAGCACTTTTTCTTTAATATAAAACAGACTTAAAGGAAAACCAAAGCTTCCAATTGTAATTATTTATTAGAGAGTCTAAGAACCTTAAAAGGTTAGACTGAAAATAAAAGAAAGTGCCTGCCCCCTCCTGCAAAAATAGACTCTGAATGACATTATAGCTTAGGTCCATTCAAGTGAATGGGGCTGAGCAGCAATTCCAGACACTAGAGATGAGCAAAGTTTTGAGAAATTCAATTCAGCTGCTTTGACAAACTTTGACAAGAAATTTGATTTGTGCACCCACCCCTCCCCCTGTCATATAACCCCTCAGATGCTGCGTTAAGCGCTGATTGCGGTATCATGTTAAGCCTTTCAGGGGTTAATCAGGAATTTTAAAAAATAATAATACTCACCTCCATCCACTTGCTCGTGAAGAGGCAGTCCACTCCCATCTTCATTGAAGAAAACCCGCCAAAGGACCTGCAGCGAGTGTGATGACATCACCACGTGATTATGTTGGGCTAACACGGTGATGTCATCACTGATGATGTCACCACGCATGCCCAGCATGATTGCGTGGTGAGGTCATCACACTCGCTGCAGGTCCTTGGCAGATTTCCTTCAACCAAGACGGGAGCAGACGGCCTCTTCGTGAGTAAGTGGATGAGGTGAGTTTAATATTTTTTTATTTTCAGCCAACATTTTCAGAAAAATTGATTTGTTACCACAAAGCGCTAGGAAATTCAACTTCATGACAAATCAAATTTTTCCTGAAATTCAGATCGAAGCCCACTTTGGATATTTCAATTTGATCAACACTACCAGACAAATCCAGAGGTTTTTTTTTTTTTTTACAAAAATATCAAAGCCTTAGTTTTAGTTTAAGCCAATAACCTTCAAAAAATCACCATATGAAATAAACTTACTAGGCAGCTAGAGCGCCATAAGGTTCTATATTATGGACCCCCTTTATCTAGAAACCACTATAATTGCTTAAAGGGATCGGCCAGTATATATTACTAGCTTCTCCTGTGATGGTAACAGCACATGTATGCAGGTAGTAACATATTATTATGAATCTGTCGACACATGATAGTTTAATATGCATAATTCATGTTTACATAGATGTCCGACAACTTTCGTGTCGGCGCTGCTCTCGGAACATGTTACCAGTAATATACACTGGCCAACCACTTTAAAGCAGCCTTATAACTATTATTTTACAAGTTATGTAAACAATTAACAACTGGATTTTCTGTGTCCAGTTGTCTATTATCACTATTCAACAGATTCCTCCGTTTTGACCTGTTCCCTTCTGGAAAGGTACAACAAAGAATAAAGTACCATTGCGCCATCTGTGCTGTGGATGTGCATAACATACAATAATGCAACACTAACACCAGGCTTCACCGGTTTCAGTTATAGATCTTTACATTTTGCAGCAATCAAAATTCCGATTTTAAGTTTTGTAACACATCCTGCCCCTGCTTTTCTACCATTCGTTTAGAACTGGTCTCCTACTCATTCAAGCAAATAGTTTTTTTTTTTTTTTCAGTTTTCGCTAATTGAGAGAAACAATCCTGAAATTTAGCAGTTTTTGCGCTTCCACTGAGCCTTACAAGCCTCACAATAAGATTATAATTTTCTAGAGGCCATCTTATTATTATTACAGCAAGGATTACAATAAAAAGATAAAACCTAGCATATAAATGGAAAATGCAGGAACAATTAACAATAGGTAACACTCACAGTTATAGCTATAAATCACTAGAATTATGTAATTATAGGAGTATATCACTTAGTTATACAAGTTATACTTCCACCTGCTAGAGAAGAGACAACTTCTGGGGTGCCAACATTCCTGTCCTTTGCCTGTATATGAATGGAGAGGTAGGGTCAGTATGCATGCTGCCATTCAATCTCTATGGAACTACCAGAGATATCCAAGTACATTGTCTATCTTCGGTAATTACATAGACTTTGAATAGAATGCTGGTAATCAGGCTCAGCCACCGCACCATTCACAAGCAAGTGTCCTTGCGTTGGACCTCCAGCGAACTAACGTGTCATAGAAGATTACTTGTTCTTACCGAAATACCCCTTTACTGATATTTTACAGCAGTAACAACTACCGAACCACATCATTTATGTATGAAGATAGCAACAATCTATACCTCAGTTCACCACCACTGTCTTGGTGGTGCTCTGTGCTCACTGCTGTCCTATCTGGGGTATGCACAGGAGCAACATGACTCACCTACTCCTTGCTCGGTGGTAGATTCCCGCTGGGTCTCCTAAGCCTTCCAGCAACAGTGACAGACAACAAAGTCCTGTGTTCCATGCTGGATTCTTCAGCCTGTTCCAGGTTACAAGGCTTCTGCCGGTCACTTATAGGGTACACATACTTTTCCTGGTTTTTAAAGGGCCAGGGCACATGCTTCAGTGCAACTGCCCATATCTCTGCCAGCCTATAGGTGGACATCTCTGGGTATTTAAGGCACCTTTCCCAAGGGAGAGATGCCTGAGATTTAGGTTTCCAGCTTGCAAGTTTACCAGTGAAGGTGTACTTTCTGTTTGCTTGCCTGTGTACTGAACCTCTACCTGTTTATCGACTCCTACCGCTGCCTGCCCTGACCATAACCTAATTACTATATTGATCCTTTGCTGCCCTCCCTGACCTAACACTTGTTTTATTGATTTGCATGGACTCTGCTTGTTTCCTGACCACGAGTGTTGTCTTATCCCTTGATACTTTGTGTCTCTGACCACCTGTTGGTCAACCATCAACTATGCCAGGACTCTTCAAAGAGGTATATCCCAGATCCTTGTATAGGGGTTAAAGGATGAAAACCAGGGGATATCCAGCATAACTCTGTTAGGTCTAGCCCAAAGCCCAACTGTCCATTACAATAACTTCCTACATGCATGTCATAGGAGGGCATCATTTTTTCTACCAATATGAAGGGTTAGATCTGAAACCCATTCAGGAACCCTCAAATCTACCAATCCTATATACCTGCATACACAAAAAATCATTATTTTTTTTTAAATTATTTTCATTTGTTTTAAAGTGTCACAAATTCCAGAATGTAGTACATATGAAAAAAGATACTGTCAGGGAGTCTGGGGGTTTGGGGAGGATGGCAGACCCTGAGCTCCCCACAACCCCTATCCCTGCCTATTGCCCCCCTACGCTAGATCGTAGGGTGACAACTGTTCGACAAACCCCTGTACTGGCTAGGGAGCGGGGAGTTGGAAGGACAGATAGACTAAACAAACACGTAACACAGAAGAGTAGTTTACAGTCCAAGGTTGGCAATGAGAGAGCATTAACAGGCAAAATAACAATCCAAGAGCAAGTCCAATATACAGGGTCAAAACACAGAAGAGTAAAAGGTAACGAATCAGCAGGCAGAAGACGAAGTCCAAGATACAAATCCACAGGTCAAACACAGGAATCAAGCACAAGGGTAAACGCTGGTGATGAGCCACAAAGGACAATCAAACACTGGCAATGCACTGGAGGGAGAGAGGAGTATTTATGCAACCAGAGATCCCACCCCTGTGCTCTGAATGGACCAAGCTCCAGAAGCCCGATCATCAACACCTGAGAATTAACCCAACATGAACAGGACAAAACATGAGGCCGGGCGTCGACTGCCTAGCAGATGAGTAGAAGTGTGAACAAGGTACAAAGAGACTAGGCGTCAACTGCCTAGCAGAGTTAGAAGTGTGAATAGGGTTAGCAAGAGACTAGGCGTCGGCTGGTTAACACAGCCAAATTCACAATGAGTGTACAAACTCTGACAGATACACAATCATATAAAATGAAAACTAGTATAATAAGCATAGACTAACTTAATGACAGAGTGGTACAGAGGGAAAAAGGACCCTGCCCACAAGGTCTCCCAACTTATGATTTACTATAATTGCTTTAATGTTGAAATGTACCGCTTTATTGTGTCCTCACATTATTAGGTGACAGCCCCACGTATTACAGCGGTTCTCGAGATGTGAAGAAAGTAAATCATTGCCATAAATGTGATACATCAGCAGGACAAAGTTTAATGCGTTAAGTCCATTTCTCATTTTTTTCGAGAAATGGCTTCCTGCAGGGGGGAAATAAAAGATTTCAAAATTCCAGTAGAGATAAGTAGCCATCTCATCCAGCTTATTCACCAGCAGACATAACGTAGATTTAGCATTCCAGTCAATTAATTTATAGCTATATCTCGTAAGTTATCTTAATTGCTTTAATTAGTTTACTTTCTTCTTGCCTATCTTGCAAACATTGCACTTTCAACCAATACAAAGCTTGATGCTTGGCTTTAAAATGACTTTTTGACATTTGGCCACCAAGTGGAAACAGAAAGAAAGAAAGAAAGAAAGAAAGAAAGAAAGATTTGTCAGTCAATTGATCGACAGATATTAGATAGATAGATAGATAGATAGATAGATAGATAGATAGAATGATAGATTGATAGATATAGAGATAGATAGATAGATAGATAGATAGATAGATAGATAGATAGATAGATCGATAGATATAGATAAATAGATAATAGAATGGAAATATATATTTTCTAGATTCTGTGGTTCTTGCTGATTGAAATACATAACCATCTGTATATTTCTGCATAACCTTTTGACATTTATGAAAGAAAGAAAGAAAGAAAGAAAGAAAGAAAGAAAGAAAGAAAGAAAGAAAGAAAGAAAGAAAAGAAAAAAAAGAAAGAAAAAAAGTACAAACTTGGTCGGGAAATAACTTGCCTATAAAAAAGGCTTGTTGTCACCTTTGATTTTCTTCTTGGAGGATTACAGTGTTTTTTTCTGCTTTCGAGAGGGCCAACTGCAGCTAAATCTGACAAAGAGTCAGAGAGCAAAACCCGATAGCTGATTGTAAAGGATATCAGCAGAGACAGCCACAGTGTTATTTGTGTTGCCTCAACATCCCTGCTTCTAAGTTAACATTCAAAATGCAGATACATTATACACAGAATCCATTACTGGGCTGAAGGAGGAAAAAAAAAAGTTTCACAATGAATTGACCAAGCAGGGACAATAAATACTCCGTTCTGCCCGAGTATCCACAATTAACTTGAATGATCAATCTATGACACGTTCTCGTAATTATAACGCACACTTCGCTTCTCTTTCTGTTCAAAATCCATTAGCTCACTCATTTAAAAGCAAAATCTTTGTTTGAATATCAATTCTGATGGAGCAGAACTCTGCATGCCTGTTCTGGGACATTCATATGTGATGTAAAAGAATCTGAAGCATTGCAGTTCATGATCTGGCTGATTTGTCCACAGTAAAAATGAATATGATACAAGATAATATTACGTTGGGTTGTGTACACTGCCAACGACTTTTATTAATTTTACACTCACGTTGCAGAAGTGATTTGCATTAAACAAGATTAGTCCAGAAGATTGTTTTACAAAGTGGAGACGCTGGTGTGGAAATCTCAGTGCTGCTTTATAATGATAGACAGGAGATAGATGGATAGATAGATAGATAGATAGATAGATAGATAGATAGATAGATACCATATTTGTCACTTTATAAGATGCACCTGATGATAAGAGGCACCTAGGTTTTTGAGGAGGAAAATAAGAAAAACATATTTTGAACCAAAAGGTGTGCTTTTGGTGGGTTTTGAACTAATGGTGGTTTGTGGATGACACTATTATGGGGGATTTGTGGATGACACTGTTAAAAATTACACCATTCGCTTTATAAGACGCATTCCCATTTCCCCCCACTTTTTGGGGAAAAAAGTGTGTCTTATAAAGTGAAACATACGGTAGATAGATACAAAGATAGATAGATAATAGATAGATAGATAGATAGATAATACAGTGAAAGATAGATAGATAGATAGATAGATAGATAGATAATACAATGAAAGATAGATGGATAGATAGTGTGAGGCAGAGACAGGCCTCATGCTTCATAGAGGTCTGGAGGGGGTGGATATTCCAGTCCACATCCCTATTCCACCACAGGTGAGGCCACCTGGGTGTAATTACTGCTGTGATAAACCAGCCCTCAGTGTCAGTCTGGAGAGAGAACGAGGGCTGAGGAGGCCTGAGAGGTTAGAGCCTGCGGAGGCTCTGTGTGTGTGGTCTCAGCCAGGAGGGCTGAGGGGCCACAAGGCTCTGTGTAGCCTGGAAGTTTGGGGGGCCCAGTGACCCTAGGAGAAGAGGGTCACAAGGTCATAGTCGGGAGGACTGTTGGACCATCTCCCCCCAAAGGATACGGTTGGAGTCACAGCCAGGAGGCTGCTGGACTGAACGGCTGAGGAAGTCGCACTTAAAAGCTGTGTGTGAACAGCGTTTGTATTTAGGTGAGTTAGCTGAACTATGTGTAGTCAGAGCCCAGCCGGGCAGGTGTTATTTTTATGACTTGTTTTGGTGTGCTGGTGCCAATAATAGTTGGACCTGAAAATCCCTGTGTTTTGAAGATATTGTGTGATGTCCACCCCCTGAGAGGATACGATCCCTTACAATAGATAGATAGATAGATAGATAGATAGATAGATAGATAGATAGATAAATAATAGATAGATAGATAGATAATACAATGAAAGATAGATCAATAGATAGATATGAGATAGATAATAAATAGACAGATAATTGATGATAGATAGATTCAAGTGAATGGGTCTGAGAAAGAAAGAAAGAAAGAAAGAAAGAAAGAAAGAAAGAAAGAAAGAAAGAAAGAAAGAAAGAAAGAAAGAAAAAGAAAGAGAGAGAGAGAGAAAGACAGAAAGAAGTCAAATTATCGATAGATAAAGATGGAATGAAAACAGAATGAAGATAGATAGATAGATAGATAGATAGATAGATAGATAGATAGATAGATAATAGAATGAAAATAGATATTTTCTAGATTCTGCGGTTCATACTGACTGAAACACATAACCATCTGTATATTTCTGCATTAATAACTTTACTTCTCTGCATAACTGCAGTTATTAACATTTACCAGAGATTTCATATGGCTCCGGAGAGTTAAATAAAATATCAATAATAATTAACCTACTTAGACCAAAAGCTATTTAGGGAAGAATCATACTCATAATGCATCTTATTTGAGGCTCCATACGCCGTGTTATTTCCTGACTCCTAGTCTGAAGTTTATGTAACATTGGGTATAAGTAAAGGATATGGTTACATCTGATATACAACATACATTAAACATAAATGCATCAAGACTATGGGAGATTTTCAAGTAGCATTGAGATTATTATTGCTACTGATCAAGAAGGATTACTAGCATCTGGAGGAGGAATCATCATAGAACTCAATGTATATGAAGCCAGTGACAGCATCATGTCTACCATACACATACAGTATACATAAAGCTTCACTGCATTTTATCCCATGTCTTCTATTCAACTGCTGCTCACTAACCGGTTAAAATTTGGTGTTATTATGTAAAAGAGAGCAACATCATTATGTAACCTGCATACAATGTAATTATCTCAGGAAGCCTGCATAACAATGTTCTGGAGATGCTAAAGCGGCACTTCCTACGTACAGTATGCTGTACGCTATAACTAACAAATACAAGAGACATATGTTTAGAAGGAAACTATAGAGAAAAAAATATCAGGATGTAGCTATGGTATGGACGAATGACCCTTGTGGCAGACAAAAAAAAGTACAAAAAAACAAACAAAAAAAAGGCCAGATACCAGTATTGAGCGAATATATGTTTTGTATTAACCCCTGATAATCCCCCTGATTGGCTGAATGTGACTCTTCAGCATTGTATGTGGCTTTTGAGGGGTTAAAGGGGTTATCCCATCACTAATGTAAAAAATGAAAATTAGACATATTAGACACATATTGTACATGCCAATCTCTTTCTAACAAAGCTAGAACCAGCCCTGTACCTCACATGGGTCCAAAGATCTCCACATTCATTGCTCTGCTAGATTTATATCAAGCTGACAGCTCAAGGGGGAGTGTCTTTTCTGCTGCAGCTAAGGGGGCATGTCTTAGCTCTGGCTATCACAGCTCAGGAGGTGTGTCCATGCTCTCCCTATCACAGCTCAGGAGGTAGATGAAGGATGAAACTGAGCATGTGCGGCCTTCTCAGTGAGCAGGTCAAAGAAATAAGAAGAAACAAACTGCAGGTGGCGCTATACAGATACATTTGATTGAATAACTCAGTGGCTATGCTAATCTTTTAATTACATGCAATTACAAAAGTATTAAGATCCAGGTGCTGGTTTGAAAATTGTAGAATATTTTTTGTGGGACAACCCCATTAAATGACGGGGTCGGCCAAATTGTACCTGCTCCGTACAATGGAATGCAATTCGTTACAAAGTAATTCGAAACAAATCAAATTGCTTGTCAAAGTTCAGCAAAGCAGCCAAGAACTTTGCTCATCTCTAGTAGATACAATGAAAGGACACAGGTAACAAGTGTTTCACGCTACCTGTACTTCATCCTAAGCACAAGTAATTTATATGTAAATTTTAAGAGGTACCAATTGAACACAAAGGCAGTAAACAAAATCACAGCAAGCATACCATATATGCAAAATAAATACATGGGGGATCATTTATCAAACTGGTATAAAGTAGAACGGGCTTAGTTGCCCATAGCAACCGATCATATTCCACTTTTTATTTTGGACAACTCCTTTTGAAAATGAAAGGAGGATAGATGGTAGACCTCCATGTTTGCTGCTGCTCTATTCAACTCTATGGGGTGCCAGAGATAACTGAGTGATTCTTACCACTGGTTACCCTCCGTTTACCCATAGCCATATATGTCATGGTCTCGTTGATGTTACTAATGCAGTCTTACCATTAAATTGATTGAAAGGGGTTAGATAGAGTCCTAGGAGACCTCTTATATGTCTTTTCAGAGCAACAGAGGTGCTTTCAATCTGGGTCGCATTTATTCAAATATGATGCCCGTTTCTACTGAATCAGACCGGAAACAAATTTGGGGAAATTTGCTCATCTCACTATGCAATTAAAAATGAATGTGCAAAATTTCTAACAGAAAGAGGTTAGACCCCCAAAGCCCCAGACAGACATTTATAATCAACTCATATAACTGAGCCAGGCCCCTTATGTTACATTATAAGAAAAGTCCTAATGTTGCTGAATTCCTTCAAGAAGAGTGGGATGCCATGCCTCAGCAGACAATAAGTCTCATGAGATGTCATTGTCAAGCTGTAATTGATCCTCAAGGCCAGGGTTGGACTGAGAACTTAAAGTGGCCCTGGAAAAAATACTAAAAGTGGCCCTGTTTTGTAGTTGGGTCCAAATTGATGGAAGGCAGGGCCAGCAATAACATATTGTGGCACATTTTACCACCCCAACAGAGCCAAATACCACAGTCCATCACAAAATACATCCCCAAAACTTCCACTGGCCGGCTGTGAGGAGGGCTCAGGCGCCCCTGGGCTTCAGCCCACAAGGAAATTTCCCTGTAAGGTCTATGGCTAATCTGCCCCTGCTCCAGGCCTCATGACAAGTTATTGAGACATTGACATTTTTGTGGGGGTACTGGTGTTGGCTTTTGTTTCAATAAATTGTTTGAGATGGGGAAATCACCATTGTATGCTTCTAAGTAATTGTCCTACTTTCATGATATAATATCACTGTAGCGTGAACTTTTTACGTTTTCCATAAATTTCACCCGAAAGCCAAATATCCCTAACATTGTATTGCATTCATTTGAATCCTTGCCCTTTCTAGCGGAGGAACCTTGTCTCCCACAGCATCCATAAAGGAGGCTTACGGAGAAATCCCTCTCTATGGATCCTATAGAAACTTTTTGTGTCATTGACTGTATACTGCACTTAACATTGTGTATAAAGTGTTAATCTAGAAGACTCTTTCATACAAAAGTCCATCAAGATCAAGGATACATCTCTCCTTCTTTCAACCTTTCCTCTCTTAAGTTGACAGCATAAAGAAAAAAGTTTTTGTTATTTCCCAGAGAGATGCATTTACATTAATAAAGCTCTTGTCTATTTAAGTAATCTGTGTGTACGAGGTATAAAACATTGATTATGCAGCTTTTCTAGTCATAAATGATATATGAACAAATCCTTGCAAAGGTTTCCAGAAAAACGGGGGAAAGAGCTTCTATTTCTCAGGCAATGTAATTTTTGGATGATACTCCATCGTCATTTGAATCTCATGGTTAAATAATGCCAAGTCGTCGTTCATTAAAGCTCGGTGCAGGCAAATAAAATACATTAAAGTCAAATGAATCAAAAGTACAAAGGAGAAGAGCAAATTATAATAAATGTGTTTATGGAAGCACAACGGTCTGTTTCCTAACTGCTATAGTGCACCCGGCTCTTCCTGGCAATTGTGCAGAAATCAAGTAACTGCTTTGGGGAGAACAATCTAAATAAGTATCATTTCATTCAAAAAGAGGATTACTTCATACATAATGCAAAACCAGGAGAGTCGTAATCAGCGCGCTGTACAAAAGAGACGGTTTTGAATATTTTTGAATCTTTAAGCAACATTACGGTATTTACAGCAAGAGGCTAAGTATTTCTGAAATTGGTTCATAAAAATTATACAAGTCAGTCAATAAAGAGATGGACACCCCGGAGAGCAGGTTTTAAAACACTGAGCTGGTGGCGACTTGGAGGAGCAGCAATAACATTGAGCAGATTGGAAAGCTGCCAAAATGCAACAAGCATTTGAGCTTGATGGGGAAACATGGAGACCAACAGTATACAGGGTTATGTAACTCAGTGACTTATCTCGACACGAAAATTGGGCCAAGAGGACAACCACATACAAAAGAAACTCAAATATTCAAACCAGATTTAATAAAATCAGACATAGGACTCTGCCAAGGAGATAATACAAAAACTACCAGTAATTATCACATATCTATAAATGTGATGTAGAGCATGGGTGAAGGTAAGGATGAAGGGTCTTCAGAGGACAATGGCCTAGTTGTGGTTCACACAAATTAAACCCAACAAACAAAATGACAAGGCTCTCAGCAACTTACTGTGGAACACAATAGTTCTTGAGATTTCACTGTTTCAGTGACAGTTTTTAAGTTTTAATCATGAATACTGAACATAGTTTAGTTCATTATTTTACAATTGTAAGAAAAAAAGGCTAGGCTGAGTTCAAGGGATCGCACACTTTTATGATGGTTATTATATACCCAACAGCATCGCCAGATCATAGTTCTGATTCCTGCTGCTGGGTTCTAGCTTTGTCGCCTCCCCACCAGCTCTGTAGATCCTGGCTCTTCCAATGTCAACATCCGATTTGACATGGGGCATCTGACCGCTGAAGCCAATGACTGGCCACAGCAGTGATGTGTCACCCATATACCATCTTACAGGGTCATGTGATATGTCACTGCTGTGGCAAGTCATTGGCTGCAGTGGTGACGTGACCTGTGTCAAAACAGAGGAGTGCGATGAAGCTGGAACCCAGGCATCAGGTAAGGATGATCACCACTGTGGGTCTGGCAAAATTGTGGGGTATATAAAAAACATCATAAAGGTGAAGAAGCCCTTTAAGATGTTTTACAAAAATGACTTTATTAGGTTAAGATGTTTATTTCTACCAGACAACAAGGAGTTCTCCTAGCAAAACTCTAACAGTGTTGCTAAGGAGAGTCTGTCTTCAGTCTTCAGCATCCTACTGTGCTCTGAAGATGCCTGTGTGTAACCTGCAGAGGCTTCCAGCCTGCTTCTTTTCACTATTCCCTGACTATGGTCGAACTATCACTGCCGATCAGCCTGTCTTATCTGACTTATTACACACAGGTATCTTAAGTGCTCAATAAAACGGTGAAGACTGAAGGCAGACTTCCTTAGAGACTTTCAGTCGCAGCTTTAATAGAAAACTCTTTCAACCGAAATGACAGTTTAAAATTTGATTTGTTAACTTTTTTCTTTGTGGAACCAAATATATATATATATATATATATATATATATATATATATATATATATATTTGGTTCCTTAACCTTTTTAAGGGAATATATATATATATATCCCCTTAAAAAGGTTTTCCTGATGGGAGTTCATCAATATCTGTTTGTTGGGGTTCTGACTCCAGACAGTGCTGCTAATCTGCTGTTGGAAGGGTCCACGGAGCTCAGGAGGAAGGGTCCACAGAAGAGGCTGCTTCCCCAGCCTATGGCATCGCATCCATTGGTCACATGGCCTTGTGCAGCTCAGTTCCATTTAAGGGAACAGGATGGACCTGTAATACCAAGTACAGCCACTATACGAGGCACAGTACTATGTTCGATATACTAAGAGTCTGCAAAGCTTATTCAAGCAGCTGATGAGTAGGTGGTGTCTGGAGTTGGACCCCGATGGTTAAGATTTTGGTAAACTATCCCAATAATAGCTAATCAATTTTTATATATATATATATATATATATATATATATATATAGTCATTTATTTTAATTTTCCTGCCAATATAGCCATATGAGGGCTTGTTTTTTAAAGAATGAGTTACAGTTGCAGCGTGACACTGTTGGGTCACCAGGGTGGGGAGGATGACTATGTTTGCAAACTCTGCAGAGACAAGACATGGCTGAAAGAATGTGGTGGTCTGCTCCTAGTGGAAGAAATGAGAAAAGAGAACTTCTACAGGAGACATCACTAGATATAAGAGGTATGTAGCACTGTGCTCTTCTGTATGTTTGATAGTGCTGAATGTAATGTCCATCCAAATATGTCTTTATCAGTAGGGGCTGGGGGGGGGGGATGAGGCGCCATTTCAATTTTTGCCCCCAGCAGAAAAGAACCTAGAATGCTGATTGCTAATCAGTGCAGACAGGTGTATGGGACCTGGGTTGTACCAGGAAACCCTATTAAAAGTTTAGAATATAGGCAACAATATACAGTATCGCCAAAAATATTAATCACCACTGATAGACATAATAACTACTTACCACCAGACTAAGCACAGGGACAAGATGTTTTCCTAAAAGTAACCTGATGTACATTGTATGATTTTGTTGCTTTAAAGCTAGTCCTTCATTCACCTCGAGTTAAAATTATGTATGCAGCAATTACAATGACAGAATTCACTTCATTCTTTTAATACAGGTTGTACCATATGGAATAACCGGATACCAAGAGTGATTTCAAGGCTGAAAATCACTCAACAACTAGTACCTTTAGGGGAGAAATAGTTTAAGCAGAACCTTTCTGATCAGGGAACTCAGAATGAATTACATTTTTGCAGCATTTATTCTGTGCTCTTGGAAATCACAAAGTTGCGCTCACTTCTTATTATACTGTGAAGAAGACAATATAGGTTTTTTTCTGGGTGACATAAAAGGAATAAGAACAAGGTTGAAAATGGTGTCTTATTAACTTTTATACATTCAAATATTATTCTGTACCTATCAAGCAAGAGATTGAGCACCGATCTATATGAAGTGGGTCATCTGAATAAATTACAATATATTATATGACCAATTTCAATATTATAATTTGTTCTGGTGACCTGATCTCTTACATTCTGGTGTTTTATATTTGTTTGACTAGCATTGTGCCTTTAGTTGTTAGAAAACTGAACATATTTCTTTCTACTATTATACAAAGTGAGCTGTCTGGAGGCTATGGACCCTATCTAGATGATCTAGACTTTGTATGTGCTGTTTATGTGGACTCTTTATGCATTATCTATCTGGGTGTCATGCACATTATTTATCTGGATGCTATATGTGTTATTTATCTGACCACTGAGTATGCAATTTGTCAGCATGAACCATTACTATGGATATTTTATGCAACATTTATCTGGATGCTATACATATACCTCATTTTGATGGTACACAAAGTATTTATCTGGATACTGTTGTAACATACAGTGATTGTTCACCCACTGTGCCAGGTAACCAGTTTGGCTTTAGGCTAAACTTAAGAGCGTTGTCCTGGTGGTCCCCTGGTATTCACTCTTTAAAGGGAACCTGTCATCAACTTCATATTGCCCAAATGGCAGCATAAAGTAGAGACAGGTGAGTTGATTTCTGTCATTTATAAGTTAAAAGTAAGTGGTTGCCAAGAACTAACATCACAATCATTGCAGAATAGGCCTGGAAAAGAGTCACGGCAACCTGAGAAGAGTCATGGTTATTTATGAATTCCTGCTCTCCCCGCCCACCTGCTGATGACTGACAGGCTTCTACAGGTTCCCTTTAACCCCTATACAGGGACCTGGACTTTGCTGCAGGGAACCAACCAGGCTACTACCTCCTGGGGTAGTCCTGATGTCCTGGTGCAGCTGGAAGCTGACCCACAGGGTTCAGAGACACGAATGTAAAATACAGAGGAGTTAGGCAATGTGAGTAGTCAGGAGACAGGCCGAAGTTGGGACAGACAGAGCACTACCGTATATGGAAAAGAAATCTGATGTCAGGGCAGGCATTTGTACGTATGCAAGTAAGCAATCCAAAGTCAGGTCAGGCAGCGAAGAATCAGCATCAAGAAACAGGCAAAGTTCGTACACAGGCTGACAGATAGAAAAAGCACACCTTCACTAAGACTAGAAAAGCTCAGGCAATGATGTGGAGCAACCAGCCGAGCTAAATAAGTAGGCTAATAAGCAGCTGCAGAAAGCAAGGAAAAGGGTTAACTCTAGCAACACAGAAGCGAAGTTCATTGAGCACCAGTTCCAATACACACAGGGAGAGTGGAGCGTCTCCCACAGCTGCCACCAGCATAACAAATGTATGACATAACTTATCTGGACACTGTGTATATTATTTACCTGTACTCTATGGAGAATTTACCATATCTCAGCACTCTTTGACACTACTTGATCAGATGCTGTATATACAATAAATCTCTGCACTGGAACCATATCTCACAGACAATGGTCAAGGAGAATGGAGAGATAAAAAGACAAACTGAACATTCCCCAACTGGACTCTCTACAGAGTGAAGCATGTAGTATGGAGAAAACTTATTTTATTATTCACACATCAGCCTTAGGCTACTTTCACACTAGCCACAGGGGTGTCCGGGAGGCTGTTCCGGCAGGTGAACAACCTGCCGGGTCTGTACTGCCACTAGTGCACCTGTGACATGTCGTAGTTTTAGTGCCGGCCCACCACCATTATAGTGAAAGGGGACAGAGCATAGCCCTGGCCGCACAGATGGCACGGATCCAGCAGGCTGTTCACCTGCCAGAACAGCCTGCTGGACACCCCTGCAGCTAGTGTGAAAGTAGTCTTAGTGTCCATCATGCATAAACTGATTTCTGTTTCTTAAAGGCATTGTGCCACCATAAAAGTGTTATTTTAATATAATTCAGCGAGTTACTTTTGTAATTTACTTTCTGTTATAAAAATCCTCCGTTTGTGAGATGCAGTAATCGTTTTACTTCATCATAATGACATCTTCTGGTGTTTAATCTGAATAATACTGTGCATGTCCACCTACTGAGGGGGTAACACGTGCTCAGTTCAACCATGCCGAGCCACATTTACTGTTTGAAGCTGTGATAGTAACAGGTAGAAAGCCACAACAGAAAAGACATGTCCTTGACAAAAGTTTATGCCCCCTGAGCATTGACAGTTATAAACAGAAAGGGCACAGCCCCTGAGAACGAATGCAAGACCTGGGAAAGGACACATCCTTGAGAAAGCACACTCCACCCCAAGAAACGACACACTCCTGAGCTACCAGCCTGAAGATAATCTAGCAGATCAATTGGAGAAATGAATGTGGAGATCTCTGGATTCATGTGAGGTACAGGGCTGGTTCTAGCTTTGTTAGAAAGAGATTGTCATGTTCTATACAATGTCTGGTTATAAATGTTTACATCAATCATGGCATACCCTTTTAAAATGGAGAGTACCACCGAGAACCCTCCTTTATGTAGAGTACTACATTGGAGATAGAAATCTAGAATAATGCCAAAAGGGGAAGACTTCTTAGCACCTTTATTCTGAAAATCATTTTGAGTTCCACATCACTCTCCAATCAATACTTTTTTTTGAAATGTCTATATGATAAATCAAAAGATAAATATAGGCAGAATTCCCTTTGAAGGATGTTTAGAAATCTGGCTTGCTCAGCAACAATGTAACCACAGGCGTTTGTCCAACTTTTGTCATCCCAAATATTGTCAGGCAAAGTTTAAACAAAGCCATATTCCAAAATAAATAAATAAATAAATAAATAGTGATATGATTACTATTACTACACGTGATGGCGGCCACTGCAGACATAAGTGTAGGCCAATGCAAAAAGAGGAAACGTTTAGGTTAAAATATTTCAATGATACATTTTGAATGACTTGCCCTTTTAACAGCAAGCCAAAAATAAATAATTCATCGCAACAAGATCGACCAACTTCACTCATTTCTAACAATGCTCCCTATGAACAGTAAAGCCGCCTTTCTTTTCCACGGGCTTATAGGCGCCGACTGTAAATGATGCACGCGGATCTCCCGTCGGGTGTGCAAACGGCTAGAAAATGCAGATCTTTCTGAATAATAAATTCACATCACAAAATTGACGGTCTCGCTAATGTTGAAAAAAAAAAAAAAGTTGATTTGTAGGTTTAGATTTCATGATCTGTATACTCAGCTTCTTCCACGCCTATACTGCATACTGACTGTCGGTGTAATTATCACATCAGAATTATAATGAATATTAGCCACCACTGCCAAAAGGTGTTTTTATACGGCAGGCATCTATCAGTGAGGACCTTGCATCTGAGCTCTCAGCAACGCTGGAAAAAAAAATGATATAGTCCCGACTTGAATGCTGAGTGGTCAACAAAGTGAAATTTCTCGTGTATAAGCCTCTTAGTGCAGCAACTGAGTTGTGATCTTTAAATAACCCTTTAAAAGTGCTTATCCAAAGCACCCAGGCACAGCGTTCTCTCTCAGCTTTATCAGTAACCCTTCCACTCTGTGCTCTAAAATGATATCTAGGATAAGATCATTGTTAATTATTAAGCGTCAGGGAAAAAAAAATGACGGGAGCCGTTAGTTATGCATGGCTGCAAAAAAGCGTTACTGGGAAATCGAAACAAAATGGTCTTCGCAGCTTAGCTTACCATAAAACAGCGAGGAAATAGCAAATATCTATCTAAATGCCTACCATTCCTACCTAATCTGTCTGGAGAATGCCGATTATGCGATTCTTACCTCTACTAAAAGAGGTGTCATGGAGAATCTTGTCGAATATATATCACAGCTAGGATTCATTTAGATCTGGCTGAATGTCAAAACCACAAGGTCATGTCGGAATATTACAGAAATTTTCCAAGTGCCGAGCAACCAGCACTTTAAGGAGATGTCATTTTGAAAACCGTCTGGCAGGGATACGAGGAAAAAAATAAAAAAGGCATGCTTCTAAAGACGTGTTAATGGAATAACATAAAGGAGTTTAACGAAGGTATATTTTCGGGGAGGAACATTACGGCATGACACGACATTAATATTCGAGACAGGGTCTAAGGTTGTTATAATCAAGGCTGAATGCACAGTAATTAACAGATGATTTGTAGTGTCGGAGTTTATCATTCATTCAGGATACATATTAAGTGTTATCCTTCCTGCGCTCAGCAGACAAATAGTCTTCTCTGTGATCAGACCAGTACACCAGTGCTTTAAAAGGACTACGCATTTCAGGATCATTGAGTAAGAGGGGCACAGGCAAGTAAGCCCCTAACCCACCCCCCTTCCCTTTCGATTTTTTCTTTTAACCTTTCAGCCTCTGCTGGCCAACGGCTTGAAACATCACATCTGTTGTGAAGCCTCTCGGTTATCTTCATTGCTCACTGTTACTATGCCATCTGGTCAGTAACACAATTTCTAATTCAGAGCCATAGCTTACAAGGAAAAGCAAAGCATCTCGGCATTAGGAAAAGAGTCAAATTAAGCCCAGCACAGTGCACTTAAAAGACAGGCAAGCGACAGAACCGTCATCTGCTTGGCCAAAGACTTTGCGTGCACTTGAATAATCTTAAAAAAAAAAACCTGAGATTGTACTACTAAAACAGAGACCTCCTATTAAACTAGCTGTTGAGGCTAAAGCAAGTCTCATCAGGGAGACCAAATGCTGATGTAATGAGCTGGGGTTGACAATCTGCACCTCTAACCCACACGACGGCAATGGCGTGTGAACCGAAAAAAAAAACATTGCTCTTGCCTCCTGTAGTTTAATCTTTCTGCTTTCTACCATTCTGCCTGCCTGCATTTGTATAGCTTCCTTCAGAACATTTTTCTTCGCCACCAACATAGAATGCATAAGACGCAGGCAAACGGCAACAAAGACAGAATATATATTACTCGGCGCTGGCTTGTCATATACTATCTATCTTACGCCATCCTCAAGGTCTAATGGTTTTCTCCAGTGCTGATATCAGGCTTGGGAAAAAGCGGTTATGCCCAGTATTTATACAATGTGCTGCTCCCAGCACAAATAACCTGCGGTAGCCCACAGCATAAATAAGCATATCAAACCAGAACAACATCTCACCAAAGCAATTACAGGAGAATAACATCCATATAACAAGCTAGGAACCTACAATTAATTCACAGGCATGATATTCTCGCAGCCTTACAATAGATAACAAACAAATGACCATGGGAAGGGGAATGTACTGCATTTAGAAGGATGCAAGTTTAATAAATTGGCAAAAAAAAAAGAAATCTAAGGAGTAAAGCCTGTGAACATGCACACAACACTGGGGTGTCCATTTTGCCATGATGAATCTGAAATCTCAGAATGGATGCAGGAGTAGTCAAAGGGCTTTTCCAAAATTTGGTCAGTAGTCAAGCCCTCCAAAGTGTTTGACCTAAGCGATGATGTGTGTCCATCAATGATGTGCCTAATGGGGACACGTCACTGCTGAGGCCAGTAATTGGCTGCATTGGCAAACTTGACACCGTCCGTACCCTAGCCAGAAGTGAACAGGCAAAGGACCAGAAGATCGCTGAACAGAGCCAGGGCTCAGGACCGAAGCAGCAGGGAGCAGGTCAGTATGATTGTTTTATTAGGTGAAATATGATTTGGACTCTAATTAAAACCTAACCAAATCCTGGAAAATCTCTTTAAAGGGGTTCTCCGGGAATTAGGTAAATGAAAAAATGACATATTACTTTATTATAAATATATTCCCAAATACTTTTCATTACTTAGAATGGCTCGTTTTGTCTGGGGAGCAATCATCATGGGGGAACAAAATGGTCGCCATCCTATTACTACACACAAAACCTGTCCTAATCACACAGCAGGATACAGCCACATCCCCACCTACTCTCTGTACTTCATGTCTCCTCATGGACTACATTCCTACAGAGATTCAGCTGAAGGTCATATTAAACTGTAGTCAGGATCATAATCCATGACAAGCAGAGCAGAGAGGAGGATGAGGCAGCTCTTTACCTCAGTGTTGTGAAGTAACTTGTCCTTGTGTGTGATTAGGACAGGTTTTGTGTGTACTAATAGGACAGCGGCCATTTTGTTTCTGCTAATGATTGCTCTCCAGACAAAACAAGTCATTATAACTAATGAAAGGTATTTGAATTTATTTTTAATAAAGTAATATTTATGTATTTTCATTTTCTTAATTCCTGGAGAACCCCTTTAAGCAGTTCACCATTTCTGGTACTGGTAGGAGGAGGAATTATGAGGTTTATGGATTTAGTTCTAAATGAGGATGCAGGCAAGGTTGCTGTTGTTGCATTCATACTAACACTTTACAATAAGTAGCTGTATATGGAGGACCACCACCATGACCACAAGGTACAGTTGGACTTTTTATCTAAAATGTTTGAGAATCAAACTGATAGAGATTACCCAGGAGTATAACAAACTGTACATAAAAAAATATTCTAAGTAATAGAATAATATCAGAAGAAATAGCATCTCTGATATGTAAGGACCTACCTATGTGTGTGTGGGACTGATACAGTGCGATAGACAGCCTCATGTGAGGTTTAAATTACCCACTTTGATGCAGCTTATAAACAGTTTAAAACTATAATGATTAAAGATTTGCAAGATGTACACTCATCTCCTATCTGACAAGATACCGTGTTTCTCCGAAAATAAGACAGGGTCTTATGTTCAGGGTCTTATTTTCGGGGTAGGGCTTATTTGGTGGTGTAGTGTCAGGGGGTGTTAATGCCATTCTCTCTCACATTCTCTCTGAGGCAATTGCACTGTGCCCTAGCTCTCTATCTCCTCTGTGCACTCGGGAGGCAGGACTCTAGAGCCACTCTGGCAGTGGCACTGTGCTCTCTCTATGGTATCTCCTCTCGGGAGGCAGGACATGGGAGGAAGTAGACGCGTCTCATGACTGGGTGAGTGGATTCTGCCGTGCCTGCTACCGTCCTAGCACTGGAGGCGCTCACTGTATCAAGGGCTTATATTTGGAGTAGGGCTTATAGTTTAAGCCTACTCAAAAAACCCTGCAAAACAGTGCTAGGGATTATTTTCAGGGCAGGGCTTATTAGAAGTTAGGATACAGACTGAATAAAACCAGATGGGGAGGTATGGACATCCGCTATGCTTAGCCTGCATTACCATCTATTAGACGATATGGACTAGATCTACCTAAACTATTTACAGTCCAACTTGCAGTCTACAACCAGAAAGGTTTCCTCTGTTCTCAACAGAAACAAGCATGGATCCTATGGCCCAACTTCTCAAACCCTGCACTTAAAGGAGTTTTCCAAGATCTTCATATTGATGGCTTATCCACAGGACAGGCCATTAATATGTGATTGGTTGGGGTCCAACTCGTTAGGGTCCACGTTCATCGGTCACATTGCCTAGGTGCAGCTCAGTCCTAGTTAGTGAATGGGGCTGAGCAATACCAAGCACAGCACTATACAATGGACAGCGCTGGTAAGCTGAAAGTAGGCCATGGTTCCTACTGGGGTGCCAAGGTTTGCTGAAAAAGCTGATCTCCAGGGATGCCAGGAGTTGGACCACCAGCAATCACATCTTGATGGTCTATCCTGCAGGTAGGCCATAAATATGAAAATCTCGGAAAGCCCTTTTCTGATATTGCCAGGTTGTGGCTGGATCAAGTAATACATGGCTGGCTGCAGTGGTGACATGGGGTGTTCGGTCACCTCACTGCTGCAAACACGTAAACAAAGTTCAGCTAGGGCTGGAATTTAATAACTGAGTATATAGCTCCTCAAATATTTTAACAAAAAAAACCCTAGCTTTGGGGAAGCTCTTTATTATCTTAAACAACCCTTTTTAATTCATACTCTCCAACTCTTGTTGAACATCCAAGAGGCTCCCTGAACGCTAGGAGTTTTTTTTAACAAAAAAACTCCTAGCTTTGGGGAAGCTCTTTATTATCTTAAACAACCCTTTTTAATTCATACTTTCCAACTCTTGTTGAACATCCAAGAGGCTCCCTAAAAAAAAGAGACCAGAATGCCAAAGCCTAGAAGCCAACTGGCATCTCCAGAAGAGCAGTCCTCCATGATTGTAACCCGTGTGTGCGTCAAGGTCCTATATCATCAGACTTGGCCTCATGGTCCAAGTGCACATTGAGAGGGCATCGATGCATCACTAAGAAGGGGTATGGATCATACATGTGCTGTGGTGTGCTAAGTGGTACCTGTCTATGCCTGGAAAAAAATTAAACATGTGCTTCATTATAGGACCTTTAGGAAGCCAATTTAATAAAGCTGACAAGCAGAATTTTGAAAACTCTAGACCCCACCAGCACAGAGATTTTGTGACCCAAGTAATAGCCGAACATTGGAAAATACAAAACATTTTTTACCACAGGAAAATAAAGTGGAGAACATTAAACTGTCAAGGAACAGCTCTAGGAAAAGAAACGGATGATGGATTGGTTATTATTGTCATTTTTTCCTCAGGCCCAACGCTTAAGAGTTCTTAATAATACACTATAGTGAATCAAGTTACCAGCAAAGGAGGGCTTTAAATATTAACTTCTATGAAAACCTGTTTTTTGTGCTAGGAGTGGCCTGCCATAATAACCTGTTAGGATTATTACACTGCCTACTGTACATTCTCAGCACCTTTTTGTATTTTAATGGATTAATTTAACTGTTAGGTAGAAAAAGAGTATCGGAAAACAACTATTATAGAGGAACGAGAACTGGCAGCTTACATAAGAGCATGCAAACACTTCCCATGGCCTGCAGGGCAAGTTTTATATACTGTAAGAATCGCTCTCTCTCTCTGCCTAGGGCAACAGACTTCTCATTAAACAGGGGGTTTTCAAGCTCAAATGGTCACACAGCACATCACACTTCCAAGTTTGGCATCACTTGGCACGATGAACACAGTTCCAGTGTCACATCACCAAAATATACCTTGACCGTCTAGGCTTTCACTTAACTATCTCACCTATAGGTCGCTGTTCACATTGGGAAATCCGGCTTCACACAGCCATACGGTCCGGCAGCCTCCTGGCTGTGACCAACATTACATATTGGGGTCTCGGTCCACCAGTCCTCCTGACAGTGACCATACTATACCTTGGGGGGATATGGTCCAACACTCCTCCTGACTCTGACCACGTGACACCTCTCTTCTGAAGGTATCATTGAGACCACCCAAACTCAGGTTTTACTCAGCCTTGTGCCCCCCCCCCCAACTCTACTGGCTGGAACCACATGAAGCCTCTGCATGCTTCCTTCTCAATTTCTAAATTCTTTCTCCCACACATACACTAAGGATTGATTTATCCCTCAGTGATTACCGCAGCTGGCCTCACCTCGAGCCAGGGGAATACCTGTAGTAGACTAAGGCTAGGGCTATACGGCAAAGTTGTCGCGCGACACACCCGTCACATCCAGGATCCCTTAGTTGCGGGGATCCCATAGAAATTAATGGGATCGCCGAGGCAGTCGCAAGAAATCAAACCGTGTTGGATTTCCTGTGACTGCCGCGGCGATCCCATTCATCTCTATGGGATCCCCGCTACTCAGGGATCCTGGCTGCGATGGGTGTCACGCGATAACTGTCGCCATGTAGCCCTATCCTAAGGGTGTGCACTGAGAGATTGCCACTACCAACCTGTCTCCTAGTCCAAAGAAATCCAGTCCATATACCTTAACAAAATGATCTCCAGTAAGCCATGCCTTGCTGAAGCAAAACACATCTCTGAATTTCTGCTACCTCAACCAACTAAACTGAAATAGACAACCAAGTGAAATATACACCCCCTCAACACCTTTTACCATACACTTTGCTACAACCGACAGAAGTGGCCACTGAGCTTAGAGTGTCACAGAGTGACATCACCAGGTTGCAACAGAGATACAGAGAGACTAAGAGAGTCACAGAAAGGCATAGAAGTGGACATCCTATGGCCACATCCCATACTGATGACCGCTTCATTGTGAACAATGCCCTGCAGAACCGGATGATGAATGCTACACAACTCCAGGCACATTTAAGTGTGGAGAGAGGCACCCACGTGTTACGTCAGACCCTTTGAAACTGTTTACATCAGCATGGTCTGCATGCTAGATGACCTGCAAGGGTACCTGACCGCACCACCAGATACAGGCATCATTGTCTTGCATGTGCCATGGAGCATCTATGCTGGATGAGGGACCAGTGGGTCTCAGTGCTATTCACTGATGAAAGTCGATTCGCGCCGAACAGAAATAATGGCAGCCAACTATGTTGGAGACGTCAAGGAACGCATTATGCATCAACCACTATTGTCTTTAGATGAGCCTTTGCTGGTGGTGGTGTTACTGTGTCTTAAGGTGTGTCTACTCAATACAGAACTGCCTAACACTATATGAATGGTCCAGTGACAAGACTACTTGAATAACATCATTAATCCAGTCATTGTGTCTCTGCATGAACAACACAGGCCTAATTTCATCTTCATGGACGACAATGCATCAGCTCATCGAGGTCGTATCATAAGGGAACGGCTGCTGGAGACTGGAGTACCTAAAACAGAGTCGCCTGCACTTTCTCCAGACCTGAATCCCACTGAAAACCTATAGGATCAACTGAGTCACTGTGCAGAGGATCATAACTGTGTACCCCAGAACCTCAATGACCTGAAGGCTGCCATTCAAGAAGAGTGGGATGACATACCTCATCAATCAGTTAGGTATCACCCATCTTGTCGACAGTTGAACATAGTTCAAACATTGGCACAACCCCTTTAATCTCTTTGTGAAACTTATAGCAATATGGTTGAAACAATTGCTTTCGTTATATAATCCAGTTCTTCCAAAATAACTTGTGTTATAACAACTCCAGTGTGAACAAGACCCCATAATGAAAATATTTAAAAATATGAGTTTACACCTACAGCGCATGAAATTCTAGACCATTTGTTCATGCTGTTCAGCGCATTCATAATTTAAAATGTCTATTTCTAGGTGTTAATTAAACTAAGAGGAATCAAGTTGCAAAGAAATCTTCTGGGATAGCTAAAGTGCAATCTATGCAAAGAAATAATACAGGTGTAAAGTGGCCACATGAAAAAAAATACATAAAGTACTCCATTAACAAAAGACATAAACAGAAGTCGACTTCAGAGTGTAATCCTTCATAAATTGCAGGCACACAAAAGAGTGAAAAGCTTGTTACAATGTATCAGAGCTCCCTGGAAAGTGACAGTGCCGGCCATTCGCTCCCATTAAAGATTAATAGCCAACATAAACAAAAGTAGCAAGAAGCAGATGGAAATAACGGCAGAGTTTAGAGAATCTGGCAGTGTACTCTTTTGCCTGCAGCAGCCCCGTCACCCATCTCTAACCCGGCACTAACACATTCTCAGACTGGTTATCGCCTCCCCAACATTCATCACCAACGTGTCACTTATATTACTGCGGCTTTAATGAGATGCATACGTTTACATTATCTCCATTACATCTCCGCACTTTTGCCATTTGTTAGGGATATTTACACTCCCAGTGCTGATTGCGAGGTAAAAAGGCGAGAAAAATAAGAAAACGTCTAAAGAACATAAAATGGACGCTAATAATTTTGAAAGAATTGAGCTGTTTTTTACATGATATGTTTTTTGTCTCTTTGTATGAAAAAGCAGAACAAACTGTGCCATTTTATAAGCTGCAAAATGTATGCTGATGTATAGCACTAACTACAAGTCTGAATGAAAGCCTATGGCTATATATGTTAGGACTATATCTATCTATCTATCTATCTATCTATCTATCTATCTATCTATCTATCCATCTATCTCATATCTATCTATCTATCTATCCATCTATCTCATATCTATCTATCTATCTCATATCTATCTATCTATCTATCTATCTATCTATCTATCTATCTATCTATCTATCCATCTATCTCATATCTATCTATCTATCTCATATCTATCTATCTATCTATCTATCTATCTATCTATCTATCTATCTATCTCATATCTATCTCCTATCTATCTCATATCTATCTCCTATCTATCTATCTATCTATCTATCTATCTATCTATCTCTCTCATATCTATCTATTTATCTATCTATGTAACTCTCGGGCATACATAGAAGTCACTGGGCCCCACTACCTGTTCCTGGCCAGTATATACAGCAGTGTACTGATATGTGAGGTATGAGGTATAAATTACAGCTTGTACCTCACATATCAGTACACTGCTGGATATATTATATATCTGTACTAGACTGTAAACACTGTATTTACTGTACCTTGGACCTCATATATCAGTACACTGATGGGTATGTTACATACCTGTGTCCACTGCATCTATTACACTGTATAACAGATGCAGTGTGTATGTATATATAATACATAGTGCAGTGTACTGATGTGAGAAGTATACTGTATAATGGATGTAGTGTGTACAGATATATGTGGTCAGCTATATATTATGGTTATTGTGTGAGGTACATGAGATAATAGTGGTTGTAATTCTCTGCAGTACTAAACATATGAGTGAGATATGAGTTATAATAGAGAATGGGATGGGGGGGGGGAATGAAGAGAAAGGAGGAAGACTTCCTTTTACCACATTTTAGTCTCAGTGGAGACTAATCTTCTGTGCCGTTGGGGGTTGAAGGACCTATGATGATGCTATGCAGTGTATTTCTTTTGCTAGATATACAGGACCTATGATGATGATGATGCTATTATAGGTCAATAGCAAATGTGTGGTCTGTCTCTATTGTAGGTATGTCAATGCTATCTATCTATCTATCTATCTATCTATCTATCTATCTATCTATCTATCTTCTATGTAATATTTATCTATGTATCTCATATCTATTTATCTAACTATACAATTGTCATCTCAACCATGTTACTGAAATTAGAACCAGCCAATCCAATTCCACGCCAGAGAATATTCCAGAAATTTATAAAAACTTTTTTCATTTGCATTTATAGACATTTTCTCCTCTTGACTATATATGTTATCACAAAGCTAAAATCCATCTGTGACTAGAAATCAGCACCATGGACAGAGAAAGTAGATAACTATAATAAAGCCTCACAGCGATATGCAAAGAAGTTGTTATTTCATCCGTCATCACTATGTGCATGCACATTTTTGCAGCATCATTCTGTGTCACTCAGGCTAGTGCTTGTTGACGTGGCTATACTCTGGCACTGAGGTCCACCACACCAGTATTAGGGGTCAATCTAACATTTATCATCCATCCTACTTTTAAGCAATACATGTTATTAGGCTTCAGTTTAACATACAAGTAAACCATTAATATACAGGGACGAGCCAACTCCAGCACCTGTAACCCTGGAAAACATTTCATGGCTACTGTTCAGAGGAATGGACATCCAATACATGGACAGTCTAAGCCTATCACAGTCTGAGCTACAACATCTGCACTGTCTCAGAAAAGGGGACCTCCATGATGCACAAATAATTCTCATTGAGTAACCTCATTAATAAAACACTGGCCACATGAAGTTATTTTATGTTATGGGCACCTCTGCACTGATGATGATGATGATTTTAATATTATTATTATTATTATTTGCCTAAATGTAAATATAATGAACTTTCTAAATAGTTGTCAGTAACATTCCCTACAATTGTTTCTGTAAAATGTATGTATGTCCTTCATCTAGCTGGTGGTGCTGCTGAATCTGACATAAGTCCATCAGAGCTCTGCTCGTAGTTCTAATGGCGCCCTCTGAACTCTTCCTTCCTTCTCTCATAATAAGGTGTTGGTCAAATGATTGTTTAGCCGACAGCAATCTCTCCTGACTCCCTTTCAGTCTTCCCCATACACATTCAGCTTGGCCAAATGTGTATGTGTATTCAATGCGGAGAAGTGAGAAAGTTGCTGAAAGACACTCCCCCCGATCTTTTTTCCTCTGATAGAATCTGTAGGGAAAGAGTTGGGAGCTCCCAACACATATTAGACTGTCAGCTGAACCAGCCATTCTTGGAGGGTACGGCCAACAATACACAAAGTATATGGAGACCTTTGGAGACAGCAGCATGAATTGTACAAAGCAGGTTGGAGTGTGTGTGTGCGTGTGTGTGAGAGAGAGAGGGGGATTAGGAATCCAAGGAGGGCAAAGTACAGGCTCTAGACAGGGAGGAAGGCACAAAGATGGTAGTTTGTAGAGGAGACAGCAGAATCCTGCACACACAGATCCAGCATATATGACTTGAAGGCACCTACATGAGAAAAGTCTGATACTATGAGCACATTGTAAAATGAATATTACAAGTCTGAACGTAAATAACGGAATGGAGAGTACAGCACTTAAACCTAGTGCAACATTTTTGTTTATTTACGCTAACCAATCACGTAATTTATAAAAAGTTTTCTCATGTCGAAGATGTTCATAGCCTTTAAACCATTATCCATCTTCTGTGTCCATACAACTGACAAGTGTTTTCATCAGAGTGTACCAGTATACATAAGACTCCATTGTAGCATTTTCTTACTAACTATAACATTGTCATTCCTAATTTTTCCAATAATATTTAGATCCTCATTGTTTTATTTTATTCCGTTTTCTGTAACACTGTTTCTATTTCTGTTGTTTCATACAGTAGACAGAACAAGTAAAAGCGTAATCTACATCGAACGTCTGTCCAAACGATGCAGTCTTCAAGATACTGGCTCCCCCATAAATAATACATTACATGTGTGATTCCTGCAATTACATGAACGTGTTGTACACACAGATTAGGGCTAAATGCTGCTAGGAGGATAAGTATACAAACATTAGCACTTGACACGCATCAGTAGATTAATCTGAATTAAATAAAAGGATGAGTAAATAGCTGGATTATTTTGCAGTTCTCAAAAACTATGCTGCTTCCAACCCCAACAATTCAGCTATCGATAAAATCATAGGCGAAGCTCAATGGTGGGCTCAACTAGGGGAAGCGCAGTACTCAGCCCCCACTGCTGTGACTTGGTTGTAAAGTCTATATTGTCCATCTGTGTGGTGCTCCTTGCCTTGTTTATATGCAGAATTTAAAGGGGTATTCTCATCTTAGACAATGTGGGCATATCGCTAGGATATGCCCCCATTGTCTTATAGGTGCGGGTCCCAGCGGTGGGACCCGCACCTATATTCAGAACAGAGCGGGGAGCGCTGCGCCTGGAGGACCCCAGGTTTCCGGGGGTCCGGCCACCACCAGAGGCAGCTCCCCGCTGCGCTCATAGAAATGTATGGGAGCGCGCAAGCGCGGCCACCGCTCCCATTCATTTCTATGGAGCCGACGGAAGTAGCCGAGCCAGCGCTCAGCTATTTTCGGCGGCCCCATAGAAATGAATGGAGGGCGGCTGCGCATGCGCAGTGCGCCCTCATTCAGTTCGGGGGCTCCGTTCTGGATATAGGTGGGACCCGCACCTATAAGACAATGGGGGCATATCCTAGCGATATGCCCCCATTGTCTTAAATGAGAATAACCCTTTCAGGTTAATTGAAATGCTGCTCATAATGTGTAGGCAACTAGGAAAGTATAAGGAAATTAACATTACACCAACATAGACTATTACAGTACTTTAAGATACTGAAGTGTGAGTCACCAAGAATAACCTTCTGAATATACACTGACCTGTGTGTCACTTTATTATTAGAAGCAGTGTCAAGGCTGGGTTCACACTTGGGTCTTTACAATTGTCTACAATGGATCCAAACTGATTGAACAACTAGGCAGAAGATCAGCAAAGTACTTAGGACAAAACAAGAAAATAGTCCAAGACAATCCTGGTCAAACATCATAGGTCAAGAGGTGAAATAGCTAAAACCTCAGCAATCTTAAGGTTAGACTGATGTGTCAGGCAATGATCAGGAATGAACCAGATGTTTCCAATAATTGTCTAACCATGCAGAAATCACCTTCGTTGTGTGGGGACCAGTGATCATTACAGCAATTGGTTGTCTCTATAGAAAGTCATTGTTCCTGAGCAGGAGATCACTGTTTTGACAGCACAATCTGCTTCACAGATTTTTAGTGCCAGCAAAAGTACACGATCACCTGATGAACGAGCTTCTACCTGTCCGTCAAGTCATCACCAACACCTTTTATACAGGAAAATTATCTGCCTTATTATCAGTCCAAGGACCTTCAGTCGTAGGGATTAGATATTAGATGCAAGTTGAAAGTGTCTCCACTCTCCTTGCACTAAGCATACAGGGGGTCATTTATTAAGACTAGCATTTTAGACGCCAGTCTTAATACCCATTTAGTTGGCAGTGGATGTGCCGAATTTATGTAGAGGCGCCGGACTCTACATAACTTCGGCACATCTACCGCCTGTCTAAATCTACGCCAGCTCCCTTGCTGGTGTAGAGTTAGACCATCTTCTACACCTAAAACAGTTGTAGAATGAATAAATGAGATGGGATGGTGCCCCCTTCCCCAGCCACACCATGACCCCCTTTTTAGACCTGGCATTAGCGGTGAAAAGTCGTAGATTGTGCTGCAATCTGTGGACAGATAAACAACAAAAAGTGGCATACATTTGTTAGTAAATAAACCCCTATTCCATTAGGGTAACAGTCTTTACCTTGCAGACCATAGTACAAAATTGGACCATGGTTGCCAGCTGTCTAGACCTCATAGACCTGCCATTGTGGATGCATTGTAGGAGGGAAGGGTTCCTTCTATGCATGTCTGAAAGAAGAACTGTTGTCAGGAGTGGAAACATCAGGACATTATGTACAGCGTTGCATACAAGGTCCTAACCCTGGTCAGTATCAGGATGTTGCTTGCAGCAGCACATGCATGTGAAGAAGACATGGAAGTAGTATGTAAATATGTTCTTTCTTTCAGAATCAATTTAAGGGCTTTCTGATTTATTTTAGGGATCTATTTTGGGGTCTAATTAATTTTAGAGGTCTGGTGATTTGATGAATTTTAGAGGCCGAACTGTGGTATGAATTTATTTAAGGGGCTGGTCTGGGATCTGAATGGATTTTAAGAGTTCTGATTTTTAGTTAGAATTTATTTCAAGGGTCTGATCTGGGGTCTGAATTCTTTTAAAGGGTTTACTCTTGGTTCTGAGTTAATTTAAGGGGCTGGTCTGTGATTAGAATGAGATTAAGGTCCTTAGAATTTTGGGGTCAATATCAAATTTCCAGAAACCCCCCAGAAAAGTTGTTTTGTCATCTGCACAATCATCTCTATAACGACCATAAATAAATCTACATCACATATTTGTTGTATAGTGCAGCTACAGCAGCATGTATACCCTAGAAGGAGTTAGCACCATTTTCTTAGACTTTGTCTACCATCTTGAAAGCAGCTATGTTGTCCATTGGTATAGTCGTAAAGGAAAATAGTCAATAGTTACTCTTCTACTTTAAACCAGTCAAGTTTTCCCTATAGGCACTAGAGGCTCACACCTATATTCAACCTTTTGGAAAAGAGAATTATCTGGGTGAGAGCCACATAACCCTTGATGCAGATTTGTCACACTTACTTCTTATATACATAAGATGAGGCTCTATTCTGCAAGCACTGATAAAAGAATACTTCAAACATATCTCCAATTCCTTTGTATAAGTTTTTTATGTGAAGAGGTGAATAATGTATATGGAGCTGGAATTCTACACTGCTTGGAAGGAAATCAAAAAAATAAATCCGGTGGTCCAGCATGTATTGTTACTGCCATAGGAGTTATGCATACTAAAATCTTGGAAGGATCTACTCATAATTATCTAATGTTTGTATGCAGCTTAAAGGGAACCTGTCACCTCTACTATGCTGCCCTCAATGAGTATAGTGACAGATTTGCTGATTTCAGTGGGCTCTTACTTCTCTGCTAGCATTACTTTATAGTACAGAAAGGGCGAACCTCGCAGCATATGCCAGCATTGCAAGGGAGGTGAGTCAGATGAGACTTGTGGCTCTGCCGTCCCCCTCCTAAATATGACTGTTAGGTTTCTTTCCTGTTAAACATAGGGAAAAAAAACTGCCAGTCATGGCCAGGAGGTAAGTGAGGACTGGGCCACAAATCTCATATAACTCATCTACCTTGCAGTGAGGTTTGGCCTGTAAAAGTACTGAATGCTAGCCCAGAATTACATCCTGCTGAAATCAGCAGGTCTGTCACTATACTATGCTGTCCTCAACAAGGACATCCTAGCAGAGGTGAAAGGTTCCCTTTAAGTTAGCAAAGCATAATATCACACAGTTACTGAGGAGGAGCCCTCCACCAAAATTTCTGCTCAAGGGTAGAGAAGAACAAATTTCCCAAAATTTGTTTCGGGTGTGATTAGGTTAAATCGGCTTTTAGATCCAATTCAGTCCAAAGAAATACAGCCTGAATAGAAAGTTCCCACAATTGCCTGAAAAATTGTGCATAACACTTTGAGGTCTCCTAGGACTGTATCCAACCACTTTCAGGCTCTTTAACGACTAGAAAACATTATCAAAGTCAAAGAGACAGTGACATATATACAGCTATGGGAAATGTATGGTAACCAGTGGTAAGAAAGAGACAGTTTACCAGCACATTGTACTCTCAGATTTTGTCAATTAAAAAAAAAGGTAATCCAAAAACTACCCCATTTTGGTGGAAAATGATTTCTTCTCTTTCTTCTGAACTGTAAAATAAGGGACCACCATTTTAAGTTACATAACAGAGGAACCGGTAAAAAAACAAACAAAAAAAAAAACAGTCATGCTAACATTGAAGATTGAATGGATGCAAAAATATGAAGAACATGTTTTATCTACAGCAAGATCAAGAGAGATGATGTCTAGGTAGAGTTTACCTTAAAATAAAAAGCATCCATAAAGAAACTATACTTCAAACACAAATCTCCGGAGACCTTTGCTCACCACCAGCTAAATTGGAGGCACCCGCTTCTTCTATAAAGTGTCCATTTGTGTAATTATTGTACTGTATTGATACAAGAGAATACATGCTGAGTTTCCTAATTATTATAGAACTATCACTTACAAGCATAACTGATAATTTATGACCTTGACTATGTAGTTGTATGAGGCCTATTCATTCTACTACAAAGCTGTTTTTGTGCTTCAGATTCCTATTCATGGGCAAAAAAGGCTATTATCTTTTACAAGACAGAGAAACAACGCAAAGGATATGTCCAAATGTTAATCCAGCAAAGGTTTTTCTCTCAAGTTTGAACAATATTATATCATGCACTTTGCAGAAGAAAGTATGTCAACTATTTTTTTTTTGTACTTTAACAACTTTTTTTCCATAAAAAAAAAAACAAGACAACTTTTTTAAAGGTATATCATAGATCCAGTACGTGTGAGTCAGCTAATCAAATTGGCACAATTGGCTAGTTTGGAAAAGACTCATCTGGTGATACATTAGGCCTCTTGCACATGGCTGTTTTGCAGCTTTGTACAACTTGGGTGATGGCGGCCATCCTATGGTGCTCTACCATACCTCCGTATGTCACCAGTCTCAGACTCTGTGGTACATTGCCTAATATGCTGTTGTTCACTACATCTCATTCAAGTCCTGCCATCCACATTCTCTGCAAATGGCATGAGCCACTAATATCATTGGCAATATATCATTTGATCCCAGAAACCTGTCCTAGATTGTGTTGCATCTGATCTTCTACATTGTTCTGTTTTCATGGCATAATACCACGCCTGGTTGCTGTAACAAACGTTAGTTCTTCCTAGTTCTGAACTCTGTGAACTCATCCAGGTCTATTATATAAACCCAGCTAGTTTTCTCATTCTTTTTCTAAATGTGAGTGGAGTTACTTCTGGTTCAATTCCATCTCCAGCCTAGCTATTGCCTATAGCCATCTGGTACTTCTATGACTACTCCTAATCTGTTCCTGCTTCTACATCCCATTCCACACTAGATTAGTCCCTGTCCCATCATCACAGATATATCTGTTTGCCGAACGAGGACTTTTCTAGGAACCTTCCTGCAGCAAAGGCCTCTCCTTCGTGTGGGGTTAACGGTGAAAAACAGGTGATAACTTAAACTCTACACCCTGGTCTAATCAATGCAAAACTGGTTGCTGCCACATGGACTCACTGTCAAAGTCTCAAGAATCATGGACATTATATGATGGTGTTATCTTCCCATAGAAGTCCACCATTTTAGTAGCAAGTCTTTGGAACCATTCTGTTTTATCAACGTATTTTAAGTGAGGTAAGTGAGGTCTTCAAAGCCAAACATTATATCCTAAATGAGGTCTTTATAGGGCTATCTACTTCTGTATGGTGTCATCTACTGGTAAAATAATGATGACTCTATCATTTTATTTCTATGCCAATGGGCACCTTACCACTTTTATTTGCTGTAAAATCATTCCAGTCAACCATTTTGCTTAACAGTAGATGTTCTCAGGTTACGTTACATTACATTTAATAGGTATCGTTACAGGACTCCATATCTACTCATCCATTATTAAATATATAAGAAGAGATGTTAGTCATTATTATACAATGACTAGTGATAAAACGAATGTGGTTGAGATCCTCTTTCAGAGATTTTCTCCTTGCCACTCAGCCATTTCCTCTAAGCTCCCTAACCTGCTAGATTTTTTAGTTCATTTTAATAGCTCACTATCTATCTGGCATATTTTTTTTCCATTTTTCTGCCCACATACATTTTTCTGTCATACGTCTTTCAGGAGATGTTAACGGAATGTCAAGTGAAAATCCACAAGTTGCCAGGCACAAGGGATTATGACTATTAGTTAACTGATGTCTTTAGATACAAGTTTGCAGGCCAGTCTCCAGGCTTACATATTAACAGGAAGTACCAGTGACACTTAAACTGAGAGATGCCTTAACTTGACGTGTCATGACCACTGACAGCTTCACTCAAAATTAGATATGATATTGTATTATCCCTGAGATGCTGAATATCATTTATTATTTAACCAAAGTCTGTGTAAAAGACATTTTATTCACATTTGTAAGTGTCAGAGTTTCTATATCTTTACAGAACATTTTAAAAGGAGACATTTTCACTGAGGTGATTCCAAGTTAAGAGGACCATTGTGGTTAGTACTGGTGCTATGTGCAATTTGGATAATAAGCTATATCTGTTCCCATTGGTTTCCTTTCATGGTACAAAGCCAAAATTCGTTAGACTGGCTAAACAAATTTAAGACATCAAGAAACATCAAGAAAGAAAGGAAGAAGCTACTTATGAAATAGTCCTTATAAAACATTATAATTTTACAAATTTTATATACACACAATTGGTCATCAATATCAGATCGGAGGGGATCCGACACTCAGCACCCCCGCCGAAAGGTTGTATGGGGAGACACAGTGTGCACGTGCCATCTCTCTTCCTGCTCTACTGCCGCTGTCCCATAGACATACAGCAGTGGACAGAAAGAGAGAAGGGAGATGGCATGTGCACACTGCGTGTGCAGTCTCCCAGTATAGCCGATCAGCGGGGGTGCCGGGTGTCGGACCCCCACAAATCTGATATAGATGATCTATCCTGAGGATAGCCTGGACAACCTCTTTAACATCTTTCTATCTCACTTATGTCTGAAACGCTAAGGATTGACCTGGTTGACCACCACAGGGAAATATGTTGAGACTTGGGATATCTCTGAAGGCTTTCTTTATCTCATTGCAGCTTATTAATTTTCCAATGTGTACATTTTAGTGCACTATTTGACTTAGTGATGGTTCTGTTTCTGTCAGGTAGACTCCAGGGTTCAAAAGGAGGTTTCAGGTAAGGTGCACAGTGTAGGGACAAACTATAGGTAGAGCTTTCTTTTTTCCACGGGAGGGATTTTTATACAACTGCAATAAAGGTTACGTTTTAAAGCTGGTGTTTCCGTGAATAACTTGATTCATTCATTATTGTTATTTATTTGACCTGCCGGACCTATGATCACCTGTGGTCTATAGACTAGAATTTATGTTTTAGACTTTATGCTATGATTGAGAGCTCAAAACACCTGACTTTATGAACTACTTTAAGTGTATTTTTGTACAAGAATTCCACTGAATAAAGGATTTTTTTCTATTGTGACTTTGGAATGATGGCTGAGTATCAAAATACCAAAGTCCGTGCACCGAAGTAGCTGGCTGCATTGAAACTGGATGAACTGATTCTTTCATTGCATTTGTATCAGAATTTCTAACGCTTTACAATGCCTTCAAATCATACAAGAAAAAAACTCTCAGACAAGAAAGAACATATAAATTATCTAGCTAACAATTAAAATTCTGTTGGCTACTTGAAAAAGTAACCTTTCAAATGATTTTGTAGCCATATAAAATCTTCACCTGATACATTTAGCTTTTCTGTAATAAAAACCAGATCCATGCCGGAGTTTCTTTTAAAAAGACAAAGGGGAAAATGTGGCTGTGAAGAAAATCTGCAGTATAATATTAACTTAGTTCTAAATGTACTTTACAGGTGATTGTCACAATTGGGTGCCAAAATGTTATATTATTTCACATAATTACGTTCTTCCATAATAAAGAATAGCAGCTCTATTTTCATACATTTCAGCCAATGATTTCAGCGCAGCTGGAGAAATCATATGTTCGGTACGGCAATAACTGATAAACTGCTTAATCAAGGCTGGAAACGTAGAGCAAGTAAGAGGTTCCGGGAAAGTAACTCAAGTCTGTCTGTTGTTAGGCACCATAAGGTTAATATGCAGTTTATAAATCCATTATAGCTTCAAGAAACTCAATTGAAAAAATAGGGAGGCAAATAATCTTAAAATGTGGTTCTAAGTCTAGGATATGATAATTGTCTGGTAGGACTTCCATTTGAGTAAAAAGCTTTTTGCATAATGTCATGCAGCATAATTTATTAAGACACCAATGGTAGCAACGCTGAGTATGCTGGTAAGACTCACTGGCTAAAGTCATAGGGTAATCAGTGCCGGTAAATGCTGAGATCAGAAAATAGAGCAATTATAGAGATTCTCAGAGTCAACTTCCAAACCTATAGCAAAAACAATAAAAAAATATTGAGAAAAATTCAAGAAATTGTGTATTTTATAATGCAGACAAAACTATGCTTTTTAAAGAGGAGCTGTCACCTGTTTTAATAGCTTCATGGATTCCCCATGTAACAACAGTTCTGGAGCAATTATTCTTATGGCTCTATGTTGTGCCTTTCCTTTACTATTTCTACTAGAAGTTATGAATGAATTGCTAGCAGTCTGCAGTAAGGGTACAGAGGGGAGGTAACCAGTTGGGGGGTGTACCTGCACAGACTCATGCTATCTAATCAGTGCTGCCATTTTCAGACTGTGCAGGTACACATCCTCAACTTGTTACCTCCCCTCCCGTACCTTTACTGCAGACTGCCAGCAATTCACTTATAACTTCTAGTAGAAATAGTAAAGGAATGGCACAACATAGAGACATAAGAATAGATGCTCCAGAATTGTTACTGCATGGGGAATGCATGACACTTTTAAAACACACATTTCAGGAGTGGTAAAAGGTCCTCTTTAAATAATAGGGTACAAAAAGTAGTTATTATGTTTAGGGTGACATTCTGGCTTGGCACAATTTTAAAAATCATATTAGTGAACGGCACTGTCAGTAGTCCCTTAAAACAGGGTTCCTCAAGTCTGGTCCTCGGGACCCACCTGCTGGTCATGTTATCAGGATTTCCTTAGAATTGAGCAGGCAATATAATTAGTGTCCATGCATCAGGACTTACCTTAGGTATTCATTCTGTGGGATATTCTCAAATCATGACCGGTAGGTGGGCCCTCAGGACTAAAGTTGAGGAACACTGCCCTTCGTGGATCAACCCCTGTGCTGGCGGTCGATCAACAAAGTCATGTAGAGGCACCGGCCTGTACATAACTTCGGCATATCCATCGCCAATTCTAAATGCTGGCCTGTCCCCTTCTCCCATCACACTATGTCCCCTTTTTTTAGAATTGGTGTCAACAGGGAAAAAGTCGCAAGTTCTGCCACAACATGGCGTACGACAGTATCTGCGCAAGATATACTCCACTTGCGCGACCCCTATGTTTGTTATCCTCAGTATAAAAACCTAAGTCTGGACTGAATGAATGCCATCATGGCAAGCTGGAAGGGTGGAAAATAAAGAACTTATAATACAGAGCAGAAAACTGGCATCAATAGGGAGGTTTTTTGTTTTACAATTCTCATGTTCAGTATGTTATCCGCACACCCAGCAGTGAAGAGGTTATCCTTCCATTATGCTTTTCCTTCTTTTTTTTTCAAACATACAGCAAAATGCTGCCACTGAATTATGAAAAATATGTTTCGAATTTGCGTCTGTGAACCTGCCAAGTGTCATGAACACTGTTTTGGCAAACAAAACTGCATTTGGGACTGTCACTAAAATTGGCTACGGGATGAGGTTTTCCTGTCACTCACCTGCGTATCAATGGATTTCATGAATATGATTGGCACAGATGTGTTAGTCTATGTTAGATGTGATCAGCATAGTTATTTATTGTTGACCCGTTTCCATAGAAACAACTTTTTTCAAATCAGAATCGAGTTTTACCTTGTAATAATGTGAATATGATGCACATAACTTGCTTGTATTGGTTCTATGGCTTGATGTCTATTGAAATCATATAATGTAATAAACACGGTTAAGCCTCCAGTAGAAGATAGGCAAGGTTGGTTTGAGACCAGTAGCCAGAGACACAAATGTCATATTCACAAAACAATATGATATTTTTATAGTAAAACTTTAAAGGGGTATTCCCTTCTCAGACATTGATGGCATAGGATATGCCTTCAATGTCAGATAGATGTAGGTCCCACCTTGGGAACCAGCTCCTATCTTCAGAACAGGGTCCACCTAAGTGATGGAGAGCCCAAGGCACATGTACAGCATGCCCTCCATTCACTCTTATGGGAGTTCGAAATATAGCCAAGCAAGCTTGCTCGACTATTTTTGGAAATCCCACAGCTGTATATGGAGAGTGCACAAACGCATACCACCTATTCATTCACCACTACGGGACTGCTGTAAATAGCCAAGCCACTGCGCTCAGCTATTTTCAGAAGACCCATAGCGGTGATCAGAGGGTGACTATGCATGCTTGACTGCTCTCCCTTCACTTCAGGGGGCCTGCTCTGGAGATAGGAGTGGGTCCCAGAGGTGGAACCCACACATATCTGACATTAATCAATTATCCCAGTGATATTCCATGAATGCGGGAAACCCCCTTCAAGATGCAATGGAGGAATCAATAAAATTGGTGACAAAGACAAAGCCTTATATTAACATTCTTTTCATGGTAAGGCATGATGGGTGAAATAGATATCATACAGTCATTCCACACAATCTTTCAAGAGCACCCATAGAGTCAAACACAACAAAACATCTCAAAGAAGTTGTATAAGATTGGAAAAAAGCATGAAGTATGCATACAAAACTTCACACTCTCCAAACTATGAGGCTGCGCATTAATATAAATATTGGACAATCCACAAGTTGGTGAATGTTTTCGGCCATTGATCCTTCCTTAGACCCTCAGATTGTCCAGATTGTGGGGAAGACTCACCGGGCACTGGATGGTATACATGAGAACATCACAAAGATTTGTGATATGTTTTCATAACTACTGTCCATTGTCCAGTGAGACCATCCCCATACTTTGACAATGTGGACCACCATCTAAGAGTCTGGTGAAGATCCAGTGACTGGAAACATTCACCAACTTGTGGATTGTATTGAATGCTGCTATGAATAGAGCCTTATATCATATTTTGTAGAGTGTGGAGTTTTTTATTATTTAGATTTCAGTTGATAACCTACTCCAGGAACCTGAAATATTCCAGAGCAGTGTGACTTCTCTACTGTACATCTGCAAGTCCAGCCTCATTCACATAAATCTGAGCTGAAATTCCAACCCACTTTCTTTTGAATCTCATACAACTACTTTAACATTCTCTCGAACCTCCACTATACACAGTCTCCACTCTTTCCACTGTCTTATCATCCTAATAATCACAGTGATAGGTCTCTTGAAAGCAATGGTCTACCGTATATATCAGCTATACTCTTAGAGTTAGACCCACTAAAAGATGGGTGAAGGAACTGGTTGTATGCTAGCAATTGTTGATTATTAGGTTTGATATAGTTTAGCTAATTTCTGGTCTAAAACCTCCATCAGAACATATGTGAAAGAGCAAAGATCAAGATTGTGTGTCAGTGGTACTGTATACGGTATGGTGCCCTCTCAGTTGCCACAATGCTACTCAAACTGTGTTTCTGCCCCTTAATGTAGAAAAATCAATCAGAAGATGCAAGGGATAATAAGTGATAAGGTTGAAAAAAGAAACATATTCATTACGTTCAATCAATGTGGGTTCAGAGGAAAGCAAAAACTGTTGTCTCATATTAGAGGTTAAATGACTCCCTAACTCAATGAGAGTAAATCCCTGGTTCATTTACATATCTCAACCAGTCTAGTATAAATAACGTGTAATATTTCTTTCAAGAAAAATCATAAAGGCTCTTTTCAACTAAAATGTCTGACTACAATGTTGGTGAAACCTTCTTTTCTTAGATGTAGAGTACAACCCCTTATTATGGTTATAAGACAACTATAAATAGATCATTGGATAGTCCATTTCTACATATTAATTACATCGTATTAATCTATTTAGCATTTTCCTGAATCTTTTTATATAAGGATTTACAGTCATTGGTCTCAATACTCATCATTTCCTTACAAACTCATCAATCATCAAAACTTCACACCCTTAAAATGACTTTTATCTTTTCTTTCTTCTACTTTTTTCATTGGTCATTGATGTGTTGTTGCCCACATACACACACACATACACACACACATACACACACACACACACACACCTCTCATGCCCTCTTCTTCTCTCTTTCTGTATATTCATTTGTATACAGTGCACACATTTACAAACCAGCCACTCCTAGAGTAACCTCAATAAATAATAAATAATTATTAAATAAATTATAATAAACAATGACTGGCCGCAGCAGTCAAGTGTTGCCCATGTGTCAAGTCACTGAGTCACGTGACATGAGGAGGCCTGAGACCTGAAAATCGTGAAGGGGCAGTAATGGAGCAAGAAACCAGCGGCAGAGATCAGGGAATTATGATTACAACTGTGGGTCCTCCCATGCTTTAGAAAAGGTTCCCGGGGTGAACAACCCCTTTAATGAGGATTAACAATGTTTATTTTCTAATAATAAATTATTATTATTATTATTATTATTATTATTATTATTATTATTATATTATGAAATAAATCCATATACACCAATGTTTTTGAGTCCTTATGGCTCCACAGTACAATACAGTGAGCAATAAAGATTATCAGACTTTTAGGATTCTCAACTGCTAGAATAAAGAAAATTCACTATATTGCTATATTACAAGTAGGAAAGAAAAAAACTTGACTTTGTTCTAATGTACTGAACACTCTTGTAGAGAAAATTCATTTAGAATTGGATATGGCAGGAAAACAGCATGCTCGTCGAACAAGCTCTATCTATGTAATGTTAACTGCAGTTCTCGCCGAGACATTGAGAGCAGAGCACATTATAAATGAAGGAAAGCCCCTGGGCACAGAGGACATTAGCAGGCAGTTTTAGCATAATCATGACTTGTCTAACCACACCTTTCTCCTGCAGTCTGCCTGACCTCTCTGCTTCAGCCCTGATTTAGGAGGATTAATCCAGAACACCTGCAGTTGATAAATTGTCTCTGCAGCTCTGGTTCTACTAGAGACGCTTGTCTCAGGGATTTCTACACTGCATATTAAAGGGGTATCACTGGAAATGAGCTGCAGCAATGTTTTGGTCTGACTGATCTCGGTATAACTGGCACTTTTGGGTCAAGCTTGCACTTACAAACCAGAAAAGAGGCCTTGTTCATGGAGCTCTTTAATACGTTCATTTTTACAGACTGTGTTTCATTAAAGAAAGTTGGCCAACAAACTAAATTTATGACTTACCCCCAGGACATGATCGTTAGGGATTCGAACACTGGGAAACCTACTGATCACAAGGACGGGGATCCCCAAGTCCCGAATGAAATTGCATAATTACAGCTCCATTCACTTTTATGGGACTGCCATAGATAGTCAAGCTCTGTATTCGGCAGATCCACAGACGTTCACACATGTGAACTCCATTGACACAGGGGGTCAGACCACCCATGATCATCCTGTGGATAGATAATAAATGTTGTGTGTAGACCAACACCTTGAATATTTACAATTCGGACAGTCAAAGATGGACTCAGGTGTAGACTATTTTACTACCTATTTAACTATTTTATTACTTAAGAGATTTTGGTCGCCATTTAAGACCACCATCAGTTCATCACATCGGAGAGCAGCTACAAGCAACGTCTCTCTTTGGAGCACCCGGCATTTCCATGCACTACACCGACATCCCATTTATTAATTGCTTAATGACTTAAAATTGCAAACCCTCTGCAGTCCCCCAATATCAGAGTTCTCAGCTCTTCATAAAATTAATGGAGTATTCTGGGGGGATCAACTTAAAAAAAAAAAAAGTTATTGGTACTCATCTTACCGATTCCCCATAGTGGTGACCTCAGCCTGCTGGATGGACAATTCAAGCCATTTCTGGCATGTCGAGACCAAGAATAAGAATTTACGAGGATCAGGGACCAAAGTAGTAACCTTACAGGGGCGAGGGAGATCAATTGGCAGGGGTGTATATATAGGGGGTGAGGAGGAGCCTGAGGAGTCCAAAGACCCTTGTGCTGCATAAGAAGACACCGGTATTATAGAAAGTGCATGCTGGTCAAGTTACACCTCTGGCTATAGAGAAGGGGTTAGGTTAATTTGGCATGGGGGAGGAGGGGGTGCTGTTTCAAATTTTGCCTCAGGCAGCATGAAGGCTATGTGCTTCCCTGCCCCTGGGCACAAAGCACTGAGGGAAGGGGACACAAGGTGAACTATAGCACCAGGGCCCATGAGCCTTTAGCTACTGATAACCCTGTCACTTGGGTATACAATGATTATTTCTTATTTTATTCCACTCTGACCCTGTTTTAAGTCAAGTCTTCATAATACAATAACATAAGGCACAGCAGTAAAAAATTAAAATAAGCCATGAAATCGAAAATTCTTAATTATCTGCAAGCTGAATTGTTGGGTTGTCATGTAGTGTTATAAGCATGATCGGACTGAAACGTACATAGCACGTTAAATTGTTCTGTTCACAGTTTTAGTGTTTTAGACATGTTAAGCTGCATGAAAAATTCAATACATTAATTTCTATGGCACTATTCCCACATGGTCAAGACACAGCATGCTGCATTTTTTATACATTCGTTTGCAGTTATCCACTTAACAAATTGAATTCGAGCCTGGAGAATGCATTACAAATTCCTAATAAATATATGTACCGGTATATTGTTTTAATTTCTTGCTTGCTGTTTAGAGACAAAACTAGTTCTGCAGACCCTCTAATACCTGCATCATGAAGAGTATTAGTATTCTGCACATAATACTCCACTACAGCATACATACAAATTCCTTCACATCTTTCGTGCTGCGTGTGCCTCGCTCGTCTCTTGTGTCAGGTAAAATTTGCCATATATATTATTAAAGGTGTTTTCCAATCTGAAACATTTAATGGTATTTTGCTGTCTGATAGGGAGACAACCTTTGGGTCCCCCAGTTAAGAAGAGAATGAGGGTCCCTTGAGTTCCATTCGATTATATAGCATGTGGAGTGGTGGCCCTGAACCTGCATAAATGTCTACAAAATGGTTCACCTCTCCATTCATTCTGGGGTGCTTTCTACTCTTTTCTGTGAAGATGTGAATACCCCTTTAAACTCTATCATACATATTGGAAAGGTCAGGCAGAACCTTAGGATAGGTCATAACATATGATATTGGAGGAGGTCCAACTCCTAGCACCTCTGCCGATCAGATGTCAGAAAGAGCTATAGTGCTCTGAGTGCTGCATCCATTATTTACCAGGAACAGTGCCGTACTTTTGGTAGTGGCTGTGCCTGGTATTGCAGCTCCATGATTAGGGGACTGTGCTGCTTTATCCAGCATAGCCACTGCCAGGAGTATGGCCCTAGGCTTGTCAAATAATAAAAGGGATGCAAAGCTTGGTGAATTCAGCTAACTGCTAAGGGAGCCATTTGGACCCCCACCAATATGATATACATGGCCTAAGGAGAAGCCATCAATACTGTAGACCCAGGAAACGCCTTTAGTGAATTATATGGCAGATTTATAGCAGATCATTCCAAAATAATTTGGATGGTACATTTATTAACAATGGCCAAGTTTTAGAAAGCCTGTAGATTGCGAATGCTTAGACCGGCTGTCTAGACCTCCAGCAGATTGATCACACTTTTGTCTAGCTCTATACCGACTAAAGACTGGCTTACTTCGAGAAAGAATTTTATGCTAGAACTGTGACACAATTTTGGCTCAAAACTGCATCGTAGGCCCTGCAACCGTTCATGTGAAACACAACTCTTACCACCAAGCCTCAACCCCTTTTAGAGCAAGTTTGGAACTGTGGAGAAACCCAAGTTCTACCAAATTGTGCAGTTTTATACAGAATCTAGGCAAATATTTAGTATTTTTTATAGTAACCACATATGCGCATAAGTAAACCTGTTATTCTATGAAAATTTATTGAGAATTATGTGTGGTCGGTGGAGTAACGTTGCATGTTTAGCTGATCATTACAGGAGTGATGTGTGCATATTCAAAGGTGATTATTCAGAAACACCAGGAGATTGGTAAATCCAGGCTCTGGTCACAACTTAACAATATTTTTTTATTTAAAAATTAATTATTGCCAACGCAGCTCTGGGCTCTCGTTAAGGAGGCTTAAACAGACATCTTCCAAGATTTAATTTTACAATAACTATTTAAACTGAGACACGTTTTAGCGGTGGGTTAGAAGTGACTCAAAGGAACAATGACCTTAATATGTACATTTATACAAATGCAGAAATAATTGAGGTTCCAGGTATGGGGTGACTAGGCTATGGTAGGTAGTCACCATCAGAGAATTTGGGCAATTACTTTCTTAACTTGTCTTCTGTGATGTGACAATTGATTCTGAGAACAGTGCGAATGCTGACAGTATATGGTTTACTAATTGCCTGAGGGAGAAGTAGCATTACTGATGTCTAGACAGGGTTTGCTGTGAAAATCCTAATACAGTAAAGAAAAAAACAGGTTATAATTGGGAAACTGGCTGAAGTTAAGGGATGAAACCCATACCAAAGTCCACAAAAGTCCCTACAGACTGGATGACCAGTTAAAGGGGTTATTTAACCTTAACACTTGTTTTCCATGTGTCCCATCAAGCAACATGAAACTCATCGAGCAGGTTGGGTCTTTGACACAAGGCCAATTTCTCCCAGTACTAGGTTTTAATAAATCTATGATAATGACAGTGCCGGCAGCTGCCAACAGCTGGGTATGTAGACATCCAGTGGGCCTTTGTTGATAGATTTTATGTTCCTCCATATCAAAGTAAAACATAATAAATAATAATAAGGAATATATAAGACATATATACTGCTCTGCCATGCCGAGTCGTAGCTATACTTCAAGGACATCATCAGTGTAATATTATGTAAGAACTAGAGTTTCAATATGACAGAGCAGGAGAAGATTTAAATGAAGACTAGGTGAGAATAGGAGATGGGGCAACCCCTTTAAATAACTTGATATCTTACACAAACAAGGAATTACAAATCATCTGTGTGTCTGCAGAAGTAACTTGCTAGCTAAGGTCCTGTGATCACAGCAGCTTTGGAATTCTCTTTGTCTGCAGTGTAAATGTGGCCTTATACATTTATTGGCTGTTGGCCAAATGATTGTTCAGGCGTGAACTATCTCTCCAGACCTGAGGGTGTATTAGACAACCCGATCACGCTGAAAAGGAGACCGCTGCAATTACATGCAGCAATCTCTTCAGCAACATAGGAAGGAACAATCATTATGTCATCGTTCATCCCAAGGGATTGGCAGAGAGAAGAGACAGGAGAGTAACAGGTCAAGAGATGGATTAATCAGGTGGCAGAGCTGAGGGTAGATTGGAGGGGTGCAAGAGTGCTTGTTAGGAGGCCACAGAGAAGGAAGTTACAGTAGTCTAGGTGGGAGATGACGAGGGCATGTACAAGCAATTTTGCACATTCTGGATTGAGGAATGTGCAGATCCGAGAGATATTTTTTAGTTGGACGCGGCAAGAAGTGCAAAAGTGCTTGGATGTGTGGTTTGAAGGACAGAGCAGAATTAAAGGTTACCCCAAGGCAGCAGACTTGGTTGACTGAGGAGAGTGTGCAGCCATTGACTATGATAGAAAGGTCTGATGAGGCAGCTGAGTGAGATGGGGGAAAGATGATAAATTCTGTTTTATTCATGTTAAGTTTTAGAAAGCGAAAGGAGAAGAAGGAGGCTAAAGAGGATAGGCATTTTGGGATTCTAGATAGTAGGGTGGTGATATCTGGACCACAGAGGTAAATTTGCATGTCGTCGGCATAGAAGTAATACTGAATGCCAAGGGACTCTATGAGATGTCTAAGGCCGCAAGTGTACATTGAGAAGAGCAGGGGTCCTAGGACAGAGCCTTGATGGAGACCCACAGATAGGGAATGGGGCGAGGATGTGTTTTGTGAGTGAGAGACACTAAATATCTCGTCTGTACGGTATGATGTGTCCCAGGAGAGGGCCAAGTCCGTGATGCCAAGAGATCAGAGAGTAACAGAAGGGAATGGTCAACTATGTCAAAGGCAGAGGATAGGTCAAGGAGGAGGAGGACAGATTAATGGCATTTGGCTGAGGATGGCTATATAGTTGAATCACTGTAGCCAGACATGAGCCAATGGCTCTCTGACCCACTGTTTCACTTATGAGAAGTGGAACGGTGCAGGCAATCGCAATGGGATGATGACATCATCAAGATCGTCTGTGGTGGGTATTAGTAGGCACAAAGACGTCATATATGTATATTGTATATATAAATATATTTCAATAGCTTATATATATTTATAGCTTTCTTTGAAAGGAACAGACATATAATAACCACACAAATAACATGATTTTCTCTGGAACATACCGTAATTAGTTTTAACACTAAAAGCAGAGAATGTCCATAACCAATTTTCAGTTAGCACTCCAGTCACATATATTACATCAATCAATTGCAGCAAATTATGAGGTTAAGTTGACAGTAATGAATTCCATGTTGTGTCTGCTGATGTTAATGCACTTACAGTTCTTTCCGTATCAAATGAGAAACTCTGCCAAATCGCTAACTCCCACCACACCAATACTCCCCATGGACATAACTTCATTTTATCTGACATTGGCAGCCTATGTGACACCAAAGGCATTTCTGTAACGTGTAAACTGGTGAACGCCAAGTCCTGGAGGTGAAGAAGCTGTAATATGCCCTGTATAAATTTATGTCTGAAGTTTTTTTATAGCTTTTGATTTGAGATGTAGCTTAAAGTGGTAGATGATTTTTTTTTTTTTCCCGGGCCCTCAGTGTCTCTTTAGTCTGGGAAAAAGACTATACATCTTGGGCTGTCATTTTATTAATTTCAATTCTGTTTTAGCAACGGAATTATTGAGACTAAAAGACTTTCGCCTCTTGGTAGTCTGTATGATGGATTGCAGCGTCACATTTTGGGGTCTGACTCTCAGGCTTTATAATAGCTATTCTCACTGGGAACGTACAGATGAGGAAGTCGGCTGCGTACCTTAACCGGTTGATGAGTGGAAGCAAGACTGAGCTGCCCTGTCTCTGTGTTAGAAGCAATGTTCCTGTTAGGTTATTTGTCACATTGTTTGGGATTGTTTGGAGACCTGAATGAGAAAATGCACTTCAACCAACATCTACTGTAAAGAGTTAGAAAGAAGAGGAATCTGTCAATAGGGCAGAGAACCTAAGCCTATCAAAGGATGTGTTCTCTAGAGTGTCACTAAGGTCCAGAATGGAGGGTAGAGAGCCAGCACTGAGAGAGACCACATGGCACTATCAAACACTGTGTAGAAGCAGAGAACTTCCAAAAAGATTGCAAAGGAGACAGAGATTTACGAGCCCTCAGAAACAGGAGCACAGGTTGGCCCCTGCTTGCTTTACCAAGAATGATGTGAACCTAGGCAAGAAAAAGCACAACTATACTAGCAAAACATCCTATGAGTATCTTTTCCTAAAAAGTGTGTGAAGTGTGTGACTGCCTAGCCTACATTGAGTATGGGTGTGGTGGCAAGTACCAGCACTGGAAAAGGAGTCTTATTTTGTATTTGGCTCTGAGACCATCTGTGCCCTAGAAATTCCTGGCCAGAACAGTACTATTGGAATCCCCTCTGAATGGCTCACTCATCTCATTATTATCTGATGTGCTATAGATCCAGTTGGACTTCAGTTTTTTTACAGACTGAATCAAAAACGTTAATGGGAACCAAAAATTCCATTGTAAACAGAGCATATAGGAGAAGTAAAATTGCTCCATTATAATATAATATAATAGTATAATATAAAAAAGAAAAGTTAGGGGTGAATTTATCACGCTTTGTACTCCAGAATTCTGTCTTCAAAAAGTTGCGACATTGGGTTTTTTCTACTTTTTGAAGTAACTTGTGCAAAATGTTTGCAAATTTTTGCACCACTCAATCTTGTTTTGAGTCACAAAAAACTCCCTAAGCCGCTCCAGTAGGAGGGTGGTGTAAAAAATTGGAATAGCATTTCTAGACAAAATTGTTAGGTTTAAAGTTGAGCCGGAGTTAACTAGTAATGTGCACTGTTGGATAGATTTGACACAAACACGGGATCAAGAAAAATGTGGCTTCAAATGTTATGATAACCCCAGAGCTGAACCCGGACATACCCTTAATTTCACCCAGGCAGCCTGCCTGATGTTAGCATCGGAGCATCTCATGCTCCGATGCCCTCCCCTGCCCTGCGCCAAATCGCGCAGGGCAAGGGCTCTTTTGTTCACAAATACACACTGCCGGGCGGAGGCTTCCTCTCCGGCTCTGATGGGCCGGCTTTAGCACTGTCCTAGCCGTTTTACTGGCTAGGGCAGCGCTAAAGCCCGCCCATCGGTGCCGGTGACATCACCGGGCTCACTGCTGGGCGGAAGCCTCCGCCTGGCAGAGCCTAGTTCTCACCGGAACCGGCCAAAATGCCTTTGCCCTAATCGATTTAACGCAGGGGAAAGGAGGGCATTGGAGAATGAGATGCTCCAATGCTAACATCAGGCAGGCAGCCTGGGTGAAATTAAGGCACAACTATACTAGCAATCTTTTCCTAAAAAGTGTGTGAAAACAAGCTGCCTAGCCTACATTTAAAGGAGTTTTCCAAGCTATTGATGCTGATGACCTATCCTCAGGATAGGTCATCAGTATCTGATTGGTAGTGGTCTGACACCTGGGACCCCTGCCAATCAGCTGTTTGAGAAGGCACATTCATCAGTCATGTGGCCTAGAAGCAGCTCAACCCCATTCAAGTGAAAGTGTGATAAGCACAGCCGCTATACCAGTACGGCACTGTGCTTGGTAAGCTGCGAGAAGGCAGCGGTGCTCACAGGAGCGGCAGAGCCTTCCCAAACAGCTGATTGGCTTCCCGTAGCGTGTATCACCTGATGAAACAGTCATACTTAATCTAACTATTCCATGTCACTCAAGTCCTGCAACCTGTCTCCCATACATCCATGTTCTGGTCCCAGACTTCTGTACTTTTGGAAATGCTCATCTGTACCACTACAGCCAATGAGTTTTCAGCGATGTTATGTTCCGCGGAGGTATGTGAACCAACTATGACGTGTTATTTGGGGACAAGTCACCACTGAAGGTTGACATTGGTTGCAATGGTTCAGGTGACCCTGTCCATACACTTGCTGGAAGTATACAGATTGGGGGCTGGATAATGGCCAAACTGGAGCTAGGGTGCAGGACCAGAGGGTCGGGCAGCAGGTGAGTGTGATACATTGATTAGGCCATACACACTGCAGGGCCTAACTTTATTGTTAAGATTCCTGGCGAAGCCCTTAAATTTTCAGCATATATATACCTACATACTGTAGTAACTATACAGGATTTAGATAGTAAGCTAAGTCCTAACCTATGGGTAATGCTTACACGCTATTTATCTGTCTCCATTAGCTCAGAATGGCACTTGAATCCCGTACTCTACAGTGTAGCTCTTCTTGTTTAAATTAGTTGTTGTCTATAAAGGCAAACCAGCTGCAAGATCCGGAAATGAGCGCATAGAAAGATAAATATCCATTAAAGCAATGGTAAATCATAAACTACAAGCAAATAGATGATAAAATTAGCTTTAAAAGGGCACAGTGCATTCATCATTCATCCAAGCTCGACCAAACCATTTTATTCCTTCTAAGAGGACTAGAAAAGTGACAACTATTTAAACAGCCATTTTGCACCTCTTAAATTAATTTGACACTTCATCTTGATCTCACTTCAGATTAAGACCAGCATATGACACGTGGGTCCAAATTCCCCCTTTACTCCTACTGAAGAGCTTCACAGCATTATCTCCTTGAATCATCCTTTCTGTTTTTCCCATTGAGCTCATGGCCTTGAAGGCTTGAATGATTGATTACAGCCTTTCTTTTTAAAAATGGCTATACAAGGAAAATTAAACTACATCTATCATGTTTCATAGTTTTTTCCTTGTCTGAAAAAGTCCAAAATTCTTTTTCTTTGTTTCAGTTTTTCTGAGTTCAATCTGTCTCTGCATCATTTACAAGGAGACATGGAGTGCCAGTAATAACGATGCCTACATCATTTACAGAGAAGCACCAGAAGACAATGCTATGCTTGAGAAAGGGGGTGCAGCAACCTCAAGAGGATGGATGTTTTGTATGCTACGTGGTTGCTCAGTTCAGCTGAGTGTGTGTTTTCAGTGGGGCAAGAGGATAAAGCTGCTGTCAGACACCTCTGGTGGCCTAGTAGAACAAAAGGAGCAAAAATTTATTTCTCCCGATCCTTCTGTCCCTTGAAATCATCATCGGGGGAGAGTCAGGAGATCCCCATACACATTAGATTGCCGGCTGGTCATGCTGATAATGGCAGGTTTATCCGAGAATACCTTCATGTGTATGGGAACCTTTACAAGGAGATATAGAGAGGCAGTACTATCTGCGCCTCCACCATTCAGGAAGAAATAGAGAAGTTGTGCTATCTGTGTGTAGATCCTTTACCAGGAGAGACAGAGAATGAGTACTATCTGTGCCTACTGTACATCATTTACAGGGAGAGACAGAGAGGCAACACTATATGTACTGACAACATTTACACAGCGATATATAGAGAGAGCGCTAGCTGTGTTTATATCATTTACCAGGAGAGAAAGTACTATCTGTACTAACAATATTTACAGGGCGAGACAGAGAGGCAGTACTATCTGTGCCTACATCATTTGTAGGGAGAGACAAAGAAGGAGTACTATCTGTACCTATATCATTTACAGGGAGAGACAGAGAAGGAGTACTATCCGTTTCTATATCATTTACCAGGCGCGATAGAGAAGTAGTACTATATGTAACACCAACTTTTTACAGGGAGAGACATAGAGTCAGTACTATCTGTACAAATAACATTTACAAGGAGATACAGAGAGGCAGTACTATTTGTGTCTACATCATTTACCAGGAGAGAAAGAGAAGGAATACTATCTGTGCCTACATCATTTAGGCACAGGCAGTACTATATGTACCAACAACAGTTACAGGTACAGGGAGATATAGAGACAGTACTGTCTGTGTCTACATCATTTAACAGGAGAGATTAAAAGTACTATCTGTACTAACAATATTTACAGGGAGAAAAAGAAAGGAAGTACTATCTATGACTACATCATTTGTAGGGAGAGACAGAGAAGGAATACTATCTGTGCCTACATCACTTTCAGTGAGAGCAGTACTATATCTACCAACAACATTTACAGGAAGAGACAAGGAGGCAGTACTATCTTTGCCTACATCATTTACAGGAAGAGACAAAGAAGTAGTACTTTCTGTGCCTACATCACTTTCAGTAAGAGATGGAGAAGCAGTACTATATGTATTGACAACATTTACAGGGAAATATAGAGAGCCAGTACTACCAACAAGATTTACAAGGAGAGACAGAGAGGCAGTAATATCTGTGCCTACATAATTTACAGAGAGGGAGAGAGGGGCAGCACTATCCATACCTATATAATTTACAGAGAGAGACAGAGAAAGAGTACTATCTGGATCTAAAACATTTACAGGGAGAGACAGAGAGGTAGTATTGTATGTACTGTACCAACAACATTTACAGGGAGAGACAGAGAGGCAGTACTATCTAGGCCTATATCATTTACATGGAGAGAGGCACTAATATCTGTACCTACATCATTTATAGGGAGAAATAGACAGTACTATATGTGCCTATGTCATTTAAAATGAGACGTAGAGACATCTGTGCCTACAGATAGCATTAAACTGAAGTTCCTTGTGGCCACCAGAGGCAATACTCTTGTGGCCCAACCCTTATATGACTGATAAAGTCTAAGTGATTTAAAACCTAAGACATAGAACCTAGTGGACAGTGATTAGCTCAAAAGGCAGTTCCAAATGCAATTTTTCTCTTGGACCTTTGGGGCCCAAAATGGCTTCATAGACTAGGACCACCAGAGGAACCTCTGGTACTCTGGTGGGCCAGTCCGACCCTGCCTACAGCATTTACAAGGAGTGCCAGTGCTACTTATGCCTAAATCTTTTACAGGGAGAGACACAGGAAAAAAACTGCTAACTTTGCTCCAATAACTATTCATCAGTTCAGGACACAATGCACATATGAATCACAAAATGAACGGTCACATGGTAGAAATTTTGATCAAAGACTAATAACGTTGGAATAAAAGTTATGGTTTGCAGTATGAGTCTGTGAACTTGTCTGTAACACCGCCATTAACCAAAGGTGTGGGATATATAGCTAATCTGCAAATTTCCTTAATGTGCTTAGAATAAATGTCACTCTTATGGCATTTACGTTCCTTTATCCATTCAGCCATTTTCTCCTTACTTATTAACTCATCTAAATATTCTTCTCAGCAGAAGTCTCTTTCTCAAGCTTAAATAAGTAGACAGATGATAGATGTAAATTAGATAGATAGATAGATAGATATGAAATAGATAGATAGATACAGGGGAGTAACAACCATAGCGGCAGACCATGCGACTGCTATGGGGCCCAGGACAAGAAGGGCCCCAGTCTTATTTGGAATCATCTTCTCTTCTACTGAAAGTGAAAACTTGGTCAGGACTGTACCCTCTAAAGGAACAACTTTTAGCAAATGAGGCGGTGGAAAAATGGGCCAAGGTTGATTGAAAGGAGTTTAGGTAGAAACCCTTCTGTCCCGTGTGGGGGGCCTGGTTTGATCCTTGAGGCCCCTACTTCTCTATGTACACCACTGGATAGATAGATAGATAGATAGATAGATAGATAGATAGATAGACAGATAGATAGACAGATAGATAGATAGATGATACATGATAGATAGATATGAGATAGATAGATAGATAGATAGATAGATAGATAGATAGATAGATAGATAGATAGATAGATAGATATGAGATTTCATTCCAATGCGTTAATTTTCACCCTATGGTTAAAGTTTAAATCTCTATAAATGTGAGATCAGCTGTGAGCGGGGCACATAACAAGACGCTGTCTTCTGGAGAAGACATAAAATTTTCAAATGTTTGCGAACATAAAAATCTTTTTCTATCAGGCTCCTGAAGCTAATTCTTCCTTTGTTTCAAATGTCACTCGATATACGGCTTCCCATTTTTTTCGGTTTTGTGCGGAGTCACAACCTCTAATACAAGTTTATATCAACAATAAAATATAATACCAATTTACTATTAAAGCAGAAGGCTGAAATGGCAGCAGGGAAAGAAAATCCGATTACCGCATTCCTGGCTGGTAATGTCAGCTGTTATATAACATACAGATAACACACAAAAATCACTTTCTTTCCCATTACTGATGACGGCGTTGGATTTTATTACCTGGAGATACGGATCAATATTTCGCCACCACCGCTTCTTATTATTATGCAGACATTATACTGTGCGGGTCTTTCAAGTACGACATTAGGCGTCATCTTGTCATCAACAGTCCTGAAATTACAGGCACCGTTCTCAATTGTCAGAGACTATGGGTGGGGTTATGTATGCCATGCCCACAAATGGGCGGTCCCACAGAGCTCAGGAGCGTTCTTAGGACAGGCCCAAATTTACTGCTAATTGATACGTAGACGTCAGTTAAACATAAAATGTATTTTGGGGCAGAGTAATGAAAATCGTCTAAAAAAATAACCTGTCTATGCCCTAAAGCAACCAATCACAGCACAGCTTTAACTTTGTATTTAGCTTTTCATACATGAAAGCTGCATTGTGATTGGTTTCTTTGGGAAACAAAGTCAAATTTTCTTTTAGACAGTTTGGTAAATTGCCTACTTAGGCCTCATGTACACGACCGTATGTATTTTGCGGTCCGCAAAAAACGGATACACAAAAAATACAGATGGCGTCCGTGTGCATTCTGTATTTTGCGGAACGGAACAGCTGGCCCTTAATAGAACAGTCCTAGCCTTGTCCGTAATGCGGACAATAATACATGTTTTATTTTTTTGCTAAATGGAAATACAGACATTTGTAAACGGAGTAACTTTCGTTTTTTTGTGGTGGACCGATTGAAATGAATGGTTCCGTATACGGTCCTAAAAAAAAAACAGAACGGACACAGAAAGAAAATACTTTCATGCATAAAGCCTTAAAGGAAGTCATCACTGACATCGCTACACAACCAAGCATAATGCCAGATAGGCTTAGCTCACCTGATTCCAACTGTGCCATTCTTATAGCGATCCCTGGCGCCCTTGAAGGTAAAATCCGGTCTTTTGAAATATGCGAATGATGCCTTTAGTGCAATGAGAGGTGAGCCATTGCTCTCAGTGCCCAGCCCTTCCCTCGACCATTGATTGACTGGGTCAGGTGAGATCATGTACCTACTGCCTGGCGCTGTCAACCAACAGCCCAAGGGAAGGATTGGGCAAGGAGTGGGGCGAGCTTCTGTGCAGTGAGAGCATTGGAGCCCCCATCATTGCATCAGATTGTGGGAGGCATGTATTTTTTAAAAGTTCTGTGAGAAGTGTATTTTTTTTTTTGCACCAAATGCACCTGGCTTGAAAAAATAAAAAAATGTACAACCAAATGTAAATTCCCTTGATAGGTCTGTCTATCTATCTATCTATCTATCTATCATAGTTCTTACTATAAAGAAAGATTAAAAAAAGATGCATCACTTTCTACAATCTAATCTGCTAAAATACTACATGATAAAATGATGCCAGTGTGAACAGAGCCTTGCTTTCTTCTGTATTTTTGTCAGAATCCCTCCGTGTATTAATAGATTTGCGGCCTCCTGTACTATTCTAATCGGTAATCTGGTGAAGACAATTTTATCAGGGAAGTATGTTTATCTCTTACATCAGACTTACCATTATCTGCAATAAAAGACACTATGCTGGTAGTGGAGTGAAAACTAGGTCACTGTGCTGTTTCCTGGCTTGCAGTACTTAGGATAAGTGTCTAAACAAGAAACGTGGATATGGGATAATTTGGCCTTCAGAATTTTTTTTTCAGCTGTCATACATGAGATGAGGGAGCTGTGAGGCACATAACTGCAGAACAAATAAGCGTGGAGACAGTCAGAGAAAAAACTGCATCAGAGGAGTACTGCAAACAAAGCTACACCATCGGGATTTCACAGATTGCAGAAGGCAGCATCATCCCTATTAACTGAAGGCAGGTTATACCGATGGACATAGACAGTTATTTTTCTATTTATTGTTTTTTTCTTTTAATATATGATGAGAATGCTTGGCCTGGGAGAAAATGTCTGTATGTGGGTAAGTAACTGGCTCAGTGATAGAAAACAGAGGGTGGTTATTAATGGTACATACTCAGATTGGGTCACTGTCACTAGTGGGTGCCACAGGGGTCAGTTTTGGGCCCTATTCTGTTCAATATATTTATTAATGATCTTGTAGAAGGCTTGCACAGTAAAATATCAATTTTTGCAGATGACACTAAACTGTGTAAAGTAATTAACACAGAAGAGGACAGTACACTGCTACAGATGGACCTAGATAGATTGGAGGCTTGGGCAGAGAAGTGGCATATGAGGTTTAACACTGACAAATGTAAGGTTATGCATATGGGAATCAATAATGCAAGTCACCAGTACATACTGAATGGTAAAATATTGGGTAACTCTGACATGGAAAAGGACCTAGGAATTTTAGTGAACAACAAACTAAGCTATAGAAACCAGTGTCAGACAGCTGCTGCCAAGGCCAATAAGATAATGGGCTGCATCAAAAGAGGCATAGATGCCCGTGATGAGAACATAGTCCTGCCACTTTACAATCACTAGTCAGACCACACATGGAGTACTGTGTACAGTTCTGGGCTCCTGTGAACAAGGCAGACATGGCAGAGCTGGAGAGGGTTCAGAGGAGAGCAACTAAAGTAATAACTGGAATGGGTGGACTACAGTACCCAGAAAGATTATCAAAATTAGGGTTATTTACTTTAGAAAAAAGACGACTGAGGGGAGATCTAATAACAATGTATAAATATATCAGGGGTCTGTACAGAGATCTCTCCCATGATCTTTTTATCCCAAGGACTGTGACTGTAACGAGGGGACATCCCCTGCGCCTGGAGGAAAGAAGGTTTGTCCACAAACATAGAAGAAGATTATTTACGGTAAGAGCAGTGAGACTATGGAACTCTCTGCCTGAGGAGGTGGTGATGGTAAGTTCACTAAAAGAGTTTAAAAGGGGTCTGGATGTCTTTCTGGAGGGTAATAATATTACAGGTTATAGTTACTAGAGATGGGTCGTTGATCCAGGATGTTATTCTGATTGCCTGACTGGAGTCGGGAAGGAATTTTTCCCCTAAAGTGGGGAAAATTGGCTTCTACCTCACAGGGGTTTTTTGCCTTCCTCTGGATCAACTTGCAGGATAACAGGCCGAACTGGATGGACAGATGTCTTTTTTCGGCCTTATAAACTATGTTACTATGTTACTATATTTGTTTATTAACAGTTTTACTGTATAACATAAAAAGGTTACAATAAGTGGTGATACAGTGATATTGTCAGATAAGGAAGATTCTGTTAAATATATAGGTATATAAAGCTCTAAAGCAGTAATGGCAAACCTTTTAGAGACCGAGTGCCCAAACTGCAACCCAAAACCCACTTATTTATCGCAAAGTGCCAACATGACAATGTAACCTGAACACCAGTATAGAATATCTTCCATGCACTTCATCACTTAGCTATAACAGCCTGCCTACATTCAATGCGCTGCCTGTGCTGTTCATAGTGTGCCATGCGCTGATGAATGGCAGGAAGAGTCTAAGGCATATTGGTACACCATAGACTTTTTTCAGGGTGCCCACAGAGAGGGCTCTGAGTGCCGCCTCTGGCACCTGTGACATAGGTTCGCCACCAGTGCTCTAAAGTATCTTGTAAGTAATGAATTCTGTATTCTATTACCAATGAAATCTATAGTAACTCGTAAAACTGTGGAGTTTATAATAACATACTATAGAAAATAAGCCTATGTAGAAGAAAGAAATAGAAGAGGAGAGAAGAAATAGAGGGCGGGAGGTTGTCCGTTGTCCTTGATGTGAGCACCTATGCAGAACTTCTGGTATTAAAGTCTACCTGAGTTTTAAAATAATCATTTGAATAATTGAATCACAACTGTGAACTAACTGATCTTTTCCCCCTGTTTCAGCTGCACAGCTATATCCATTTCTCTCACAAGCAGGCGTGAATCCCTTCTCTGGCAGTGCTGTATAAAGTGGCTACTATTCCCCCTATTGTTGATTTATATTTTGGAGGTCAGAAAGCTGCTAAGGAGGGGAGAGATCAAACTTACACACACAGAAGTTTCTCTGCTCTTCAGAAGCAGTGTAGAAGCAGTTCTTCTATCAAGATTCAGGATGTCAGCTAGCTCTGACACGCCCCCATTACCTGTGAACCCTATTCTGTGTCTCTGTTACTATGGACAGATCTAGTCTAACAACAGGCAGTAGACTGCAAGTTAGGAAAGGGTGAGACCCCTAGTGGCCATGATTTTTCAGCTTTGTTCAGGTGGATGCAGGAAGAATTTTATAAAGGAAGTGGTATAGAAATTTGCTAGTTACCCCATTCCCTTTTAAGTGAAATTGTGCTAAAATACAGTGACTCTTTAAGGATATCTTGTGGATAATAATCAAATCTACAGTGTGATAACAAACATGGGCTACTAGGAATTTTTCACACAAGCGATAAGGATTGTGTCAGGATCTGTTAAGGGAAAAACTGATGGTTTTGCAGGCAAGTTCAATCATTTTTTTCTGGGATTGCGTTCAGTTTGTGAGTGTTTTTTCTGTGTGCATTGTATCCTAATTGCATGTGTTCTTCACGCATATGAAGAAAAACTGAAGTAAAACAATCTAAATCTCCTAGCACCCATCAGTGATGGAAGGCATCCAGATTGCATCTGGATACCTTCCCTTTTCCATTCACTTTTATGAGGCCAGGGCTGTGTGAAAAACGCACAATATAGAACATGCATGAAGCTCATGTGCACAGACCTATTGAAATGGATAGGTCAGGAATCAGTCCACATGCTATCTATTCACAACACTCGTGGCATCTGTACAGAAATCTCGGTCGTGTGAAAGATACCTTAGAAAGGTCTTGGCCTTAGGAGCTGGGTGATCAATTGAATAGTGGAAAACGAGCTATACACACGTCTTGTAGAATTGTGCTCTATGTGAAGTCCAGGTGGACCAAATTTGTGCGTAAGCTTGGTGAGTGCGTGATTCCCAATGTGACATCTCTAATCTTACAAATTGGTCTATTTTGTTCAGACAGAGCAAGATAGAGGGGCCTTTCTGGGATTTCCAATACGTGGGTAATAGCTGCTGCTATCATGTAGGTCACCAGATGTATAGATTTCTTTGGTATATCTGATGGAAAAAGTAAAGCTATTTCAAGTTGGAAAAGGAGATGCGTGCTGCAGACCTCAGCTACGACCTCGAAAATCTGCCGCCAATAAGGCTTCAGACTTTCACATTCCCACCATATATGTAAGAAGATGCCTATAGTTATGCTACTGCTTTTTATTAATAGTGTGCCATCATATTCTGCAGCCCTGAGAAGGTTCTCACATCTGTCCCTTTGTCTACCCGGGTAATAATGATTTTTGTTCATTTATTTAAAGGGGTTCTCCATTTTTGTTATAAGGATCACCTATCCTCAGTGGAATACTAGACGCATCCCATGAAAAATCATATCAAATGTTAAATGCATCTGGTGTCAATGTAATTTTAAGGAAGAGTTAAAGAGGACCTTTCACTAGTCCTGACAGTACAATATAAGTACCTGGTACTGTAGTGCATGTTGAGGAGATGTCCTCAGACTTATTTTTTTCTCCAGTGGGCTGATCCATTCCCCTGCTGTGTCCCCTGTTCTGGTTTCCCACCCTGTATGCTAATCCATACCATCGATACAGGGAAAAGGAGACGGCCATGTTTCTAAGGAGGTGTCTCCTTCTCCCTGACTGTAAACTGGCCAATCGCAGTGGACTGGTTCACAGCCAGGGAGAAGGTGAGGGAGAAGGAGACGCTCCATGAGAAACACGTCCATCACCTCCTCCCAGTACCAATGGTATGGATTAGCTGTTTGAAGAAGCACTGTGGCTTCTTAAATACAGCTGATTGGGGGCGATGTTAGGTGCCGGACCCCCGCCAATTAGACATTTATCAGTCATCAATATAAGAGCCTCCTTAAAAATCAAAAACAAGTTGCAGCTACAAGTGACTTGCATTGCTGTCTATCAGAAATGTTGAATTTTTTGAGGCAAACATGTCCCGACGTGACCACATTATCAATCAGTCGATGCAATGGTGCACAATCTGCACCTCACAAGTCTTAGCCTTATGCCATAATCACCATTGTGGAAGCGGTGAGACCTCAGAAACTAGAAGATGCCATGAAATCCATAGGTTTAAAAACAAGAAAATCAGTCTGTTCACCACCCCAGCTGATGTTTGCCCACAGTATACATTATAAGTCAAACTGCATTGTGTGAACTTGGTTTATAATGCCCTTCCTTGTCTTTGTATTAGCATATAGTGTGCAAATTGCAGTGAGGCCATCACAGGAAGGAGCCAACGTAGACATGATAGCGATCATCAACAAATACAAAAGAAGTAAATAAGCAAATGAGAAATGGCACTCGTGTTCTCGGGAGAGCGCGGCATCCAGCTTAACGCAAAGCAAAAAACTATAAATAAGACCGCCGTTGCAGACACAGAGCCAGCGAGCTTGTTTTATTTAATTTGTATTTCTGCTTCAATACCCTCATTAAATCTGCAAAATTTGTAGACCATGTAGAGCTTTCACTAAGGGAAATATACTGTACAATAAGTAAAGGGCAGTGTTAAGCAGAGATTCAACATGTCCCCCTGATATGACTCTAAGTCCATAAAAGTCATTCTAAACTCTCGTCTGTCTGACGTGCTGCAGCACAAACAAAGTCAGGGTGGAATAATTTGGTTAATTGGCGCAAGTGTACAAAAAAATGAAAACTAGAAAAAAAGAAGAAAAAGGGAATGCAAGATAAATAATGAACTTTTATACAAGGTCATTCCATTCTTTGCTGTCATTGCCCGGGAGCTGGTAGTGCCCTGAAGCCCAGTGGAATACACAACCTGTCTCTTGAAGAAAGGGGCACAATGAGGCACAGGTGGGGTCCATGATGCCCAGTGATGTATACAGTGTACAGTTATGGATGTAGTGTGCAGTTGCTGGTGCCCAATGGTGTTGCTCATGGGTGGCTGATGCTCACACAGAAAAGTCCTTACCCATGTATAAAAGGGCAGCGCAAAAACTCAAGAGTAATCGTTTTACTCTCTTGAAATTTGTTATACCTGACTGGTCTGGTAGAACCTGTAGACAAGTCTGGATTTATGTAAGGAAACCAGCATTGACATCTGGTACATGGGAACCATCTGAGATACAAGGTTAAAGGACCTGAACTTTTCCCACATCAGGTGACATCCTATCTTTAGGATATGCAACCACTTAGTGGTTGGTGGAGGATACAGTAGGTCCATAAGTAATAAAAACTTTGTGCAAAGTGGTGTGTAAAAAGAAAATAAATTAAAGGCTATGGACACCTTCGAGAAATTCCTTTTATGATTAAATTTTACTCATTTTGGCCTAAAAGCATTTTTCATTTCGGTCATTTTTGAGAAACAAGGGTTAAAAATCAGTCTGTTTGCAGAGTATCACTTCTCAGTCCTGTCAGTCGATGGCTCATCCGAAGCCTCATCTCTGATCTCCTGACCTCATAAAACACTCATTTAACCCGTATTATTATCAGTTTGGTAAGAGTTTAGCTATAATGAGCGTCTATGAGGTTGGGAGATCAGATATAAGGCTTGACATGGGCCGTCAGATGACAGGCCTGAGAAATTATACTCTGCAAACAGACTGATTTTTAGCCCTTGTATCTCAAAAATGGCTGAACTTTCTTAGTCAAGACCAATAGAAAGAATGAGTTGTAGCCCAAAATAAGAAAATATAATCATAAAAAATTGCCTTGAAGGTGTTCATAGCCTTTAATCACTACAGAAATGAAAAGTTTTGCAACTTTGTACCTTACTTTGGAAGACGCTTATTAGTGCTGGCATTCTGTATGTCAGTCTTAGTCTCTGTCCCACTGACGTGAGATGTGCCAAAAGAGGAGCACATTTCTTATTATTTGTGGCACATATCTACAGGTCCATGTGTCAGAACAGGAATCTACAACAGCAAAGAACCTGGCGTAGATTTCAGTTATTATCTTACCCAGTTTCCTGAGGATAGGTCACCAGTATCAAACACTCGGGACAACCCCTTTAAGAAATTTGCTCATTTGTACATGTAAAATGTCGCCGGCTTAGCGTGGGTTCACATCACGTTTTATGTCTCCGTTTGACATACAGTACAGGCCAAAAGTTTGGACACACCTTCTCATTCAAAGAGTTTTCTGTATTTTCATGTTCTATGAAAATTGTAGATTCACACTGAAGGCATCAAAACTATGAATTAACACATGTGGAATTATATACTTAACAAAAAAGTGTGAAACAACTGAAAATATGTCTTATATTCTAGGTTCTTCAAAGTAGCCACCTTTTGTTTTGATTACTGCTTTGCACACTCTTGGCATTCTCTTAATGAGCTTCAAGAGGTAGTCACCTGAAATGGTTTTCACTTCACAGGTGTGCCCTGTCAGGTTTAATAAGTGGGATTTCTTGCCTTATAAATGGGGTTGGGACCATGAGTTGTGTTGGGCAGAAGTCAGGTGGATACACAGCTGATAGTCCTACTGAATAGACTGTTAGAATTTGTATTATGGCAAGAAAAAAGTAAAGAAAAACGAGGTCAGTCAGTCCGAAAAATTAGGAAAACTTTGAAAGTGTCCCCAAGTGCAGTCGCAAAAACCATCAAGCGCTACAAAGAAACTGGCTCACATGAGGACCGCCCCAGGAAAGGAAGACCAAGAGTCACCTCTGCTACGAAGGATAAGTTCATCCGAGTCACCAGCCAGACATGAAAATATAGAAAACTCTTTGAATGAGAAGGTGTGTCCAAACTTTTGGTCTGTACTGTATATGTAAAAAAAAAGGTTACAAAAACGCAGCACACTATGTTCTTGTATTCTGCACAGTCTAGTACACGTTTTTGTAACTCTATGGTGAATGGATGCCAATGTATGGCCTCAGTCTGAGGCACCTGTTTAATGTATATACGTTTTTTGGATGTCAAACAGATGGGAAAAACGTGAGGTGAACCTAGCCTTATCACCGCTATTTCTGCGAACATTTTGTCAGTCTTTTACAGGCAGATCCTAAAAAAAAATGTTACATTAAAACAGTAAACTTTTATAATAAATAATAAAGCACGCAGAGCTGGAGGTGTAACGCTAAACTGTGCAACTTTGTGTTAAACTTCTTTCCTAATAACTAAATATTTTGCCTCGTGTTCGTTTGGATTTTTTGTAATTTTGTTTAACAATCCTAATGGAATTTTGAGCCGGATAAGGCTGTTTGGGTCAGTGGGTCACTAACTAATATTTGCCCAAGTTGAATGGTTTCGGTGAGAAGCCGGATGATGAAATTTAATAGCTATCAATCCTCTTTCTGTCAGACCTCATTCTGTCAATGAGTCACCGTACAGTAAAGGTCTCCTCTACATGCAGCAATAAAAATCACAGCTAATCTGGAGAAGTCTAGAACTCTGCTGAAGAAATACACATAGACCCGGTCACCGATCCGATATTGAATAGTAGTTGTAACTCTATGAGGCTCAGTCTATAGGTTCAAAACTCCATGTGGTTAAGAATATACATGTAAAAGGACCAAAGTCATCAATTGAGTTAATCATCTGTATAATAAACATTTTGCTTTTGTAAATAAGGAGGTTGTCCTGGATTTTTTTTTTTATTATTATTTTTTTTAATTTTTGGAGAACTGTGCCCCTTGACTCTTCTTTATTTTGGTATTGCATCTCTTCCTAATTTACTTTAATGGGACTGAGCTGCAATGTGAGATCCTTTCCCTTTTCTGATCCTGGACGAGTCCTTTAAAGGGGTTCTCCAGTGACACAAAAAGATAAATAACACCAGCATCCAGATCATCAATATTGAACTCCTAAATAGTGTTGAACAAACTTGACATTCAGGTGATCTAAGAATTCCATAATGGATTCCATTACCACGGACCATAACGGAATTCTATGACGGCATCCACCACTCAAGCCTATACAAGGCATTCCCTATTGCATTCCATCATAAGTCTATGGCCAGCACTTCTGTGGTGCATGCCGTCATAGAATTTCATTATGGTCCATGGTAACGGAATCCATTACGAAATTCTTAGAAAACCTGAGCGCCAAACTTGCAAATCGCAAGTTCGCTCAACACTACTCCTGAAAAACCTCTTTGTGCCAGACACAATACCTTGTAGGGCTATCTCATCTGAATGCAATGATACCTTTCACTCAGAGATCAGTTGCTTCATTCTGGAGAAATAGTACTCTTTAATCCATATGCAAATGAGCAGGTAAGGGCACCAAGGGCGGGCTCAAGCCACTCTGTGCACCCTTGCTCTTCCTGCTTCCTCTGCCAGCATCTCCCTTTCTGTCTTGAAAGATGACTATGTGATTGGTCTAGCAGGATCATCAATCAAAAATATTTTTAACAAATTTTGTAGTTTTTTTTTTTTTTTTTTATGGGATAAATGTGTCCTTCAGAGGTGTAGCTATTTCCTTTCTCATATATTTAGCAGCATTTTACAGTTTTTTCACAGCATTTTGGCAGCAACGACACAAACATCTACATCAGTGAACCATGATAATGATCTACCTGTAGGTAAGAAGCCATCAGTAACATCTGTTATGTTAATGATCTGGTCTTCACTACTGGGACATATGTTTTATTATCTTAGAAATCAGATATTACCAGCACACCTATTAATATAATAATCACACAGGCAAATAATTTTATAAGCCACTCTGCCCTGGAAGAAATCGGAACATAAACCAAAGATGACTTTTTTTTTCCCTTCCATACTCCAACTACAAAACGTCAAAGCTTTGTCCAAAATCTTTTAGGGTAGTCATTAACTGTTTATTGTCAGGGTGGAGTAAATCGCTCCCTTTTTTTTTTTTTTAAACACTTCAAGCCGAACAACAGATTGCCAATCTGCATATTCATGCCAATTAGTTATAGTGTTCAGTTTTATTGTATAATACATTCCCGTATGTTAAAAAGTGATGGCAATTCTAATTCGCCAGCAATTTCAAACATTATCATGCGTAATGTGCAAACACAATAATTAGAAGTGAGGCATTGCAGGAGAAACGGACCTGAAATTAAAAGCGCAGTCTTCTTCCTGGGAAGAGTGGAATAACTTTAGCTTATCTGATTACTTTGTAAATCAAGGTGACTGCAGTGCCGGGAATAAGAAAGGGGTTAATGTCTGTCAGCATAGCAACACGGTTTCAGTCATTAGGAAAGTGGTTTGCCATCTGATATTACCAACCCTTAGTACAGAAACATAAAAAAGCGAACAACCGCATCTAAACTGGGCAGAGAAGGCATTCAGAACTTCAGATCTTGCTGGGAAAGACCTCCGCCGCTCAACAGGTGACCCAATAATTATCTACAAACTACCTAGAGACTGCATCACACATGATCCTTAAGACCATGTCTACACTTAGTAATCAATCTCCATTCTGTTAATGGCTGGAGACTGTCTTCATTTTAGACATTAAGATGGTGGTGGTAGGATGGTTTGGCCTGGTTCTTCAGTTAATCAGAAATGATGGACCCAAAGTAAGGAACTTGTGGTGGCTTGATGGACAATCTCCTGTCAAAACTATAAAGGCAATGCTGGTGAAAATTAGAGTTTTTCATGTGAAAAATATACCAATGTGATGTCTTCAAAATGTATACTGTCTTGGGTGGCAGATCATCATCTTGTGTGATCTACTATTGTCCATGGTGGATCCTTTGGACAGCTTCCTGTCTTCTATACTGTAGATGACTAATAGTTGTAGCTCGGGGCTCATTGATGATAATACCTAGCTGGTTGTTTCCCCAATCAATATGGCAGGTACAAAGAGGGTTACATGATGGATTACATTGGTCTTGGGAAGCAATAGAGCTGCATTATGATGAGGGTTTTTTTTTTCTTTTGCTGGAGTTTCTCTTGAGATTTGATGACGTGTCATGAATCTTTGATGTGCTACAAAAACCAGGGGTTTTAGAATAAACAGTAAATTATTAAAAAAAAAAAAGAATTTTTCAATACAATCTAAAAAAAAAAGAAAAAACAACAACAAATGTTCTATCTATAATTTGACCTTAATCTCCCTAGAAGAATAGAGGGACGCAGACTGATTGTTAAGGGTAGAAATATTGCATATTATATGCATCTCAGTGTCACAATAAATATAATTGGCTTCACCTTAGTGGATAGATGTTGTGGCTGCAAAAGTAATGAGTTGCCGATAATATCAGCCTCCTGTCAAGTCAAACACATAGTATACATCCTGAAATATGGATATAATACACATGTCTGATGGAGAATCCAAAGGGTTCTGTGCATATGGAGTGGGTGATACAAGTAATTACAATATATTCATAGGCTTATCTTCTGTATGCATTTCGTCTTGATGCGCTGAAACCTGTTTTGAATGGAGGAATCTACATATGCAGGAATCAGGCCTCTAGGGTACAAGAGTATGGCAGGCCCCAGCATAAAGACTATATAACACAGAATATCAAACAAATCCATTATGGTCATCCTAGTGGGTTTAAATAATTACTGTATTTTTTGCCCCATAAGACACACATTTTTTTGCCTCAAAGTGGGGGGAAAATGTCACTGTGTCTTATGGGGTGAATATTAATGAGCACTTCCATTATGGAAGCCCTCATTATTCCTGGAGGATCGGGAAGCTGTGAGAGGCAAGTGGATTTTTTTTATTTTATTTGCTCTGAATCTGGGGGCTGATCTGAGGCATGGGGGTCTGATCTGAGGCCTCTGGGTCTGATGTGAAGCATGGGGTCTGATCTGAGGCATGTGGGTCTGATCTGAGGCATGGGGTCTAATCTGAGGCATGGGGGCCTGATCTGAGGCATGGCAGTGGTCTCATCTCAGGTCTAAATGGGGGGGTCTTATTTATATTAGGGATCTTATCTGAGGTCTGATAGGGGATCATTCACATTGGGGTCTGATCTAAGGTCTAATTGAGGGTCTTATTAACATTGGGGGTCTGATTGGGGCTGTGAGCGGAGGTCTGATTGCTGGTCTGATCTGAGTCCTCCTCTAAAACCAAGGTGCGTCTTATGGGCAGGTGCGTCTTATATGGTGAAAAATATGGTACTTTATATAACAGCTTAATGGAACAAACTAACTTCTGGAGCCATAGTATATTAGAGGTTCCCTCTGGTGCCAGAGCCTGGGCCACCTAGAGGATCCTTTGACACTAGACACCATCCTGTACTACCTCTATGCATTATAAATCAGTTATTCCAAAAAAACTGAAACCCTTATGCAGATGATAGAAAAGGTAATTTCTCAGATCTCACCTTTATATGGGATGTAATTGTGATGTCATCGGCAAATGACATCACAAACCATTAAACAAGTTAACGAAGAGTAAAACGATGAATGACCTAGTGTTGTGTCCAGGGCAAGTGACACCGTAAAGAACTGTGACTAAACGAAAATGAAAACGCGGAGCCTTCTATCATTACCGAGCAGTTATTATTAGCTTTCTGCTGACTGCCAATGACCGCTCTGATGCAATATCAGGTAAATTTACTACTTCTATTAATAAACACACGAAAGGTCAATGCGTTTATTACCAGATCATTGTAAACTGTGCATGTAGTATATAAAATGAGACATCGCTTATGTACGATCCGTTCTTCATTCTTCTTACTTTCCTTTTTGTTTTGATATTCTCTGGTACAGGCTCCTCTTTATGCATTAGGCACCAACATTGCACCAAAATTGCACCATCTGGGGGGGGGGGAAATTTATCACAGTAGGTGTATTTCAGGTCAGTTGTTAGATTGTAGTTGTCATGCACAACTGTACCAAATTTATGAAAATGGCACACAGCAATAAAAAAATTGCCGCAATCGCAATGTGGTTGAGTCTGTTTCATTAAATGCACGCCTGGGAGATGTCTGGCATGGAATTGCAACATTTTTGTGACTTTATAAAAAGTCACACTTCATACATGTGTCACAGAAGTGACTTACTCTGAAATTCTGACTAAATTTTCACTCGAAATCTGTAGCGCTCATAAAATGTTTGTCGCAAGTGACCCCTATAAGTCGCAAAGCCCCTATGTTAGATTTTTTGAGCCAGAATTTTGGCATTCCAGGCTCGATAAATTCTCTTAGTCCATTAGGTTCTTACATTCAGTAAGTCTTGAATGGAATTCTGGAATTTCTAAATCATGGTGCTTTATGGTCAGCAAGCATTCTGGACGGTTGGCAACTCTGACTGGAACCCTACTGCCTTAAAGGCTTGTGCAACAATTTATATGGGAGATCTAGCGTCAGGATAGGTTATCAATATCTGATCGTCGGGCATCCAACAACCAACACCCCATGCTCCATGCGAGCGCTGCTTCCTGATCATTACACTATGCGTTGTCTCCTGTGGTGTGGCAGTGTAATTACAAATACCTGAATGGAGCGAGTGCTCTTCATTACACTGCACTTCCGAGAGGACAGTTAGTGTAACGAAAAGAAAGCAGCACTCACATGGAGCACTGCCTCCTCTTCAAACAGCTGATCGGCAGGTGTTCCAGGTGCCAGACCCCAGTCTATCTGACATTGATGACCTATCCTGAGGATAGGCATCAGTATAAATAGCTGTACAATCCCTTTAAGGTGGCCATACACATTAGATAGAAGTTGGTTGATGGCTGAACAGCTGTTGAACAATCGTTTCACAGACATGATCGCACATTTTAGTCCCTATTGGCCCAAACAGTTGTTCAAACTGGCCACATACAGATGCAGCCGAGCTAAACTTGATGGTTAACGCTAGAGATGAGCGAAGTGTTGTAAAATTCGATTCGGCTGCTTTGCTGAATTTTACAAAAAAATTTGCTTTGGGGTGAATTACTTTGTCACAAAGCGCATTTCTTTGTAAGTAGCGGGTGCAATGACAGGAAATGGTGATTGTGCCGCTCTCCATCATTCTACCCCTCAGATGCCACGTTCATAGCTGATCGCGGCAATAATAAAAAAATAAATAAATAAAATAAAAAAATCATACATACCTCATTTATTTAATCGTGACGAGCCGGCCGCCACCACCTTGATTGAAGATCTAGTGCAAATCTCGCCGGCCCGTGATGACATCACCATGTCGTCTGGCGTGGTGACATCATACGTCACAACGCACAGGATTTCGTGTGAGATCTTCAATCAAGATGGCGGTAGCCGGCTCTTCGCGATCATATGGATGACGTAAGTATGATTTTTTTTTTTTGTACTGCCATTCAGGGAAAATTAATTCGCTACCACAAAGTACGAGGAATCGGCTTCGCTGCTAATCAAATTTTCCCTGAAATTCGCATTAAAGTCAACTTTGTGAACTTCGATTCGCTGAACACTAGTTAACGCGTTAAGTAAAAACATAGCAAGAAAATGTTAACTGACTTTGCAATGGATTGCAATGGCTTTTGCCACGAGATAAGGCAAGGGCTACAAGGCGACACTGGTCGCGGCCAGGATCGTTGAGCAGCGGTGATCCAACTGCAATCCCATTCATTTCTATGGGATCAGGGGTGCACCTAGCCTTTCTGCTGCCTGAGGTGAAAACTGAAATGGCGAATCCCCATGCCAATTTATTAACCTAACCCCTTTGCCACAATGAAAGTGCTCATTGCCCATGGTCCTCTTGCCTCTACCTGGTGCTGACTGAGACCTCACCTGGCCTCACTGGTATGGGATCCCCGCTGCTCAGCAATCCAGGTGTTACATGACCTGTGCCGCCATGTAGCCTTTGCCTAACACTGTACCATGTCCTATAGCTCGGCTACATCTGTATGTTCAATGAAATCAGACTAAAACAAGCACAGTGGACTTCTTTTCAGAAGACGATGTTCTGTAATCGGTTGACTAAACTGATTGTCCGTTGTTACATTTCACCCAACAGTCAATAGTTTCGGTTGAAATCCTTTGTGTTGATTGACTTTAGCGTGATGTGTCCATCCGCCTTTTGTCTACGGTCACACAGAGTGTTAGGTTACCATTCTCTCTATTGCATCTTATCCCAGATCAGCGACAAGAAACTAATTCTACGCAACAATATAAAAAAAAATGCCAGCGTTGTGCCGAGGTCTGTATAAAGCTACTGCCCACCGTGGCTGGTGCCTGACTCACATCAGACTCCTGCTGCGGTGAATTACAAGCAGGGGATTAAACAACGGCACTTTACAGATCCGGCTGTTTAATAGAAACACTTACTATGCATCAGATCCCGTAATCTTATTTCGAAAAACAAAAAGCTGTGCGCCATTTCCATTACTCTTCAAAAAGTACAGCGTTTGCTAAATTCAATAGACGAAGCTGCCTTATTATGATCCAGCCCTCGGTGTAAATTCATGCTGCTAACAACATGGAGACGTTTGAACAATTTTTGGAATTATTTAGCAAAACTCAACTTGAAACAATTTCTAAACCATCCGGGGACAAGCGCGTCCGCGCAGACGACAACTGAGCGAAGTACCGGGGTGCTTACCAGGGGCTCGTGGATTACGTTACCTGACTGCTGCCTGTTCATTCCGGTAATAATAGCTCGCTGTTCCGCTTTGTTTTCTGAGGTTTAAGCTCAAAATACAGTTTCAAGGGCTTATTATTCCAAAGCATTTTGACACACAGCACAATGCGGAGCTTATTACACAGCGTATTAAGTCGTTCAAAGGCCATTTACATTATAATACAGCAGGAGGATAGAGCCACTCCAAACTTGTGTGCAGCCCAATCTGCGCTCCTAAGAGGCGCACTTAATGTTTTCTCGAAATATGGCTGAAAGAATGAAGTCTGCTGCTAACACCGTGGGCTGGACGGCTTTGTGTCCGTGTAATACAGGTCTGGACACTAAGCTGTCAAACGCAGCTCATAACTAGAGGTGGTGTAACTTTTCGAATGCAGCACCCTGCCAGATTATTCTGGGTGCCCACCGCTGTAGCAGAGAGCTAGGGGCCCACCCTCTTGGGGCGCACTGGCCGACACTATGTTGGTCTTTAGTCCTTCTGACTAGCACAAAAACTACTGACTTTCCAAGGTCTTTTGGCAGCACACAGGTCCTAATGCTAGCTTTTCATTAAAGGAAATGTGTCATCGGAAAATGATCTATTGTTTAAATCATGTTTTTAAAGAATTTTTGAGGATGTTATTTTTCATTTTCCATGTCAATATCTATATTTAATAAAAAAACAAATTCCTGCAGTTTTCGCACTGGCCACTAAGCCTAATAATAGGCACCATTCCTTGGTCTGTACAGATCACTTTACTGCAGTTATCTGCTTATCTGTTATTCTAATCCTGCTTGTAATGATATCACCTCTGTGTATAGATAACATAAGATTCTCCATTCACAATAAGTGATTGTCACATCTTATCTATTCTTTCTTTGTACAATGACCTCCGCAAAGGTCACAGAACATGCCTAGAAAACTCTCCCATAGAAGACAATGAGGTCCCCTCCTGACAATTGTGTCTATGGACCATGGGGCTGCCATAAAGCATATCTATAAATGCTGTTAAGAACAGCTCAGGCAAGATGGCTGCCCCATAATGATTTTCAGAAAACTGAATAAAAAAAAAAAAATCTGCAACCAGAAAATCAAAAGCTTAAAAAAAAGAGGATGTATCACTATCTGGTTTTAACTGCAGATAAAATTTTTGGTGACACATTTCCTTTAAGTGGCGCTACAGCAGCAGTGTCAGAGTGCACAGGGGACCTCCACCTGTGCAGAACTGCAGCGCACGTCTAAAGACACCACCGCTACGTACAAGTTCCTCCCTGCACTCCTTTGCTACACAGGAAGGATACCAGTGACAGGGACAACAGCGAATCACTGGCTGCAGCAGTGACCTGCTCCCCTTGCAGCGCGTGTCCAAGGTACTTGACGCAAGCGGAGTAAAGGTGGCTGGACCCAGCTGCGGGGAGCAGGTAAGTATGCTTCCATTTTGAAGGTCTGGCCAGAAGGAGGGTTAACCAAGACCCCCGCCCCCCCACCTTAAGGTGGCCAACCACTTTAACAAGGAGCTGTCACTTCTGGAGCATTGTATCTTACAACTTTGTGTTTTGTCATCCCTCTGTTATTCCTAAAAGAAATTGATGAACATATTGACAACTGGGAATTACCAGTTAGTAGTGTGATCCCTACCCAGTCTGGCACTGTCCAATCAATGCTGAGAATATCAGACTGTGTACACCCACACCTCTTTTAGAAGGGGAATAGTAACAACCAGTTGTCAATGTATGTATACATTTCTAGGAGGAATAAGAGAGGGACGACACAACAGAGTTATAAAAAAAATATATATGCTGCAGAATTAATAAACAGACATGTCAGGAGAGGTGATGGACCTCTTTAGGTTTATCAGAGAGACATGCAGTGAGCACAATTGTAAAATGAGTGTGTACAGTCCCTTTATCCCTGTGATGTCTAACCTCCAGCACTCCACCTGTGGTAAAACTACAACTCCCAAGATGCACACTTGCTTGGCTGTTCTGAGAAATGAATGGAGTATGCTGGGAGTCGTAGTTTCACCACATATTGTGCAGGGCCTGGGGGGCGCAAGACATGGGGATTTACTTCTATGCATGACACATAACCCAGCAAATCAGTTCTGTAAGGTATGTGCACTTTTATTTCCATTTATTCCATAGGTGTGTCAATTTGGGATACATGTAAAAACTGGGTATACACTTTCACTTATTTTTCTGTATTTTTGGTAAAGTTGCGGTGTGGGCCTGATCCCCAGCTGAACCCTTTGTGAACGAGGCCTTAATGATGCTTTGGTTTTCATAAGAACAGTGGAGGAAATCTGCCATTGAGATTAATGCCTGTGGTTTTCAGTCAGGATCACGGCGTGACCGCGCTCCCCTCACAGAAGCAGTATTAGCCGTCTACAGGCTCTCTGAAAAGCTATCACAATTAGCTCACCACGTCCAGTAGTCATCTCAGCGCCTGAAGACCACTTGGACCAAATTGTCAACCTCAAAGCAAAGGGACTCGACCATTAGGACTATAATGTCTGTGCTAAGAACACGTTGCAGCTGATTGCATGAGCAGAGCCATTCAACACAAAACATTGGACGTATCTCCTGTGCGGTCATAATACGTGCCATGAGTTTCAAGCTATATGTAGGGGAGGGGAGCGTCCTCCTGTTGCAACTGGTGGATTACAATTTTTTTGTGTTTGCCTATAGAAATCTGAAGGCTATGGATGGGTGGTGAAAGGTCCAGCAATGATCACCCACCTGACAAGTATAATCGGGCACATTCTGAAACCAACACCCTGGGCACCAACAGAGCTTGTCCTGCTTCTTGTAGAGCCACCATCTTCACAGCTGCCAAATATACCAGGTTCATCAGGTAATGTCCACGTCGTAACGGCCACGCGTTCAGGCTTCTTGACGCGGTTTTGGAAGCCAAAAGTGTGGATCATAAAATAAGACAAAGTATTAGGCTACTTTCACACTTGTGCTGTTGTTTTCCAGTATTGAGATCCGGCAGAAGATCTCAATACCGGAAAAAAACATTTCTGTTCAGGATGTATCAGGATGTCTTCCGTTCTGGCAGCAGTCCGTTTTGTCACTGGACACAAAAACCGCTGCAAGTGAAGGAAAAAAAAAAAAAAAAAAAAAACGGATCCGGCACTGAAAACAATGTAAGTCAATGGTGATCCGCCACCCATTGACTTTCAATGTATTTAGTGACTGATCCGTTTTTTTCCCCATTTTGATTTCACACAACGGAACGGATGCATCCTGATGTGCAAAATCAAAATGGATCCCTTTAACTCCAGTATTTAGATCCTCTGCCTTCAATGCAAGTGTGAAAGTAGCCTTAAAGGGTTGTACCACCAATGAGGCCAGGTGAGGCGATCGCCTCAGGCAGCACCAGGCAGGGGCAAGAGAGGGGGGGCAGCGGAAGGGCCATGGGCACTGAGCGCTTTCATTGTGGAAATGCTCATCTCTACATTATCAATTGCATCACTGTACTCAGGACAGCAATACAGTTGAATACTGCGATGGGGCACGGGTGTTCATTATGTCGGGAGGAGGATGGAAAAGTAGTTGTCAGGGTCAATGCACACAATCAGGATTTATCTGCAGACAATTCGCACTGAAATCTGCAGGTGTTCGCAGGGAAATTCGTGCGGTCAATCCGCACCAATTGGTGCGGATTTGCGCACGGATTTGCATGCGGATTTTACTGCCCCCATTAAACTGAAAGGAGAAAATCTAACATAGTAACATAGTTTGTAAGGCCGAAAAAAGACATCTGTCCATCCAGTTCAGCCTGTGTCAGGGCAGGAAAAATCAAATAAATTGACATGCTGCAGATTTTAAAATCCGCACCACAGGTCACAATCCACACAGAAAAAAATCTGCATCGTGTGCATTGAGAATTTCAAATTCTCATAGAATACAATGTACATGACCTCCGGTGTGGATTTTCCGCACACAAATCTGCGACGAAAATCCGCACGTAATCCTGATCGTGTGCATTTACCCTCAAACTCTGCAGAGACAAGAGAAGACTGAAATAAATAATCATAGTGATCTGGTCTGAATGGAGAAGATATAGAAAGAGAACGTCTAGATTAGAGGACACTTCACTGGATGTAAGAGGTATGTGGCGCTGTATTACCCTGTATGTCTTGTAGCACTCTGTTTTCCAAGTATGTCTTTAACAGTAGGGCTGAAGAGAAGGGGTTAGATTAAGAAATTGGCATGGGGGGGGGTGCGTTTCAGTTTTCACCTCAGGCAGAAGAATGTCTAGGGGCACCCCTGGTTGTGCAAGAATGTTTCTTTTTTTTAGCAAACCCCCACCACTTGGCCAAACCTGTAAAGGGAAGCTTACTTACCTGCTTCCCAGCACTGGCTCCTGACTCCTTCTCTGTCAACATCTGTTTGACATTGCCGCAGCCAATCACCGAGCGTGAATGGGTCCCTTTACTTCATGGCAAATAGTCACATGACTCAAGGGGAACGTCGCTGCTGCGGCCAGTGATTGGATGTGTGGTGTCAAACAGGATGTTCCCAGCGGAGCGGGGAGTCACCATCGGGAAGCAGGTAACTAATCTTCCTATTACAGATCCTGCCAGGTGTGGGGAGGGAGGTTTGGGAAACAACCCCTTTAAGGGCAGATACTATGTCTCCTCTTTTTTTGCATCCACTTCTGGTTTTGACTTCAAAAACTACATAAAAAAACCTGAACATGTGGAAATTTGTTCACATCTCTAGTAGAGGCTCTATGAGGTTAGATTCCATCAAAAATATCAGAGAAAAGAACACAGTATATAGCGGTATTCTGACTGGTATAATGACAGGCACCACAATGGGAACCCGACAGACCCATTATGGCTGATCGATGATGGAGCAATGCAGATATGGATAGAGACTGGGGGTCTTTTTTGATGGATGTGAACACAATGGATCACAACGGACCCTTCTTATTTCTATTGGCTAAACTGCTATAAAACAGCAATAGTTTGCAGCCCTCCAATGACCTAATAGAAGATACAATGCTAGAGATGACATTCACTAATATAGGCGCTGCAAGGGGTGACGCTACGACCCTAATAAGGCCACCGTGTAGTGTCAGCTATTAAGTATAAGACCTAACAGATGTACTCGCTACAGAACTCATTAATTCGCAGGATATTATTGTATCTATTATTAATAATGGGAGACAAATGTAGCTAAAGTTATCCCAAAAGGAAACCTGCTTTTATAAGTCATCTTCCTTTAATTACGCAGTAAATTGCAGCTTAGGAAATGGTTCTACAGATAACCAGGGATTACCCTTTGGGATATCTCAGATAGTTATCTCTGAAAGTGTTTGCAAAGCTGTAGTCCTTGGTATAATTAGGGAAAGATAGCTAAGATGAGAAAAAATTCATTTTCCGATAACGGCAGGTGCATCGGTACGTTGTAAGCGCCGGCCTTAATGGTTACGATGGGAAATCTTCTCTTTCTCAGATAGAACAGAAGGATATGAAGTGGCTGATGAGGCACATGATGGACTGGCACCACGCTGCTCCAGGAAAACTTCTCAGAGTACCGACCTTCTACATTAAAAATAAAACTTTCATGTGTATGACAAACTGTTTTTCTAGAAACCATGCCATTCTTGACCCCTGGTTGTATCTAATATTGCAGATTTTCTCCATCCAATTAAATGAAGCTGAGCCGCAGTACCCCACACAACCTGAAGACATGAGGGGTGCTATTTCTGGGGGGAGGGCAGGAAGCCCTCTTCCTAAGCACCTGGAGCTGAACACTTTTGTAATAGCCACAGAGTTATTCACTGTATAGCGCCACTTGCTCTGTGTCCAGCCCACTGAGGTTGACATACATGCTCAGTTCCATCCTTTAACTGCCACCAGGTGCAGCAGAAAGGACACGCTCCATGATCTACAGCATAAAGGGCAGGCCCCCTGACCTGCAGCAGAGAGGACATGCCCCCTGAGCTCCTGTTCGAAATAAATGTAGGAGATTAATTGGAACAATGAATGGGGAGATCTGTGGATCCATGGGAGGTACAGGGCTGGTTCTTAGTTTGAGACTATTGTGTACTGCATGATGCCTGGTTTTATTTTAATTTTATTTTTTTTCTGAGACGTTAATGCTCATGACCCATCTTCTAGATAGGTCATCAGTATGTGATCGTCGGGGGTCAGACGCCTCGGACACCCACATATCACCTGTTTGAGAAGGCACTGGTGCTTGCAGTAGCACCACAGCCTTCTCTCAGCTTTCCCTAGGCCATGTGGCGACACGTTCATCAGTCACGTGGTCCAGGTGCAGCTCAGCCCCATTGAACAATAACAAGCACTGCCACTATACAATGTACCGCACTGTGTTTGGTGAGCAGAGAGAAGGCTGTGGTGCCTTGGAGTGCTGGTGCCTTCTCAAACAATTAATCAGCGGGGTCCCAGGTGTTGGACCGCCAGCGATCAGATTCTGATCACCTATCTAGAGGATAGGTCATTGGTATTAAAATCTTGGAAGACCCTTTTAATCATGGGATAACGCCTTTAAACAACACCTTTTGTTTAATTTCTTTTTTCCTCTTCTGGCATCCAAGATGGCCGCACTGCTTCTCAGAATACCTACTGTGCAATTGGTAGTGAAAGACACCTCCTGCTGCCCTCGGATTGGTCGGCACTGCTCATGTGAGCAGTGCTGGCCAATCCAAGATCAGGCCTGGACAAGCAGGAAGAGGTGCGACCATCTTGAATGACAGAAGAGGAGAACTGGTGGATTTTCAGAAACAAAGGAGGGCACCATGTAAGTTTTTCCTCAATGAGATTTTTTTTCACTAAAACTAGAGGATCACTTCAACATATGGTGTCTCAATACTGGTGTGATGTTACATTTGGACTGTCAGGAGGAAGATATATCCAAACCAAGCTTCATGGTTTGGTAGGGGAGTATAAAGAAAGTATACAACCCCTGAAGAAGAAAGTCACAGAAATTGAAGACCTAACTACAGAGGAACCTCTCCAAAAGGCCATCTCTATGAGAAGACAATGCCTTATAAAGACCAGATTCCATACCTCCATATGTGATGCATAATCAAGATCTTTTTTGAGCTGACTACCCCACAGAAGGCCACATTTCAATGTCATTTTGGGTGGTGGAGTTTTTTTTACCGTATATGTGATCAAGTTCTAGTATGGACAGGGGTAATGCTTGCACCTACTGTAAGTGGCTATACTGAATATACTCTCTGGGTATACAAAGCCTGTCAGGTCTTAAATAATGATGAACACAAACAGACTCCGGTGGCAAAGTAGGAGACCATGACATCTCCACTAATTTACTATATGCTGTGGTTTCTTTTCTAACCAGTGACTCATTAAATGGAAAAATAATATGCTGTCACAAAAGTCTTTTATTGTGATTGATCACAAAAGAAAAGATTTCAGGACGGCAGTACTGAGACGAGAAGGAACGTGACATATGGCAGTGACAGGCCAATAACGGTCACCTCTGGGTTATGCGAATGTATTGACTCCCAGACATGACCTAGAAATGAACACATGGGGCTAATATCCTGCCTTCTAGTACATGGATCACAACACTACATCTTCAAGAGACTCCATGTACAGCTATGAATAGTGTTTATATTTATTTATTTTTGAAAATTAAATAAAATAAAACTCAACATTAAAGAAAAACAAAATCAGATTTAGTCACAATGTAATGCTGTGTTTGTAAATCTAACACATATCCTTTCCAGCTTCAAGATCCAATTAACAAGTGCGCAATATACCGACGACTCAAATATTTTTTTGATTTGTTGGCAGTAATAATTAAAACTGCACGGTATTAAATGATGCTGTTAAAAATAATTGTCAGGAAAAAAAAAAAAAGTATGTTTCCAGGCAGGGATTTCTGAAGGCCAACAATATTTAACTTGAGTGTACAAGACCAAGTTAGGATTTGTGATCCTGGAACTGATAACAAGCCATTTATAGCGGCAACATATTACTGCCTCTATCTTTTTGACCTTCCGTGCTTCTTACGTCTATACACAGCTGTCATTATAGAAATTTTTTTTTATAGTGGTTAAAGGAGAAAAAAAAATAATAATAATGGCATACTCCAAGTCCGTAACACAACAGTTCCACCTTTCTACTAAAGAGGGAACGTCTGCAGAAGAGACTTTCCTAACCGGACATAAGAAGGCAAACAGAATTGTATGCAAAGTATTCTAAAAGTCAACAGGCTGTGGTTAAGAAAATACATAAAATTAAATTAAATAAAAAAATAGATCCATGAGGGCAGTCACACAATGTTCTAGTCATGATTTATTTTAGGTTTATTGCAATCAATTAAATATTTACACAATAGTCAATGCATAAAATACATCATAAAACAAGAAGCATGAAACATCATGGCAAAGAATGGCAAACTTTTTGGTGAAGATTTCTATATTGTAAGGCGACTTTCACACTAGTGTTTCTATTTTCCAGTATTGAGCTCAGTCATAGGGTCTCAATACCAGAGAAAAACGCTTCAGTTTTGTCCCCATTCATTGTCAGTGGGGACAAAACATAACTGAACAGAACGGAGTGCTCCAAAAAGTGTTCTGCTCTGTTCTCATACCGGAGAGCAGCATGCTGCCGCTTTCTTTCCGTCCTGGGATGCGGAGCAAGACGGATCCGTCACGACCCCCAATGCAAGTCAATGGGAACGGATCCGTTTTCTCTGACACAATAGAAAACTAATCCGTACCCATTGACTTTCATTTGGAGTTCATGACAGATCTGTCTTGGCTATGTTAAAGATATACAACCGGATCCGTTCATAACGGATGTAGATGGTTGTATTAGCAGTAATGGAAGAGTTTTCTGCTGAGCCCTACCGGATCCTGCAAAAACGCTAGTGTGAAAGTAGCCTAAGGCAGGGATGGCCAACCTGAGGTTCTTCAACTCCCAGCCTACAGCTATCAGCCTACAGCAGGGCATGATGGGAGTTGTAGTTTTACAACAGCTGGAGAGCCGCAGGTTGGCCGTGCCTGTTGTAAGGCGTCAAATAAAACTCTGATCGAACAAATCGACTTCACCGATAAACTAACACATGGGTGAAGGTTAGGCTGCTCTCTAGCCAGTTGCAAAGAAAGCCAACTTGTTATCTGCTGAAAAGAAAGTTTGGAAAACTACTGAAAGCTATGCTATATATGAAAAGATCGACTACAAATCCCAGGCTGTCCATCAAACTAAGGGGGCAGTTACTTCATTTCATCTAATAATTAAAGTTATTTTTTCTGTGCTTTGTTATAGTTTATTTTGTATGTTTTATTTAACATTTTTATTAGCCACAAGCTTTAAACCAGTGTGCTAACTGCTTACTGGTACAGCTGGTCCTTTAATATGGCAAAATGATAGCCAAGTGTTAAAGCAGGTGCCATATAATGTGTGCTGAACGTGTCAGAAATTCATTCACAGCTACATTTTATCATTAATAATTGCTGAGAAATACTGGCTTCAATCCAAATTCCCTTCCATTAAAAAATGTATTCTGCAAGAGTAGTACCATATAGTGAAAAGAAATATGTCTAATCTATGTACCTCATCCATCTCCTATCCATCTATCTTATATCTATCTAATCAGGCTGAACTGGATGGACAGATGTTTTTTTTCGGCCTTACAAACTATGTTACTATGTTACTATGTACCTCAGGTCTGTCTATTCATCCATCCATCTCCTATCTATCTTATATCTATCATATATCTATCCATCTCATATCTATCTAATCTATCTATCTATCTCTCTGTCCATCTATATTATATCTATCTGTATCAAAATATTTTCCTTTAGAAATATATATTGGACAAAAAAGTGTTGTTATTATTCCTATCGGAGCCATTACTGTACATCATGAGGTAATTATGTAATATTCTAGAAACTGCTGAGTAACAAGAAAGTCTTGGTCAAGGCTGAAGTAAATGCACCAACGTTTAGGTTACTGTGAAACCAGGGGTGCCCAACCTGCGGCCCTCCAGCTGTTGCAAAACTACTATTTCCAGCCCTACAGGCTATCTGGGCATGCTGGGAGTTGTAGTTTTGCAACAGCTGGAGGGCTGCAGGTTGAGCATCCCTGTATTAAACACAGTTTGAGTGCAGTAGTTGATGTATTTCTTCTGTGGCACAAATATGGAAGGAAAGTAGTGGGGCGCGGAGGAGACAGTGCATTAGCCTCGCACCACTAAGCATTACTCTCAGACAAGTTGGTTATTCGGCCATCAAGGCTCAGGCTGACATAACTAAAACACCATTTGACACCACAGCAGCCATTGTAACTCTTCTACTATACCGAGGTGTCCAGGAGGAAATCCGGTGACGTCTAGGACACACTATCAGTGCCACAGAGTGCTTAACCTGGAGGTAGGAATCTGAAAGTATTGATTACGAATTTTCCAATGGCCTACTTTCTAAAAAAAACCGTGCGAGCAAAGTCAAGAGGATATAAAATAAGAGGAGCAGATGTGACTAGCTGTCTGCATTGATTCTGCCCTGCATCCTGCAAGCTAGAGAGGCTCCTGCGCCCTTGTCACTTTCACAAGGCGGTTTTCCCAGAGCTGATCCGAACAAGAAATTGACACGGAAATGTACTTAATGTAGGCAGGCGACCCCCAGGCGCAGCCTGATGTAAACGTGCTCCACCACAGACCTTCTGCACATGAAGAGCAGCCAATATCTCCACTAGATGTAAGTTCACATGTAGCATCTGGAGGAGAAACAATGTATCTGGATAGAAAATGGATGACAATGCTCCAGATCTTGGTGGAGAGGCCCCATCTGTATCTACAGCTGATGGTCTGGGGTCATCCCCCTCAACCACAGGTGGGAATAACCAATGAAGGCTAAACAATGAAATACCCAAGGGATTCCAGGGCTAAATTATTCACGGTTCTTTATTGTGGAAATCGGTGTAAGCAATCTTATGCAATTGACTGTTAACATGTGTTTAATACCAAGTCCTGCAGTGCCTCGGTGTGATGGAAGCTGAAACACACTGCAGTATAATAGTGCCTTTCCCATCCCAGCTTCCCCGAGTATTTATATGTAAGCTAGAAAACATCCCCTGAACATTGCCTGCTCATCCTTCAGAAGCAAGCTCACTGACATGATGTGATAAGTTCAGTCTCAACCTGCTGGTGCAATGCTCAGAGGAAAGAGAAAAAATCAGGTCACTGTCAGTATCACAAGGTCACCTGAATTTTACAATCCATTGCCTGGTACGGTACAATATATACCGAGTGCATAAGCGTGCACGCTCACCGAGCCTGCTTCTAAGCCAACACATGATGAACCAGAGAGATATTAACTGTTTTGTTGCTGCAGGGCTTAGCATGCCAGCTGCCAATGGAACTGCACTGGATGCTGCGGAACCCAGAGATACAGAGAAGATGCACGTCTATCATAGATATCATCTCTGCACACCAAACTGTCCTACTCCAAGATACCAAGGGGCATTGCCCGAAAACAAGATCAGGGCAAAGCTTAAAAGTTCATGACTGCAATGACCTGATTTCTCCGTAGGCTCCTACAGGATGCACATGGTCATTAGACACATGAGGTTGATGTCCAAGTCATCTGCAAAACCCAAGATAAGAACATAAAGAGAGGACAAGACCTAGAGGGGTTAAAATGGTACTTGAGACGGGGATCTGACGTCTACATTCCTTCACAGCCGCCCTAGACTCTCCTTTCTTAGTTTTGTCCAAATGCAAAGTGTAATCTGGTACTAGGAAGAAAAAGCTCAGCTCCAGCCAGGCAAGGGAGATGATCATTCATAGTCTACAGCGTTCAGACTTCTTTCTGTCTCTTCCCAGACACCAAGCTCTGGGCATCCTCACAGCTCTCATGCCTGACGGTGGTGTTACATGATCAAGAAGCTCATCATCATAATTTCCATGTCTAGAATTCCAGCAGTAGAAGAATATATATCTGCTTAGAGGTGGGAAAGACTAGGTAACACACACGGTAGACCGCCGGCCTGGGCATCTATTTTAAAGTCACTCGCTCTGCATGGACCAATCCTGGAGCTGCTGCAGAGCCACTTACCACTACAGACCAGGCACATTGATTTTACCATCACCTGGCCAAGAGGTTTTGCAGCAGCCATACTTCAGATCACGACTTGACATGAAGGCCTTGAGGACTTCAGAATAAAACATGATACTCCAGATCTTCAATCCCACCCCCTCTCCCACTCCAAAGGATGCCAGCCTTTCCCTGCCAGCCCGAGCCCCAATTAATTACATTAACACAAAAAGCAGCTTTCAACTCCACTGAGATCTCATGTTGCCTTTGGGGTGCCTTGCAGAGAAGAAGTCTCATCCTCCACCAGAGACAGAACATCAAGGAGCAGTTTACATGCAACCAAACCAGACAAGCTCTCAGCATCTCACTGCAGGTACCCCTCTCCTGGAGGTGAGGCATCTACCATCCTAGCCCCTTCTCTCTATTGGAGTTCTATCCAGCAGATCTATATATCCATATACATATAGTACACAGCTATATATACTGTATAGGAACATAGCTATGCACATATATAGCAGGTGGTACAAACCTATGCACATATGGTGGTACACAGCTATGCACATATACTGTATATGGTGGTACACAGCGAATATATATATATATATATATATATATATATATATATATCTCAGTACACAGCTATGCACATATACTGTATATGGTGGTACACAGCGATTATATATATATATATATATATATACATACACAGCAGTACACAGAAGTGCACCTATATATGGTGGTAATATACATACACATAGGGGTACACAGCTTGTATGCCCATCCTGAAAAGCATATCTCTAGGTGCTGATGCCCAGGGCAGGAGAGGGCACATCCACACTAAGTTGAGCAGAAATGCCATGGAAAGCTTTACCTTGTAGGAGGACGCCCCATATACTGGAAAGGCAGAGAAGTGCACTTGGCTTGAGGATCATGTTTGGGAAGAAGAGTAGAGAGCAGGTAGGTAGCCCCTTGCAGGTGAATAGAGCAGATAAGGAGAGAAGGTAGAAGATCAGTACAAGCCCCCTGTAATCCCAGTCTAGGAGGGGGAAGTTCTCAGCAGAACACTACTGCTCCTCCAGTGATTTCCTCCTGGCAGTGCTCAGCATAGGCACACAGCGAGCCTTCAGTGCTGCCGGCTGACTGACAGCTCCGGGTCTCCTGGTGCTCGGAGGACGGGATGCTGGATGCGACCAGCCCGGGATGCTCTGGAAGCCGGCGCGCCGCTCCTCACACAAGGCTCGAGACACAAGGGCAACCAACTGCAAGCCTCCTTCTCATCAGCCTCCGCTTGTGAATGACAGCTCCGGCGGCCAATCGCGGCCACTCCCACTGACCCGCCCACTCTTCTTAATTGACAGGGCCGTAATCCAATCAAGTGTTTCCCGCCTACCTCCCTGAGTGATAGACTCCTTAACCAATCGGCACCCCGCATTCATGACGGCGCCTCCAATAGGCTGTCCGCCTTGAGTCGTCCCGGGGTTATCTCCCTTCCTATACATTAAACATAACTGTGGCTGTCAGCAGCGCCAAGAATCATCGTCTGCACACTAAGCCTCATTGCTTTATTAAAGGTTATTGGTTTTCATACGAAGGAACCATACATTCCTCAAGGAGACTCTTCTCGGGAAGGTTGCGCAGAGAACACTAATTTTTATGTTAGTATTCCTGACATAGCTAATAACCGCCCATAAAGAAAACTGACGTTCGTCGGAGCCAATAAGGAAGAGCAGTTCAATGTGTGGGGCGTGGTCATTCATAGTGGGCGTGACTATGAAGTATATAAGGCAAACGGACGCAGCCCACGTGTTTTTGTCAGGCGGCGCTGTGGTGACAGGAGGCACGTGCGCTGGTCTAGGAGGCGGGGTCTCGGTGTGTCACTGGGGAGGGCGCCCGACTTATGACCGGGGCGTTTAGGTGTGCTGCCTGTATATGACGGGATCACAGGAGAGCAGCCGCTGTCAATGCGTCTTATGTGTGTGGACGGCGGCCCGTCAGCTGAATCTGCCCATGGGCGCAGATTGTGGGAAGGGTCCTCTGTACTGATCAATGGCTGTGCTGTGTTCATGTGGAAATCGTCCTGATCACAGCAGACAGTATGGAGCATAAACCACAGGGCTGATACTTGTGGGCAGAGTAGTGGGGTGGGTGATAGTACCCAAACATGCGACACCTATGGGTCTATTATAGAACGGGCGTATAGGTGGAAGAGCGTTAAAGAGGTTTTCCCATCTTGGACAATGGGGGCATATCGCTAGGATATGCCGCCATTGACTTATAGGTGCGGGTCCAGCACCTATATTGAGAACGCGACCCCAGAAGAGAAGGAGGGCGCACCGCGCATGCATGGCCACCCACCATTCATTTGTATGGGGCCGCCGAAAATAGCCAAGCGCTCTCATTCATTTCTATGGAGCCGACGGAAATAGCCAAGCCAGTGCTCTCTTCTGGGGCCGCATTCTCAATATAGGTGCAGGTCCCACACCTATAAGACAGTGGGGGCATATCCTAGCGATATGCCCCCATTGTCCAAGAGGGTTAGGCTTGTTTCACATATGCGGGAACAGATTCGGTGTGAGACACTGATGGCGTATTGGATATGCCATTGTTGTTAGATAGGAGAGGGTCCTAGAAGTGGGACCTGCACCTATCTCCAGAACAGGTCCCTCACCCCTTATGACGTGTTAATAGAATATGCCCTAAGGGTCTATAGGACAGGATTTCACCTCTGGGACCAGCTCCTATCTCCAGAATAGACACCCCTTATGACTTGTTAATAGGATGCACCTTAAATATCTATAGGTGTGCCATAAATGACTGTAGGTGCGGGTTTCAACTCTGGAACCAGCTGCTATCTCCAGAACCACCTTGTGATGTGTCAACAGGATATGCCATAAGTGTCTAAAGGTGCATGTTTTACCTCTGGGACTTGCTCATATTTCGTCAACACCCCCCCCCCCTCCTTACGACATGTCAATAGAATATGCCAATAGAATATGGGACTTGCTTCTATCTCCACAACGGCCCCCTTCCCCATGACATGTCAATAGAATATGCCTTAACTATCAATAGGTGCGGGTTTTACCTCTAGGACCAACTCCTATCTCCAGAACAGGGACCCACCTTATGACATGTCAATAGGATATGTCATAAGTGTCTATAGGTGGAACCTGCTTCTATCTCAACAGCAAGGCCTTGCCATGAATGGAGAGCACACTACGCATGTGTGGCTCTCTCTGTTCCCTGATGTGGATCTTCTGAAAACAGCTGAATGCTAGCTCGGCGGTTTTTGAAAGTCCCATAGCAGTGAATGGAAACGAGGCTGCACATGTGTGCCGTGCTCTCCAGTCATGGCAGGGCATCTTTCTAGAGATAGGAGCAGGTCCTACAGATGAAACCTGCACCTATAGGACATTTATGGCATATCCAATTAATATGCCATAAATGTCCAGATAGGAATATCCCTTTAAATGCTCATTTTAGGGTTAAATAAATGCTGGTGAATGAGCCACTGCAGTGATACAATGAAATTTATCTTCTTGATAGCTGTTGTCCTGGCTGGTAGAATAAAGCAAATTAATGTATAATGAAGATGGTCAATCAGATGTGTGAACTCCATCATGGGACTGAATGGACCAAGCTAGCTAAGGTTAGCCAAGCATTGCCGTGGAGATGGTAAACAACTGAAAATGGACCAATACTTTTTTCCAGTGTGGACCACGTTACCCCCAAAGTGAGCATTGATTGGTCAAGTAGGGTGGGCCTCCTAGATTTCAAAAGCATTCAACATAGCAGATAACAGTGAACATTAGCTTTTAGGTGGAGACCCTTTGGTGTCTACAGGTTTGGGGACATAAGATAATACTGCGATTACTACTAACTTCTTCACAAATGAGGAGATGCCCTCTCCAGTACCTTCCACTTCTGTTGAGCTGACCACCACATCAGCCAATTTCACTGCTCTGTATTATCTGTGTTTCTTTTTTTATTCCTACCCCTCGATCACCTCAGTGGCAACATATTCAATAATAAAAACCTACAATACAATGGATATAAATTATTTCAGGCCAGTAAACCAGAAAAGCAAAAAAAAAAAAGAGGCATAGAGATGGCCAACATGGCAGGAGACAATCCCAACACAACTGAGGACAACACTAAGCCAAACAAGATATAATGGAAACAAATCTTCAATTTGGCTACAAATATACTTGAAAAGGAGATTTCCCTTTTGGGCAAGGAAATGTCTTTCTGGTTTTTTAGGATTATTGAGTTTGATTCTGGATCTTAATTCTGACTCACAAGTTAACACTCAAACATCATTTTGCATTACTGAGAAGGACTTCCCCCAACAAAGAATTCTGTATCTAGCACATCAATGTATCCAAGCTCTAGATTATCCCCTCCTGATATCAGACCAATTAAAAACCCACCTCAACTTTCTTCTTCCTACAACATAGGGTGAACAATATCAACATTTTTTTTCATTAAATATGGGTCTTAAAAAGTGTGGGCCATCTTAACAAAGGGGAGAGAGAGGCACTAAAAAAATGTACCCAAACTTCAAGATATTGTGATATGCAGACAGAGGAGGTAGTATGGTCATACAAAATTGCAATGGTTTCATTAAGGAAGCCATGCACTTACTGTCGGACACAAACTTTTCTGAGACTCTAGAGGGAGATACATCCCCTGTGTATATTGATGGATTGAAAAGCCATATTGCCACATAATGTATTCTCCTTTGAGGGCCATATTTGCAGGAGTACTCAGGGAACAGCTATGGGTACTTGGTTTGCCCTGGGTTTTGCAAGCTTGTGTATGGGAGGATTTGATGAACTCTTTGTGTATGGAAGCCCACTGTGGTCCCCCAACATCATTTTATACCTGAGGTACATAGGAGACTTGGTTTTTATATGGATGGTACCATTTCCAGAGAGTCCAAAGGAATTGAATATATGAGGTAGATTATATCACCCAGAGTGAAATCCTAAAGAATAGGTTTCTAGGGTATCCTAATAGAATTCAATCACAGAAAAAAACGTGGTCTAAAATGGCAGAAAATTGCTCAGACCCCATATGCTGTTGCGCATATCAAACCGGGGGAGCAATTCCTGCACATGTGATCCATTGCTGACAGCAATCCCCAGCAAAAATGCATACAATGGAGGATGCCTGCAGCGGATCACATGTACCACAAAACCAAAAATCTCCCAAAAAAAATATCCTAATAGAATTGTTGATTCTGCCTAAATGAGGGTTACAAATGTCACCTAGAAGGAGTGTACCACTCCTAGAATGCAGACATGATTTTCTATTGAACTTTATTACATCTTAATTATAACATTAAAGGGCTTTTGCAGTTCTAAACTGATGATCTATCTTCTGGATAGATCATCAGCATCTGATTTGCGACAGTTCGACACCCAGGACCCCCGCTGATCAACTGTTTGAGACGGCAGTGGCACTCCACAGCCTTCTCTATGTTTCCCTCAGGCCCAGTGACATCATGACTAGTATCCCTGGCATTAGCGCGGCTAAGCTCTGTTCACTTGAATGGAGCTTAGCGGCGCCCAGGCCCATGATACTAGTCATGACGTCACTGGGCCTGCGGTAAACAGTGAGAAGGTCGCGGTGCTCCTGGAGCTTCCCTGTCTTCTCAAACAGCTGATCAGCATGGGTCCCGGGTGTCGGACTCCTTGCTGATTAGATACTGATGATCTATCCAGAGATTAGATTATCAGTTTAAAAAAAGTGGAGAACCCCTTTAATAAAAATATTCTGAAGGAACATTGGCCATATTGAGTCAAGACTCTCTTCTGAAATGCTGAATTCTGACAAGGTCAAGACTCACATACTGTCGTACCAAATCCCTAAAGAAGTAATCACTCCACTGTTACAAGAATGTGTTGAGAGTTTTTAAATGTAGACAAAAAAAGGTGTAAATCCTTCTCACACCTTGTAAATGCTCCTACCATTCGACAACAAAACACTTCTGATGTGCGCATCTGAATTTATCTGGTCTGTCCCTGTGACTTGCAGTGCAAACGCTGAAGGCTAGGGTAATAAACACAGATCTAATGTGTCAAGTGGTTACCTGAAGCGCAGCGTGTCCAAACACGCAACACATTTTCATAACTGTCATTTTTCAATTTTCATGTCATTCACATAGAATAAATGTACGTGAATTCTTCGAGCAGGTCCCAGACACTTGGGAGACGGGAGATGTTCTGCATAGTTAAGCTAAACACTTTGGCCCTTATTTTTCGTACCTGCACTCCAGAATTCTGGCGTCAATAAGCTGAAAAAATAGGGCTTTTGCGACTTTTTGCACTCGGGCAAAATTTAAGAGATTGCGCAAAATTTTGCAACTTTTTGCATTTTTTACACCAGTTACTCCAGTTTTGTAATGTGGGTGGAAAAGTGGATGTGGTTAGCTATGTTAATGAGTTTCACTCCATTTTTATCATTGAGACCTTTTAAGTCGCAATTTCACTGCAGGAGGAGGGCAGTGTAGGAAAACTGGAGGAGCTTCTCTAGACAAAAGTGTTAAGTCTAAGGATAAGGCAAATTTATCAACTTACATGAGACATCTGATAAATGCAGCACAAAGTACTCTAACACAGACTGAAGAAAAACGGACTGCAAATTTTCCCCTCAAGATAAATTCCCCCCTTTGACTCCTAGTGGATTCAACAAGTCTTAAAAAAGTTTATATTTTGTTATCTCCTAGTTTTTTTTTTTTTTAATACTTTTATTTATCCTTTAACATAAAAATTAACAATAAAGATAAAATCTAGCCTTGAGGGCACACTTATCACCACTGGGCTCCGAGTACTCCCAAAGGGAGGGTGCAGTATCCATTCCTCCCCTCACCCTCCACATGATTTTCGCACCCTTCCCCTTGAACCTGCACTCAGTGCCCATTAGCGTCCGAGCGCCCCCTGGCTTCACATTCATTACATTTTTATTTTATATTTTAACCCATCCCATCCCTCCCTCAGCCACCCGCCATTCAGAGTTGGGTATAACAAACAAGAAAATAAACAAAGAAAAATTCATTTTAGTTTGTAGATAAGGCCTGACTTTTCTGAATCTAGCATTGCAGCAATCCATAATCCCCATATAGCATAGAATTTTTTTATATTAACATTATTTAAGTAGTATACATACTCATAATTAATAGTTCTAATAATCAAATTTTTTACATGCTCAACCGAAGGTGTAGTGGGCGCCATCCATTTTTTTGCTATTGCAAGCCTAACAATGAAAAGGATCCTATTGAGGACTTTCCTCTTCCCATAATTTAACACTCTTTCCATGTTACCCAGAAGCAATATAATTGGGTCCCTCACTTCCTCAATTTGAAGTCGAGTCCTCAGTAGGTCCATCATTTCTCCCAGAATTTCTAACCATCCAACAATCATAGATCATATGTATAAAACCACCTCTTCCATATCACATTTGGACAGTGGACTACCGCATCTTTTTTAAACTTAGTTATAATCTAGGAGTATAATACAAACGTACATCATAAAAAACTGTGTAATCTATGATTCTTATTAATTGAATTCTCCCGACATTTATAAATATGATTCCACTCAGTCCGTAAGTGGGCCCCCACCTCCTCTTCCCAAATCTCTTTTACTCCTATGATCCACCCTCCCTATCCTTAACCTCTGGAGCAACTTATAAACTTTAGATAATCCCTTTCTATCAGTGCTTGTCTCTCTTAAATACTGTATCAATTGTGACTCTCAATCCAAAACTTACACTTATTCTGTGAACTATAAACGCATGTTTTATTTGTATATAATTATAACTTGCTGATAGTGGTAAGTTATATTCTTTTTTGTAATTCCTCAAAATCTTTTAACGTACCCTGAATAAAAACTGTGCAACCTTTGTCAATCCATAACACTTCCAAAACTTATACTCCTTAATTTTAAACATTTCCTCAATGTGTACATTCGCCCACAATAAAGTGAAATTAAGCGATCCATATATTTGCAATTCTTTCTTCATCTGTCCCATATCCTAATCGTGAGATTTTCCAACCCTATTTTATCTTATATAACTCCTAGTAGATTCCAATAATTCCCAGAGATCATTACATTTCCTTATTTCTTCCACCATTTTCTGTAAATACTTTCTATTTTTCCAGGTGATTAAATAGGTTAATTGGGAGGCCAAGAAATAGAGATAGAAATCTGGACTGCCAACCCACATTAA